>JAAOEG020000021.1:1948724-1962451 GCA_011763625.2 Papilio bianor | reverse complement strand
TATCTATTTTATTTTCGTGTTCGAGTTTTCAACCGTTTAAAATGGTTTGTTTGGGGTTTAAAACGGCAGAATTTTATATAAAACGTTTTATATCGGCTTATTTACATCTGTAGCCTAATTTCACCGAGATCCGTTGAGCCATTCTGGAGATACCTACTAACAAACATCCATCCATCCGAAAGTTAAAGATACTTGCAAAAATTACCATTAATAGTATATCAGTAAGCTGAGATGATACTAAACACTGGATAGTAGTCGAATATAATTTAAACAAATTACAATTGTTTAAATAATTCCTTCTTGCATAAGACCGTACCGATGGCAGATCATTGGCGAAATGCTTTGGTTGTTGTGATTTCATTTTTTTACGATGCACGCTCGACCGTGCCAAGTACGGCTTGTTAGACTACACAGAATGTTCCAATTTTTCACTATGGTAAAAAAACTATCGTTTAATCGTATGAAATTACGAGACAATGGCGGAGTGAGACGAAGACGGAAGAACACATAAGCTATTTTTGATCTGAAGTTTCCTTCTCCATCAACTAAAGGTATCTGCAATTAGCGGATGTCTATGGGCAGCGGTCGCTTCTCTATTGAACCGAATTCATGTCGCTTGCTCGTTTGCCACCTTAAAATATAAAAAATAATTTTATTTCTATTAATCGTATTTATTTTTGACTGAAAGATAATTATTGAAACTTAGATCATCCTGTATCTAAGTTTCAGTATAACCAAACGGCAAAATTGGCGTAGAAAGGCGGAATCATTGCGCAGGCCGCAAGCCCTTTTTGGTGAGTACACTTGGGTCATTTATTTTTAACCAAATTCTACTTAAAATTAAATATTGTCTTTAATGAATTTACTAGTTAGTATATTTCAACTTTTAATCTATACTAGAATTATTTTCGTTACTTTATCGCTTTCCAAAATTATATTACGCGAAATATTCTCAATTTTCCTAGCGGTCTTATTCGCACTAGGATAGTTCTTTAGTCAAGTACTGACTACTTTAGTAGCTAACACTCTACTATCCATAAATCGTTCGTACTGTTACAGTACATAAGTGAAATGCAAGATAATCAATTTAATGAAGAATGATGTGTTCAGAGTTTAGCAGATAACTGGTATTCACCAAAAAGCAGGTGTCTAGTAGCAAGGCGCTCGGACGTTAAATTCGTGACAACAAATCCTAAATAACACAAGTTATTATCTATACATATAATAAAATTGAAGTGTCTGTCTGTAATATTGAAATAACTGTTGTTTACTACATGTATATGAATATACATATATATACAGTACAAAATAACCAAAACCACCATTCACCAAAATAACGTGTTTTACAGTTTTTGTCTGTCTGCCTGTCTGTTTGTTCCTGCTAATCTCTGAAATGGCTGGACCGATTTTGACGGGACGTTTTTTGGCAGGTAGTTGATGTAATAAGGAATAACTTAGGCTACGTTTATTTTAGAAAAAGATCGCGCGGACGGAGTCGCGGGTGACAGCTAGTATTAAAAATAAGCATCGGCGCTACTCCCTCTGTCTCTCATGGCGATGCTTGCATCGGTGAAGAAATTCAAAGTAAAAACTGGATTAGCGTTGAATAAGTCACCCCTAACTTAGGGTAGGTATAGTGATGACGATTTTTTGAATTCATGTTTTTTTTGTTTGTCAGTTTTCAGGATGGCCTTAAAAGTACTTCAGCAGAACGTACAGAGGTTGCCGCGCGGACACAGCGTGCGGTTCTCAAGCGATGAGCTCCCAAGATACAAATCCCTAGTAAGTTGTCACCCATTCATCACCACACCTCTGGTTACATGTGATTTTAAGGACTTCGCTTCCTAATACCCAAAATCACATTGTTTTTGTGATTTTTTTAAATTACTAATATTATGAATGTGAATGTTTGTTTGTTTGTTAAACTTTCACGCGAAAACTACTCAACCGATCATCATGAAACTTTGTACACATATTCTTGGAGGTATTAGAAGTAACATAGGATACGTTTTATATAAAAAAATTATAAATTTTACGAAAAATATAAAATTATTTGTCAAAAATTTCAAAATCTAGCTTCTTCAACGCCATCTAGCGGTTACGGTGCCCGAGGGATTTTTTGTTATTTACTCGATAATTTCGTAACGGTTCAACATATCTTACTGAAATTTTGCACAGATATAGAATATAGTGTGGAATAACACATAGGATAGTTAGTTTTATTTTAATTAACCGCGGGCGGAGTCGCGGGCGAAAGCTAGTCTATAAAAATGTATTATTGTTCGTTAGTCTCGCTAAAACTCGAGAACGGCTGGATCGATTTGGCTAATTTTGAGCTTGAATTATTTGTGGAAGTCTAGAGAAGGTTTAAAAAATAAATAAAAACTATAATTTTGTTTTCCCTTTGATGTGTCCGCCGTCGTCCACAAATCAAATGAAAAAATCTCAATACAAAACAAAAAATATAGTTTATCAGAAAGCTTTTAATTGATCAACAGACTATCATAACTTTGTGTGATACCAAATTGAGAGTTGCCAGTATTTCAGGAAAACTGTAAGTAAGCAACACCATGTGTAATTAATCAAAAGTAACAATAAAACTTCAGTCAAACAGAGTTTTTTTTTAAATTACGGATTCCTTTTGTTTGTTTTAAATGTATTTTATACAAAGTTTGGGTCTTTCATTTCTTGATTGATGTAGGACAAAGTCTGCCGGGTCAGCTAATAGTTGATAAAATACTCATGATACCGTATTTTAATCCCCCCCACTTTGAAAATTACATCACTATTGGACAATCCCTAATTCCATTAATCACATTATGAGTTCTAGACGGGATATCATGCTAAATCTTTCAAAATCTACTAAGAAGATTGCGAATACTAATTACAGTATTTTTCACAAATACTAGACAATTCTAGGCTTCAGTGAAAGTAATAGGAGTTATGTTTTTGTTTTTTTTTTTTCAATTATCCAACACATTTACAGCCAACATATAAATTTTGAATATTCTCGAATAAGATAAGAAGGGAAGAGAGTTGAAAATCTTACGATATCTCAGCAGGGAAGTGGAAAAATTCTCAAAAATGTTATATAATGTTAACGGACATCCCCCCTAACTTTTACCTAATGTGATATAACTTGAAAATAAGTTAAATAACAAAGTGATATTTAGAAAAGGTTGCGGAGCACTGCCTTATAGTGCTTACTTAGTACTTGAACGGCCCCTTAATAAATTGTTATTAGCTTACAATACATAATTCCAGGAATCCACAGAGTCGAGTAGTCCCTATAGCGGTGGGTCTCTTGGTCCTGACTCGGGCGCACCCAGTCCTGAATCTTGTCACTACCAGCCTGCTGCGCAACGGTTCCGGTTTAACGAGCAGAGTATGTATACAGACTCACTATAGGTCCCCTATTAAGGGTGCCTACCCTAAGTTAGAGGTGACTAGCCCTTAGTCTACCATGCTGTCCCAATAACGACCACATTCTAATAATAAAAATTACTTTTGGATGGATGGATGTTTGTTAGAAGGTATATTCAGAACGGCTTAACTTCGATGAAATTTGGCATAAATCTTGGATATAATCTGGAAGAACAGATAGGCTACTAATTTCTTCTCAATACCACGCACACGGAGTCCCGGGCAAAAGCCAGTAAGCAAACAAAATTGCGCCTTTATGCTAGATATTTTAAATCTACCCATGAATTTTTAACAGTGGTAGAGCCCGCTTTAACATCTTTGCACGCATGGGCAATACCACGTAATGTAATACCACGACCACACAGGAGACAGGTGTGAAGTGGAAGCTATTCCGTGTTTCGTCTGATGAGTGTGATACCGGAGGCTTAATACTAGTCCTCTTCCTCTTCCCACCTCTTTCTTATAAGAGAAGGGTGGGAAGAGGAAGTTGACTAAACGGAGGAAAGGACGCATAGGAAGAGGATTTATTCTTTTTCAGTGTTTCTCCTCCTCCGTCGATTACAGGTAGGCAACGCATCTGCAATTGCGGATGTCTATGGGCATCGGTCACTTCGCTATTTCAGTGATTTTAGGTGGCCGCTTGCTCGTTTGCCACCTTGTATAATAAAAAAAACTTTGTTCCGGGTGTTTGTGGTTGCAGAATTAAAAAGTAAAACATATTCCAGGAATCAAACTCTTGACATCAATAAACCAAATTGTGCAGCAACGTGCAGACCTTGAGAACAATCGCGCGACACTCTCCGGCCTTCTAGAAGAACTGAAGAGGAAACTCAAGAGGAGAGTAGAAGAATGTCATGTCGAAAAGAAGGAGAAGATGAAGGTATTTTATACAATTACAGTAATCATGTATTTTTTGTAATAAGCAAGTCACCACTTGAAATCGCTAAACAAGCGAAGTGACCGCTGCCCAAAGACAAACTTCTTCAATAGAAAGAGAAGACGCACTGAAAGATAATGTTTCCTGTTCCTATGCGTTTCCTCCATCAAGTCCTTTTCCCCATCCCATCCTTTTCTAGTAAGATGAGGCTGGGAAGGCAAAGAAGACTAAAATTAGGCCTCCGGTACCACATTCATCAGATGAAACGCGGAATAGATTCTACTTCACGCCTGTCTTCTATGTGGTCGTGTTATTACACTGGGCGATACTGGCGATATTGGCAGCTCAACAAGTACGCTTGTCCATTGTTACGCTTACTAGAAGCGTAACAACGATGTGACAAGTCGAAACCTGTTTGACTCGCTACCAGCTCAAATAATCTATATACAAAACTGAGCGGATCTATGTATGTCACTGATCTTCTTCTTCTATCAAAATGGAAGGTCCATTAATAGCATAAAATTTAGTCTACACATCTGTAAGTTTGTATCTATATTTATTATCTAGCGGCCCGCTCCAGCACGGTATAAATCTGATAAATCTCGTTGCGTTCAACTTGCGTTTGTTGCAATGTAAGCGGAAAAAACGTAATTATTTACGACATCACATTAGAAACCTAAAAATAACAGAATTTCTCCACTATTTAATGGATGTTATTATACATGTAAACCTTCCTCTTCAATCACTCTATTTATTTTAAAAAACCGCATCAAAATCCGTTTCGTATATTTTAAGATTTAAGCATACATAGGCATATAGGGACAGAGAAAGCGATTTTGTTTTATAATATGTAATGATACTAGCTGTCGCCCGCGACTCCGTCCGGGCGGAATTAAATAATCTTAATTAGACTTTGTTCTTTAACTGAACAAAATTTCGGTAAGATATGTTAAGTTGCGGACTTATCGAGTAAGTATAAAATTAACAAAAAAACTACATAATTTATTACGTATGTCCGGAATTAAAAAAATTCAATTATTTTGTATTATTTTTTATTATATGAAATGTGGCTAATGAGCTAGCGGTCACTGGAATCCGCCGAATACCAAAGCGACCACTGCCCATAGACATACACAATTATAGATGCTTTTCCTACCTTTAATTGACGGAGGAGGTGACGCATATAAGGTTTAAGGTTTAAAGAATTTATTCTCAAAAAGACAATTTGAGTACAATATTGCACAATATCATATAAGGCGTATTTCTCCTTCCTATGTATCCCCACCTTTGTCAATTCCACTTCCCCTTCCTATTCTTCCTTATAAAAAAAGGTTGGGAAGGGAAAGAGGACTATAATTTAGACTTCCAAACGCACACTCATTAGACGAAACAAGAAACTGGTTCCATTTCACGCCTGTCTTCTGCAACGTATGTTCTTGGCGTGTACCACTGTTTATTATTTACGATTTATTACTTCTTAATTATTATCAGGCATTAAAAAACGCAAACCTAAGACTGGAAAAAGAGAAATTCAGTATCATTTCTGAGATAGAGCATCTGAAGCGACACCTGGAGAGAGAGGAGGCACACCACGTGCAGCACGCGAGAAATGCTGTGGCACAGGTAAGTCGAGAAACGTCAAACTGCGTACATGGCGGCCATTACGATATTACACTTTTGAGGTTATTTTGTAATAATTAATAATAGTGACATAAAGTGCAGTGATCTTTTAAAATAAGTGTGCCTCATGTTATAAAGTTATACGAAAATAAGTATTTTTACCAAAAAACATGTATAATTTACGAGTTATAGCATCAAATGTACATTTTGTCTATGATAAAAATAATTTTGTATTTCGTACCGAACTGTAATATGTTACCATAGATTATTTTTTACAGGCTATCCAGGGCGTAACTAAGATGCCACCAGAACAGCTGTTCACACCGTGTTCTGTAACAGAACTGCCTAACATCGTCAGTCGGAATGTTGCCAAAAATGCACCTTCCAAAATAGTAAGTACATTTTTTTTTTATTATAAGGTGGCAAACGAGCAAACGGCCACCTGGATAAACGGAAATACCGAAGTGACCGTTGCCCATACAATCCGCAATTACAGATGCTACCCTTAATCGACGGGGAAGGGGACGAAAAAAAAAAGTTAATTATCAAACTGACTTTCACTTCCTCTCCTCTTATAAATAATCATTCGGCTGTACAGGGAATTACTTCCACTTGCGTGTGTTCTGTGTTGTAATGGTATTTCGAGTCAATTCGTGCAACAGATGTTTTTGCTGGCGTCTACCACTGTTAACTTAAAGATAATAAAATTGTTTTATAAATTGTTATTATTGGTATTTTGGTCGTAACTTACGAAGGAGGTTTTATATTTTTTAGGCAGATAATAAATTAGCGGCAGCACGATTAATGCGTGATATCGCAGATTTGAGACAGCGAGTCGCGCAAGTGGAAGCCAGACTGGCGAACGAATTAAAGGTATGAGTTTTATAATAATCTTATTAAACACTTAAATAGTATTCTTAAATAAATTGTATTTAAAATGTAGAATAAAATAAGGATTAATGTCTTTTGTTTTGAAACACTAAAGGTTAGTTTTGACAGCTGGCATTGCAACATGATTAGGGATGTACCGAGTGCACTTCTGAATCGGTTATCCGATTTTTCGTCAGCTTTTCTCTAAGTACTTTGGGTATCTTTTTTACATGTTATAATTAATAAATATTAATTTGGGAGGAATAATAAAATCCATCAGTGTATTTCCAGCGTAAACGGCAGGCTGAGAACGACATTGTACGACTGAGGAAGGAACTTTCGTCCACCAAAAGTTCTGTAGCTGCACTTCGCATCGCGCCCCAACCTGCGAGGAAAACATGTACCAAGTTCGCCTAAATTGGCTGATAAAAAAAATGTGTTAATTTTTATAACTAAATCAAAGGAAACAATCAAAATTAAAGAAAAAAGGAATCAATTTGTTAAATGTTACAAGGTTCCATATATGGCACAAGACTAGTGTTCTATTTATCAGGCGTAGCAAATTTACTTATTATCTATCTATGTTGTACATTACACTAACGACCCTTCCTGTCTTCGCCCGACTGACAAACTCTTTTTTGTCAAATCAATAGTACCATTCCCGGTGACGTAAAAACCTCCTCGTCCTTTAAAAATAAGTATTTAAAATATACTCTATGTAATTTTTAGCAATTTTTAACTAAAATGGCAAAAATTATCATCATCTCACGGTTTACATTTGTGAAGCAAATCAGTGAACCGACATAGTGTTCGAGCTGTGAGCGAGTCAAACAACTCTCGACTTTTTATTTTTTCTTATCATGGGCGGCGCTATGCCGCCATTTCTGTTCTTCCCCTGGCATATATGGCCAAAGATGTTTTCATTACATTATTTTTTAACAGCTGCAAATTGTCTCGCTTATTCTATTTCAACAACATTATTATTCTACATTATTTAAATATAAAATTAACATACATATTTGTTCAATTTTCTTACACTATTATTCTTTATAATATGCTACATATTAATTTTACTATTTTTACAATTATTTAGTATTCGTATTCGGAAGCAATTTAAGTTTTATTTTTATTTATTACGTTTTTTTAATAATACTCTGCAATATAAATATATAAATTTCATTTCAAAAAATATTATTTTATAAATTTCTCTCTAATGCTATTGTTGTGACATAGATCTACATCGAGTTGAGAGAGCTGACTAGTTGAGCTCAACGGTTCAAGTCTATGTCAGCTGAACTGAGCCGGCTCAGAAATTAACACGCCTCTAGTAATTTTTATAGTGTAAATAAAACCCTTAGTATGACACTAACGTAATTTATTCAATCAAAATCGACAAACAATTTAACCTTAAAATGGATTTTACGACACTTCGCTTCGTTACTTAAATTAAAAATACGCCACACCGTTTAATCTTTGGCATTGTATTTAAAATTTTATTCCGTTACGTTTATATACGGAATACTATATTAAATAAAATCACAAATTATGTATGGATACTTTGTTAAATTTTAAGAAGCGATTTCATATTTATAATTATAAGGAAAAAAAATGTCTGTCAAAATGTTTCGTGATATTAGCAATAAATGCTTCTAATCTCCAAATATCGTCAATAAAATATGGCCGTACGCCTATTATGTCAAAGATTAACATTTTTGATGTGTCAAATAATGTGACTGAAGGCTGCGCTGGCTTTTCAATATTTTCATACATTTTTGACATTGGAATATCGGCTGGCCCGTATGCGATCTCATATGCTTGTCCAGTAATTCCCGTGTCTTCATATCCTTGCCACAAACAGTGCATGTACAGTTCAAAAGGTCGCCATGGACTGTATTTATGTGGTGTGCTAAATGTTTAGGAACGATATATTTCTTTTGGCAATTACTACATTGATATTTCTTTGGACACTTCACGTTAGTCTGAGTTCTTGATAAATTGTCTGTTTTCGATATTGATGGCACTATTTTAGCTCCTGTAGATAATCTGTATGTGAAAAGGATTATCAGGCATAGGTAACTCAATTAAAAATGAACAGATCACGTTACGCCAGTCAAGCAGATCAGTGGGCTCGCAGATCAGGTCAATTTGATGCATAGAGTTATGAATTTTGATGTGAGTGAGCGAGTCAGCTCACGACTTAACTATGTAATAGTTATAATAGATTACGGTGAGCTGTGAGCTGATAATTTAGGAGTTAAGCAGCTCAACGGTTCATATGTATGTGACCTGAACTTTTGAGCCGGTTCAGAGGTGTTAAACGTCTATTTCGTCGTCTAATCGTCTCATTTGGAAAAATAAACCTTAAAAGTCCGACTGACTTTGTTTGACTCTAATACTCGGAAAAATCGCAATAAAAGATCAAAGAAAAAAGTGATGGCGAGTGAGATTTTACCTCAATTTCTTTAGAATGTGTTCTGTGCCGATATAATATACTCTATGACAATCCGGAGAAGAAGGCTCAAATACCACCGTGAAGTTTTTATCTAAATCTTTTGAGAAGTTTTGAGAGAAAAGAAATTTGGTTTTAGAGTTAATACTTTCTCCGTATAATGATTTTTAATTTCCTAGTGAAGGCTACCACATATCAATTTTTTAATCATTCTCATGGTAATCGATTGAGAATCGTAAAAAACAAAGTTTAAAAATGGATGCCAACTTTACGGAGTTAATCGAATGACAGATGACAGGTCAAAATTGATAGATTGACATCACTGACTAAAACTAAAAAAAACTAAAAACGCGCGAAAAACATTCGTTTAAATAAGTCCTCTTGCAGATAAAAAAAATAGAATCTTACTTATTTCTTCCTTTCAGTTTCGTTGTGGTGTGCGACTTCATATGTTCAGACATTTGGCTCATCGGTAGCCTCATATTACATTTTTTACAAACACCATATGTTTCAGCGTTCTTTTTACAACGGGAACATATAAACTTCTTAACGCCTTCAAAAGGTACGATCATCGGATAGCGTTGATTACAAACACTACAAGAAACATTGGCTTTTTTCGTTTTAATGTTTGTTTCGATGTATCGTCGTTTTTCCGGTCGTTTCTTATCATGATTATCTATGGTCGATTTGGCCTTTGGCACTTTCGTTTCTTTTCTTGGAAAAATCAATTCATTATCGAATTTTGGGTTCGAAAAGATTCTGTGAAATGTTGTTTTTGAGCCATTACTCATTTGACCTGTTGAAAAAGCATAAGTTAAATCTGTTATTGTGTTAAGTTTTTAATCCCTTGAGTCCCGATTGATTTGATTTTTTTTAACATACTGTATTTTATTTCACTGTAATATTAAATTCCAATAACGAGACAGGCTCCTCTTTTTTATATATTACAAGGTGCCAAACGAGCAAGCAGCCATCTAAAAACGCTGAAATAGCAACGTTGCCGCGATTCATAGACATCCACAATTGCAGATGCGTTGCGGTTAAATGGATAGAGGAGCAAACTCACGAAAGAGAGTATTACTTTTTCCTATGCGTCCCCTCATCCGTCAAATGTATTTCCCTTTCCCATCCTTTCTTTACAAGAAATTATGTGAAGGAGAAAGGAACTAGCATTAGGCTTCCGGACCAAACACTCATCAGACGAAACGCGGCATTGCTTCCACTTCAAGATTGTCTTCTGTGTGGTCGTGGTATTGTTGCAGGTAAGCTCACCAATTCATGAAACAGATGTCGGTAATGGCGTCTATCACTGTGGACATCGTTGTCGACGTCATATTCTGTAACTTTTATTCCTATTGATGTAGAGTCTCACTCGCCAAAGTACCCTAAGGGTTAAATAATAGAACTCACTTTCACTCAGTGGCTTCACAAATGCTGCATTGACCATAGTTCTGAACCTTTTCGCGTTTCGTAACTGATGAATACAGTTTTCACATATCATGCAGTCTAATCTGGGCACCTAAAATATATACCATAGATTATATTAAATAAACAACCATGAACCCATTAAAAGAAGAAACTATAAAGCTTCGAAGATGTTTTAGATGTAGGGATATTATTGCGGTCGTATATTCTACTAGCTGTCGCCTGCGTCTCCAATCGAGCGGAATTAATAAAAAACTTATATATACTTATAAGGTAAATAGTCCGTGTGTTTTTCCAGACCAAGTTCTATATCATGACAAATTGCAAAGAGATACATTAAGCCTTTCTGGAGATACCTTCTAACATCCATCTAAACATTCACAATTGTTAAAAAAATCGCGAACGTTTAGATGGATTTTAGAATGATAGAAGGATGGATCAATGTTTGTTAGAATTTTTCTCCAAAACTACTTAACGGATCTCGATGAAATATGTCACAGATATAGAACATAGTCTGAAAGAACACATAACTATATATATATGTATATATCTATTTATTAAAGTTTTTCTTAATTCCGAGCGGAAGCAGTCGCGGATGACGGCTATTTAATAATATTTATAAGATCTAAGGTGTGGTATGGTCTATATGACCATATAATTAAATTTTATATCATACTCATTGTCTGGTTAATAAATCTTTGATTTTAAACTATTGGTTAGGCTTTATATTAAAAACAATTATTATTAAGACAAATATCAACCAGGCTCCGATTAACACACAAAATATCTAAAAAGATAAAATACTCTTACTTCTACGCCGAAGCACTCGTTAAGCATCAAATCGTATTTTTCCTCGATACCATGCCAGTTGTAAGTTCCCCTGAAGCGGCGCAGATCGCTATCGCCACCGCACACATGGCAACACAGGATGGGCACAGACCCGCAGTCACCTGTCGCATTCGCATGGACCATCACCGATTCCTTTGCAAAAAGTGAATAAAAAGTATTATTACTACTATATTTAATAAGGAATAGCGGCACAAGTTTAGTGTTTAAGGCAGTTTGAAGTTGAAATATAGCTGATATAATGAAGCTCCGTTTCCTCTTTTAAGTAACTTGGAAACTTGACCTCGAATACTTAACTTAAACCGGGACATATGGCGAGTTATTGGTACAACGCACCATTCGTATCACAGCCCTTTTTGTCGAAAGACTAATATCTTTTCGTATCTTTTATTGATTTCAGTTCCAAATTCGTCAGTTGTTCTTATCGTTTTATAACTTCTTATTATTTTAAAAACAACTATCAGGGAACTATAACTGTGGTGTGAATTATAGAATTATTACAGTGAAAAATTGATCCGAACTAAAAATGTGAAACAGCTAAAAAAAAGTTACCGTGCTAAATATTTTAAGTAATCTATCTTTCGACCAAATAAGATCCATATTTAAATATTGTAAATTAAAATATAAAAGATGTTGATTATAAAACTGCGCTAATTTTTCTATGCATTATTCACAACTCATGTCACATCCTATACAGCTTTCATGACATTACATTTAAAAAAAAGTAAATAAAATTCTAATTGTTATTTTAAAGGTTTCCAACAAAATTTATCACAACCGTTTTATTCAGTAAATACTTCTTTCAGCATCTTGAAATCTGATCTTTATATATGGACGTGTCATTGCTAAGAAATTACAGCTTTACTTACAACCGATTTGAACGCATCTGTTTATGTTTCTAGCAAATAATTCATCACTATTATTAGTTCGAATTTTCACCATCGCTACCAATCACTACCGTCAGCGCCACAAATGGCGGTCTTTACTCTTGGTTAACACTATCGTAAGGATTGTTTCCATCCATTAAAGCAATTTCGTTTGGTTCTGCCAGTACCTAAGTAGTCTCTGATTTTTTCTTCATTAGATGCCCACACTATTTACGTAGAGTTGAAGGCAAAAGCAATACCTATAAAAAGCTACCAGAAGGAAATATAAAAACCCAAGGTGTCATTAATTTTCATTTAAATATTTATTTAAATTAACTTACATTCTTTGGCTTTATTAGCAAATAAAAGTACTGTACACGTATATCATATGGGAGATTATTAAAATTATGGCAACATTTATCATTTGTCAATCTCGTAATCTCGTATTATCTACTACACTGGTACATTGTTCCGCTCCTTATTTAAAATTCTTTCACTTTAAAAATCACCTTGCTATCTCTACTTAAAAC
The DNA here is from genome assembly GCA_011763625.2 of Papilio bianor. Classification (NCBI taxonomy): domain Eukaryota; kingdom Metazoa; phylum Arthropoda; class Insecta; order Lepidoptera; family Papilionidae; genus Papilio; species Papilio bianor. The sequence continues at coordinate 1,949,545 of JAAOEG020000021.1, read as the reverse complement.
ACTCTCCTCCTTGTTTTTTCACTTAATACAATAAAAAACCGTACCAAGTTTACGAAGCTGTCAACTGTCAAAATATTCGCTTTCAGAATGACAATATGAATTCACATTATTTCCAAATGTCACTTTTCTATTTTTCAGGATGGATCAGGTGTTTTATCCACTTTTTTCCTTTTTCCCCTTTTCGGAGTAACAAATTTTGGTGATATCCCATCTTCCTTGGCAATCTCGTTTAGTATACGGTTTAATGACCTTCTTGAGACTCCCGTAGCTTCTGCAACTCGGTCTTGTACCTTTTTGAAATAGTTGCTTTCTCTACTCGTTTTAAACAATTCCGCTTCATTCAGGAAATACTTATACACGTTATAAACTATTTCACGAGACTGGCCTTGCAAAGCCTTGCCTTTTTTTATGTTAGAATCAGACGCCATTGTTATTAAATACTATTTCGTACAAATAAAAATAACCATCCGAATATCGGTGTTCTCGTAATGCCAAATCCAAATCTGTCAAATGTCAAAATCCGAGTAGAGATGTTCGTTCGTTAACGTAATAACGTTAACAGGAATACCTGTTAACGAAACATTAACTGGTAATCTGCTACGTTCAAATAGTTCATTGCTGGTTATGCTTGGGATGTCCATAATCTAATTACTAACAAAGTCAAAGCTACTAAAAATGTATACATCCAAATGAACAAAAGCTTGTGCAAAGTCAAACATATTTCAAGATTGCTTTACACTTTAACACAGAGTACTTTATAACATACTGAAATAGAGACTTATCTTCACCTTCAAATTGGGTAACACGAAGAAAAGCGCCAT
>JAAOEG020000021.1:1760610-1791661 GCA_011763625.2 Papilio bianor | reverse complement strand
GCGTTTGTTGCAATGTAAGCGGAAAAAATGTAATTTTTTACGACATCACATTAGAAACCTCAAAAATAACAGTATTTCTCCACTATTTAATGTATGTTATTGTACATATAAACCTTCCTCTACAATCACTCTATCTATTAAAAAACTGAATCAAAATCCGTTTCGTAGTTTTAAAGATGTAAGCATACATAGGGATATAGGGACAGAAAAAGCGACTTTATTTTACACTATGTAGTGATGACGCGTGGCTGGTAGCCGCTGTGACGTGGTTCGGCAGACGGTTGTAGACGGCGGGCCCCATGACGTGCGTCGACTTCTCCGACTTGGCTAGTCGGTGCGCCACTGAAGCCAGCTTGTCCGCGCCGCGAGTCACCATCGTACTGCTGCCGGATTCTTTACGAGTTCTAAAGCCGCTCAGTGTCTGAAAAATAATTAACGACGGCAAAATTAGAATTTGGTGCGAGATAAATAGCGATTTTGTCGAAGTGGACCACGGGACCCTAGCGATCGCCATAGATAATAAAAAAAACACATGTTGTACACCTTGACAGCTGCAGACGCCAGCAAGAATATCTGTTGCATGAATTGGCACGGTGCATTACTTCGACCACACAAAAGAAGGTGTCATGTGGAAGCAATTTAGCGTTTTATCTGATGAGTGTGCGTCCCACACTTTATTTTATACGATGGATAAAAATTCTCTTTCTGCCTTTCCCTTCTCCGTTAATTAATAGTAGGCAACGCATTCATGTTTGCGGATGTATACGAGCAGCGGTCCCCAAGTTATTTTGCCGTATCTAAGCGGCTTGCTCATTTGCCACCTTATAATATAAAAAATATGTTTTTATCCGTTTATAAGCAATTTTATTTAGCTTGTAAAACTGAGAAGTGGATAAAATCAGCTTCATAGAAAGTTGAAGTGTTCAGACTCTCGTTACATACCTAGAGGTGCGATCATGTGTGGTCCAAGTGATATACTTACAGCGTTCTAATTTTAATATCGATTTTTTTTAATTACAAACTGTGTAACGTATTTCTACATACTTTTTGGTTTGGGAACAAACCTATGTCCAGCAGTAGACTGTTACAAAAACATTGTTATCTCTGTTACCTTAAGAGAATGAAAGGTTTAACCATATATTTTTATCAACGCGTTTCGTTTCATGCATCTAAATCAGAAATCTATTTTGAATATTTTAATGCTTTTAAAAAATACGTTCGAAGCACAAATAAGTCTTACCACATTTGCTAACTTTTTCCCGTATGAATGTAATATTTTGCGCGGGTATTTACATATCAAAGTTTGTATAACCTAAAGTTCTATTATAATTCGAAGCAAAAATAATCACTTTAGATCCACAATTATTCAGAGTTACGTGCATGGTGTCAATCCATGTGTTATCTTTTTTTTATAACAAGGTGACAAAACACAAAGCAGTCACCTGAAATCGCAGAAGTAGCGAAGCGACCGCTGCCCATAGACATTCGGAATTGTAGATGCATTGCCTACCTTGAATCGACCGAGGAGAAGTATTGAAAGGGAATATTTTTCTTCGTATGCGATCTCCATCCTCCTAAAGATCCATTTTTAGGGTGGAAAAGAGAAGTGAACAAATATTAGGCCTCCAGAACGCACACTCATCAAACGAAATCCAGAATAACTTTACGACTGTCTTCTATGTGGTCGTGGTATTACACCGGGCGAGCTGGCTAATTAGTGCAACAGATTATATAACCTCTTTCATAAATTATTTGTCATGATTAATACATGACCAGATTATTTTTAATCTGTAATATTTCCAGGCAACTTGTCAAAAATGTGTCTTCATTTTCCATCTCAAAGCGCGTTGTATTTCCCTGTGGGAAGCACTGTAGTATTTTAGATGTAAGACAACATAACTTTGTGAATGTCTAAGCGAGATTCCGAGCGACGTTTTTATGAATGCCGAGGGAATGGCGCGATTTACGACCATTAAAACTTTAAGATGGCGCGAATGTGAAGATTTTTTTGAGGTTATATTTTTAGAAGAAAAAAATTGTTTGCTGTTTTGTGACTTACGTCGAGTGATTTATTAGAAGCTTAGCTTCGTTAACCAAAGAGTTTGGATGTATTTTAAGACATTAGAAGTGTTACCAACATTTATACATGTAATAAAATTGGAGTCTGTAATATTGAAATAACCGTATTTTACTACATGTATATGAATATATATACGGTACATACACCAAAATAACATTTTTTACAATGTCTGTCTGTCTGTCTGTTTGTTTCGGCTAATCTCTGAAATGTCTGGACCGATTTTGACGGGACTTTTATTGGCAGGTAGCTGATGTAATAAGGAATAACTTAGGCTATTTATTTTAGAAAAAGAACGCGCGGACGGAGTCGCAGGCGACAGCTAGTTTTATTAATAAAAAATCCATGCATCGGCAATATTGCTGACGTTAGATTTTAGTTACAGATAATTTCTATGTCGTGTTAACTATTTAGTGCGTTGGTGGCTAAGGAGATAAGCACTGGACTTGTTATCTGTAGGGCCTGCGTTCGAATCTCGCTAAATTTATCCGACGTTCTTACGGTGAAGGAAAACAACGTGATATTAACCATTGACTTTTTTTAAGAATGACTCGACTTGTTATTGTAAAACGGAAAACAATATTCTATCAAAAAGAATTTTAACACCGACCTATATTAAATAGGAGTGTGGAAATAATACACAATGCAAAGGTCAGTAGGTGAATGAGTCGACGACCGTTCCCGCCAAAATAACTGAGCGCGCTCCTCATGTCAAACTGACAGCTGTATGTCGGCCATCTTTGAAAATAAATGCGTTATGCAAGGTTTATTTGCGTTCAGTTTAATGTAACGTGCCATGATGTTTATTTCGAGTCTACTTAACACGTAACTAAATTTATTACAATCTTTTTAGACATCGTGTCTGTGTGGCCAAAATAAAAAGTTGAATAGACTACATGGCATTTCTTAACACAGATAATCTTCTACTACATATAACAAAATTGGAGTGTCTGTTTGTAATATTGGAAAAACCGTTTTTTTCTACATGTATACGAATATATATACGGTACTAACACCAAAATAATTTTTTTACAATTTTTGTCTGTCTGTCTGTCTGACGGTCTGTTTGTTCCGGCTAATCTCTGGATTGGCTGGACCGATATTGACGGGAATTTTAATGGCAAATAGCTGATGTAATAAGGAGTAACTTAGGCTACGTTTATTTTAGAAAAAAATCTTTAATTTTAGAGAAAAAAAAACAGTTAGTAATGAATAAAATCGTAAATAAACTTTTTTTTTATGAACTAGCTGTCTCCCGCAACTCCGTTCGCGAATCCTTTACTAAAATAAAATATTTTTTCTAAACATAAAAACATAAAAAAACATAGCCTAAGTTACTTATTACATCAGCTATCTGCCAATAATAGTCTGGTCAAAATCGGTCCAGACATTTCATAGGTTAGCCGGAACAAACAGACAAAAATTGTAAAAAAAATATTGGTGTATGTACATTATATATTCATATATATATACATGTAGTAAAAAACGGTTATTTCAATATTACAAACAGTCACTCCAATTGTATTATATGTATAGATTATTGCGCATGTTATTTTTTTGCTACAAAACTTAACCTCAAATGCAAGAACTTAATTGTCACTTTTATAACGCCATCTTAGAATACTACGGACATAAAGCGACATAATGACGACGTTTAAAATGGCTGGAAAGAATTTCTTCTCACTCGAAAAAAATAGCACTAGATAATAGCATCTGTTTTATTTTAAATGGTGGTTATTAGGCAAATAATTGGAAGTTACCACTATTACTCATTATCCTCTATTATTATTACTAGAAATATTTATAACCTTTGCCTTAATTATGTTGACAAAAAAAATGCAGATCATAGTAATTTTCTGTTTTTTATTAATCTTTTAATCTATGATTCAAAGAATAAAATTGTAATTATTTTAATAAATTTTAATGCGCATTTCGTGTTTAACACACATAATGGCCAAAATAAACAACTATTCGCAATTAAAATTCGAAAAGCGAATCGTAAATTTGTCATGTAATCTTTTATCGGACATCAAAAACTAATTTAAGTTAACCTCATTTCAAATTATAGCTATAAAGTCTTCGCGCCATTTCGGCCTATTTTCAAATTTTAACAGGGTTGCCAACATAAATATCTTAAATGCTATCTTCCATACAATATTATAAAGGGAAATTAAATTTATGTAAATAAGTTATTGATAATTATTGTACTAAATAACTTTAAACAATTTTTCACAGTTAAAGCTGAGAAAATACATGTTTATAATTATAAAGTGTAACGCTGACTGTGGGTCTATCACGAAAATTTATAATTTATTATTCGTTTTGAAATCGACATATTTGTATAAGATAAGCATTTGCCATTCTGTCAGAGCAGTATTAAAAAAAAAACTTAGTATGAAGGCTATGTGTTCTTCCAAACTATATTCTACATCTACACCAAATTTCATCGGGATCTTTTGAGTTGTTCAAACAAACATCCATCAATATAAGCATTCGCATTTATTATATTACTAGTGGTTTTACCCTTTCTGTTCTTCCAGACTACGATCTATGTACTTTAATGGCTCGCAACTCTACAAAATATTAATAATATATGTTGAACCGTTCCAGAATTGATGAGTAAACGTGAAAAACAAAATGATTGTATCCCACGGGAACCGTAACTATTTCCGGGATCAAAAGAAGCCCATGTGTTCTTCCAGACTATCCTTTTTTATGTTATAAAATGGCAAACGAGTAAGCGGCCACCTGAATTCGCTAAAATAGCGAAGCGAACGCTGCCCATAGACATCCGCTATTGCAGATGCGTTGCCTACTTTTAATTGACGGATAAGGAGACACACGAAAATCAACAAGTATATCGTCCTTTCCTCTGCATCTCCTCCTTCCTTAAACCCACTTTCCCTTTCCATTCTTTCCTTGTAGGAAAAGTCAGGGAAGGGAAAAAAGATTACAATTAGGCCTACAGCACCACACTCATCAGACGAAACGCGGAATTAGTTCCACTTGACACTCCACAAGACAGGCGTCAAGTGGAACTGGAACTGGATAAACCGCGTTTCGTCTGATGAGTGTGCGTTCCGGAGGCCTAATACTAGTCCTCTTCTCCTTCCCACCCTTTTCTTATAAGGATGGGATCCACTTCCCCTGGATTTCCCGGAGGAGGGGATGCTTTGGAAGAGGAAATATTATCTTTCAATGCTTCTTCTCCTCCGATTAAAGGTAGGGAACGCATCTGCAATTGCGGATGTCTATGAGTAGCGGTCACTTCGCTATTTCAGCGATAATAGGTGGCCGCTTGCTCGTTTGCCACCTTGTAATTTAAAAAAAAATTACGTCGAAATCCGTTCAGTAATTTAGGCGAAAAACTCTAACAAACATCCATCTATCTAAACTTTCGCATTTATAAAATTGGTAAGGTAAATTAAGATTGCAGCGTCCCTATCAGGTGGATAGTACATCGACAAATCTCATAAAGAACCGATGTCAACATTAGAGAGCTCTGTTGGGGTTGTCTAGCTTCTGTAGTGCATCAGGGATGTTTGCTGAAGCCCGCATTGATTGTTTCTATGCAACTATGCAACATCCATGGTGCGCAGGGTGCGAGCCAGCACCAACATTATTCTGGCCATGATAGCCTGCAGGCTTAACTGCAGATATGTGAATCACTGCCTCAAGATGGATGTGGCAGTGAGTTATCGTATATAGTTAAGTTATTTTGTTTATTCATTTCATTTTTGTACCTCCATTTGTTTTCTTTACCAACATAGCTTAAGTGTCATACAAACAACATTATGAGCTTTAATGGCATGAAATAAAGATTTATTACTATTATTATCGTGCTGGGTTCGTTTCCTACCGACCATCTAAAATTTAATGCAAAACAACACAAGGATACTTCAATTTTTATTGGGCACTACGATAATAATCCATGGAATATTTACTATTAATAAAATATATGCTTGATATTTTATCAAGATATTTTTATCTCTATTTTTATGATCAAACTAAGAAATAGATACCTCTATTAAGCATTACTGCAGTAAATGTAAATTAAAACGCGATTATCTCTAATCCATGCAAATTTTGACGTTGACACTGGCAACCCTGGCCCACAAGGCCGCTTCCCCAACACTCGCCGCACGCGACCTGGCGTGGCGTTGCCCGTAGTTTTGGAAATGCGCATTTTATTCTATTTGTGGCCGTTACTAGTGTATTTCGAATTTGTTATCTTGTTCTTGTCAATATGGTTTTATATAAACACAGTTATTTCAAATCGAATATTACGATCTGTCTTTAAATTAAATAGAAATTAGCAAGCAACGATATATAACGAATGTCTCGTAATGTTATTAGAGATCAAATGGAAACTCCAGTATTTAACTTGAACATATTTAATAATAGCGGTCGCCTGCGGGGAATTAAAATATAGCTTAGTATCCCATATGTTATTCCAGACTGATCGCGTCGTTTTCGCTCCGCCATAATAGATGGCGCTGTGGCGAGAACATTTATATTGCCTCGCGGTATTGGTAATTTCTCGCCACAGATATAGTTTTGGTTGTTCTTTGCGTTTACATTGTGGTTGTTGTTCGTTGTGTTCTGTAGAAGTCGTCTGTATGTTTTGTCGTTGGTCGAGTCTTGTGATTCAAATTTAGAACATTGTTGAAACAAACACACAGACTATGTTCTATATCTGTGCTAAATTTCACTAAGATATGTTGAACTGTTGCGGAATTATCGATTAAATATGTAAATAACAAAACACTACGTATCCTTCAGGAACCGTTACTATTTCCAGGATCATAAGTAACCTATGTGTTCTTCCAGACTGTCCTCTTTGTATCTATCTATGTAAAATTTCATCGAGATTCGTTCAGCAGTTTAGGTGACAAATTCTAACATCCATCCATCCGTCTAAACTTTCGCATTTACCAGATTAGTAAGATATTCGATTGTCTTGCTTAAAAAACGATTTACAAATTTTAATGGCACAAAAGTAAAGCAAGCGGATAAGTCCCAAAGTTTTGACCGATGACAGGTGACATTAGCAAGACGTCAGATGACAGTTGACAGCGCCGACAAGAATAGAAAAATTAAGCATCCGTTTAAAAAAAGAACACGCATCCGTTCATAATACTAATAGACTGTTAACCTTAAGAAATTTAGAAGCGTTCATTTTGTTACAAATACGTATCAATTACTATTTATTCTGAGCTTGTTACCTTTAATTAAAAAAATATTTTATTAATACGTGAAACGAAAACTTTGTACAAGCTTACACGGAAATTACGCGAACGGATGAACGTGTTAATTGGATACAGTTGACGCCGGTTACTTGTTCAGTTTTAACTGAACGTTCGAACTGATGTCGGTTACATGCACATTTTTATACAGTTCGACTGAACAGTTAAAATTGAAGGGTTTTAATTCGTTTCTTTTATATTATAATTTGGCAAACGAGTAAGCAGCAACCAGAAGCGACTACTGCCCATAGACATTCGCAATCCCAGATGCTTTGCCTACCTTTAATCGACGGAGGATGGGACGCACAGAAAGAGAATATTGCCCTTTCTTTGAGTCCTCATCTCCTTCAAATCCACTTCCCTTTCCCACTCTTTTGTTATGAGGAAAGAGGACTAAAATTAGGTCTCTGGCAAGCACAGTAATTAGACGAAACGTGCATTTGTGTCCATTTGACGCCTGTATTCTGTGTGGTTGCGGTATTGCGGTTGACGACCCAATTTGTGCAACAGATGTTTCTGGCATCTACGACCGTTAGTGTGGAGACGAATCGGAAAAATATTTGGATCTAAAAATTATGTTTGAATTTCGAACAATTGACGAAATTAATGAAACTATTTCTAATTTAAAAACTTTAGTAGTGGTATGGTATTCGTGCGATAATTGGGACGCCATATTTTAACGCCATGTCTATGGTCGCGCGGGAAACTTTTAATTGTATTACCATAGACAATTTATTTTTTAATTATTCGACCTCTTTTTTGTGTTTTCGTTTGCAAAATATAATATTTTTTTAACAGACTTAAAATAGGTTTTATATTTAATTGCTAACTTATTTGTTTCAGGAATGTCCAGAGGGTGTAGTTCATGAAGAATCTTTCAAAGATATTTACGCCAAATTCTTTCCACATGGAAGTAAGTACATATATATTACAAGAGTTTTTTTACACTAAAGGCTAAGAGGAATTCGCGAAATTATTTGTTGTATCAGCTCGAAACATATCCCATTAGAGATACTCGGAGCCAACCCGTAATAGAATGACAGAGATGTTCAGACACGGTTGACTTCACACACATCTTTGAATTCCTTCTCCAGATAGCATCACGATGTTTTCTTTCGTAAGATCGGACAATACATATGGGCATCAAACCTGGACGTATAAAGTCCAAGTCACGCGCTCACAAACTGCCACATGGATACTTTTCGATTTTTTTAGTGCCTTAAAAATAATGTAAGAAAGAAACAAGTGAAAGCAGTTTGTATCGTTCTGTATTGACTTCTACCATCTTACCATCGTTGGTTCAGAGGTTAAACTCTTGACTTGTAATCTGCAGGTACTGGATTCAAATTTCACCATGTACCAATTTGTTGTGAATTATCGAATTTCATATGTACATACATACATATATCCAACGTATTTACGGAGAAGAAAAACATCGTGATTCCGCACATATCGGAGAAGAAATTCAAAGATATGTGTACTAGGCCAGTGTTCACTAAGGCCTAGTGCTTAACTTAGGGTAGGTTCCCAGCCTCTTAGAGGGGAGGTATAGTGAGCTGATGATGAAGCATCTCACAAAATAGGCTTTAGAAAGCTTCTGCCATAACTGACAGAAAGTTTGAGTGGCGGGGCGTTCTGGAGGCCTAATACTAGTCCTCTTCCCCCTCCCACCTTTTTCTCATAAGGTAAGGATGGGTAGGAGAAGTGGATTTCTCAGAAGAGAAAATAATATATTTCAACGTCTCCTCCTCCGTCGATTAAAGGTAGCCAACGCATCTGCAATTGCGGATGTCTGGGCAGCGGTCACTTTGCTGTTTGAGCGATTTCAGATGGCCGCTTGTTCGTTTGCCAACTTGTATTATAATATAAAATAAAAGGGACCATTAATTGTACAATATTTTGTTGATTTCAGATTCGGCACTATACGCCCACTATGTCTTCAAAGCCTTCGATGTTAACTGCAGCGGTTCTATCAGCTTTAGAGTGAGTACGAACGTTATTTTATACTTATAAAACCCAACTGTACCTACCTAAGACACACAAAAGAGTTTATCAACCTTTTTTTACCAATGATGTTGGTGGCCAGCATCTCAATCTCTATCCTACCTTTCCGCCACGTTCCATTTTTTATATAATAAGGTGGCAAACGAGCAAGAGGCCACCTGAATTCGCTAAAATAACGAAGCAGCCACTACCCATAAACATCCGCTAATTGCGTTCCTTTAATTGACAGAAAAGGAGACATATAAAAAGAGTATATCCCCCTTTCCTATGCGTCCTACGTCAAATCCACTTTCCTTCCCATCCTTTTCTTGTAAGAAAAGTGTGGGAGAAAAGACGATTACAATGAGACTCTAGGCACCACACTTATCAGACTGTACGCGGAATTACTTCCACTTGACGCCTGTCTTCTGTGTGGTCGTGGTATTACACCGGGCGAGCCGGCCAGTATTCACACAGACTCCGCTGGTTCCTCCACCTAGAAAGAATGAATGGTCTTCGGAATGTGAAACATGCATTCCTGGGTAGTCAAGTTGGCCGTCCCAGGTATCGTTGGATTGATAACGTGGAAAAGATCTCAGGGGGCTCCAGTTCCGGGAATGTACCGAGAAGGCGCAGGATCAAGGAAAGTGGAGTCGTAGGCCAAGATTAACTTCGGGTCGATGCGTCTGAGTAAATGATTTTTTTACCAATTAAAAAAATCATCTATCAAGAACTTTCGACTTCGCAAGTATTGACGTGGCCTATCTTGATCGGAAAAAATTATTATAAACTTGAACTGATTTTAGCTACGATAAATACAACATAAAACCTTTTTCAAAATATATTAAAATAGCTGTTGTTACTGGCTGTCTGATGCTTAAAGAGTTTTAAGAAAAATAAATAAAATATCCCTCCAAGTTCCAAGTTTTGTTTGTTATCTGTTAGGACTGAAGTTTGTAGCTATATTTTTACGGAGGAAGAAAAAGAAAAAAGCTTTCCTGTTCACAACGATTCTTGTTTTTTGACGAATTTTTTTTTGTTGACGGTAACAATGCTTTGCAAACCGTCAATATGTAATGTCTATTTCTGCTGATGCTCAGGCACAACATATAAGTTACAACAATTTATATTGATGGATAAAGTCGCTGGCAATAGTAGTGTAGGAAGAAATCCTGATTACGCAACATCCGTGAGTGGACAGGAATTACGAGTGACACCCAACTGCCTCGCTAGACACAGGTTCAAATATGAACATTCACTTCTTGAGAGACTCAAGAATATGCTTTTTAAATAGCTATATTCACACTGTTCACGAATCAAAAAAGGCCGCAACGGCTTTTGCAGAATATCAGCGTTTTTACCCCCAGGGGTACTAAACATATAGCTGAACAGAGGCCCTATCAGTTCTGCATTGCAACGCATGGTTAGAAGAATATCTGTGTGTTTAGTTTTTTTTTTTCTCTGCAATTTTTCTAGTTATTAGTTTGATTATTATTAGTCAACTGTTTTTTTTTCTCGTTTGTAATATTTGTTCAAGTGTATTTATTATGTTGCAATGTGTTTTTGAGCTGATTTTTTTTATTACTATTATTAAAACGATATGTTTTTTATTTACATACTTCTTTGGTAGTTCCGTAATGGTTCAACATATCTTTCTGAAATTTATCACAGATATAAGACATAGGATACGTTAATGCCACGGATGGGAGTCCTACTTTATTTTTGTATATATGTATTTTTACCCATGTATGTTTTTACCATATTTATGTATGTACGATTGTATTTATGTAGTCGTTTATCGTGTGTGTATGTGTATATTTGTATTTTCTATACTATCTATGTATTTTTTTAAATATCCTTTTATGTTGTGCACCTCCATGTTACTTTTTTATTCCTTTAATGTGTGGTTGACTAATAGAAAATGTCTATAGGCATTAAGTTCGCCATTTGTACTTGTGCAATAAAGTGTTCAAATAAATAAAAAAACATAGTCTGGAACAACACATACGATATTAAGTTTTATTTTAATTCCGTGCAGACGGATTCGCGGGCTGTTGCACTGCATGTAGGCTTCGTTAGCTGTGTTTTTTTATTGTAAACTATGACAAACTATTCGAAGTATTTAAAACACATCTGTTACACCAGTTGCAAAATTGTAATAATAAAACATAAGAAGTTACAAATTTCGAAAGAAATATAAAACACATAAAAAAATAAAAATAAAACAAAGAAGGAGGTTGGCTGCGTACTGGCCACATAAGCCCAGAGTCGCAACACGGGCGACTGCTGTTATGTTTGCTTTTGGCTCACATATTCCACTGAGTTTAGTGTGCAATAATATTATTTGTTTGTTTAGAGGTATGGATGTTTGTTAGAGTTTGTAGCCTAAACTGCTGAACCAATTTCGATGTAGTTTGCCATAAATAGAGACTGGAAGAACGCAGTCTATTTTTAATCCCGGAAATAATTACGGTTCCCGGATATAAGCAACGTGGGATACAATAATTTTGTTTTTTCATATTTACTCGATAATTCTGCAACATTTCATATCTTATTCAAATTCGTCACAAATATAGAACATAGTCTGTAATAACACATGGGATACTAAGTTTTATTTTAATTTCGCGCGGACGGAGTCGCGGGTGACGGCTTGTCTATAAAATAATAATAAAATTGGAGTGTCTGTTTGTAATATTGAAATAACCGCTTTTTATTACATGTTTATGAATATATATACGGTACATATACTAAAACTAAATTTTTTTTTATTTTTGTCTGTCTGTCTGTCTGTCTGTTTGTTCCGGCTAATCTCTGAAATGGCTGGACTGATTTTGACGGGACTTTTTTTGGCAGGTAGCTGATGTAATAAGGAGTAACTTAGGCTATTCTTATTTTAGAAAAATAACGCGCGGACGGAGTCGCGGTCGACGGCTTGTATTATAATAAAATTGTAGTTTACTTTATGACGCATTCAAAACTAAAATAACATTCCCGCTCATTATTTGTTTTGGGTAACTGCGAGCACGAAAACAAGCCAGTAACTGCGATCAAAACAAAAGCATTAACAAACTTTACCATAGACTACGGTAACTGTGGAACAGAATGGATTGCATACGAAATAATTCGTATTTAACCGATATCCTAATCCTAATCCATACATATAATAAAATTGGAGTGTCTGTTTGTAATATTGAAATAACCGTTTTTACTACATGTATATGAATATATACGGTACATGCACCAAAATAACATTTTTTACAATTTTGGTCTGTCTGTCTGTTTGTTCCGGCTAATCTTTGAAACGGCTGAACCGATTTTGACGGGACTTCTATTGGCAGGTAGCTGATGTAATAAGCAGTAACTTAGGCTATTATTTTAGAAAAAGATCGCGCAGACGGAGTCGCGGGCGACAGCTAGTCTATACATATAATAAAATTGGAGTGTCTTCTGTCTATCTGTCTGTCTGTTTGTTCCGGCTAATCTCTGAAATGGCTAGACCGATTTTGACGGGAATTTTATTGGCAGGTAGCTGCTGTGATAAGGAGTAACTTAGGCTTCGTATATTTTAGACAAAATCTTTTATTTTAGAAAGAGAACGCGCGGATGGAGTCGCGGGCGGCAGCTAATAATATTATAAATGCGAAAGTTTAGATGGATGTTAGAGTTTGTCGCCTAAACTGCTGAACGGATCTCGTTGAAATTTGGCATAGACGTAGAGGATAGTCTGGACCACATAGGCTACTTTTGATCCCGGAAATAGTTACGGTTCCCTTGGGATACGTAGTGCAGACCCGTCGTAGGAACAAGTGCAGATTGATGACGAGGAGACTCACTGAAGGTAAATATTTCCTGTTACTATGCATCCCCTGTGAAATCCACTTCCCCTACCATCCTTTCTTTAGAGAACGTTGGAAAGGGGAAGAGGACTAGTATTAGGTCTTCAGAACGCACGCTCATCAGACGAAGCACGGAATTGCTTACATTTCACGCCTGTCTTCTGTGTGGTCTTGGTATTGCTACGAAGCCATTCGTGCGAAGATGTTAAAGCGGGCTCTGTTGTTATTTGCTTTAAATTTTAAAAAGAAATAATTCTTTGAGAGTGTTTTGTTTGTCACTACAATAGACTGCGAAATGTTACATCTTGAAAGCTTTGAATATTTTCATACTTTTAAAGTTGTGAGCTAATTCGCCGGAGATGTCGGGACAAAGTTTTGTGTTGGCAAGCTTTCAAGTGCAGGGACGTATTCATGGGACTTAATTTCTTATATCATTTTATTTAAATCAGTGTGCTATCTTACTAATTAGAAAGGATGGGAAGAGAAAGTGGATATGACAGAGAAGGGGACGCATAGGAAAGGAGGATGTATTCTTTAAGGATAAGTCACCGTACCATATATTTTTTTATAAAAGAAGGGGGCAAACGAGCAGTGTGAACACCGACGTGATATCGACGCCCATGGACATCAGCACAACCAGGGGAACTGCAGATGCGTTGCCTTTGAGAAGGTGATAAGCTCGCTTCTTGAAGGACCCTAAGTCGTAGCGGTTTGGAAACACCGCCGAGGGCAGACCATTCCACAACGCGACTGCCATTTAAGTGGTGAGTTCGTGTGTAAAGGGGCTATCTGAAAACGAGCGCTGGAATAGCTTTGTGCGTTTCTGCATTATCTGAGTTTGCCATCGTTTGACACATTTTTTTTTAATTGTACCATCTGTAACTTACTTAATATTGTATATTTCTATGTACTAGTGTATGGCAATAAAGCATTATTTATTTATTTATTTACTTTTCGTGTCTCCTTCTCCTTCAATTAAAGGTAGGCAACGTATCTGCAAATTCGGATGTCTAAGGGTAGTCGCTTCGCTATTTTAGCGAATTCAGGTGGCCGCTTGCTCGTTTGCCATCTTATAATATAAAAAAAATTACTTGAAACAAACTTTTACCTACGACTCCGTCCCCGCGGATTAAAAAAAATAGTAGGCATAGAACATATCTGTGCCAAAATCGAGATCCGTTGAGCTGTTATGGTGATACCTTCAAACATCCAACCATCCATCAAAACATTCGTATTTATTAAATTAGTAATCTATCTATACATATATCTAAACAAATATAAAATTGGAGTGTCTGTTTGTAATATTGAAATAACAGTTTTTTACTACATGTATTATATATGAATATATTATATACGGTACATACACCAACAATAACATGTTTTACAATTTTTGTCTGTCTGTCTGTTTGTTCCGGCTAATCTCTAGATTAGCCAGAACATAGAGAACACAGAACACAGACAGACAGTAAACATAGTAAAAAATGATTTTTGGTGTAAATATATTAATATACATGTAGTAAAAAGCGGTTATTTCAATATTACAAACACACTTCAATTTTATTATATTTATAGATAATATCTTGTAAATTCCAGTCTGTCTTTTGGCGCTAGAGCGCTTGTATTGTATTGCATTACTAGTATCAAAAGGGGCGACAATTTGCTAACCAATGTTGCCATATTGGAATTGAAATCTGCCGACTGCCAACTTTGTAAATTAGATGGCTTTAATTGTATTGTTTGTCGTTGTATCTACGGTATAAATCTTAAGCAATTGTTTTTATATGTAGACAGTAATATTGACTGCATATTTAATACGGATAATTTAGTTTTAAAAATATTTAGGTACTACTCGTACTAGATGGCGCCTGCGACTCCGTGCGCGCGTTCTTTTTTCTAATATAATTTTGATTTCCTAAAATAAACGTAGCCTAAATTACTCCATATTACATCAGCTAACTGTCAAAATCGGTCCAGCCATATCAGAGATTAGCCACAACAAACAGACACACAGACAGATAGATAGACAGACAGACAGACAAAAATTGTAAAAAATGTCATTTTGGTGTATTTACTATATATATATATATATATATATATATATATATATATATATATATATATATTCATATACATGTAGTCAGATAAGTTATTTCAATATTACAAACAGACACTCCAATTGTATTATATGTATAGATTATATTTTAATTATAAAAGGAACTCTTCCATAAAACTAATTTAATATTCTTATTAAAAATGAAAATTCGCTTAATGCTGTAAATCGTAAAGTCGTTAAAAAGTTAGCCGAATTTCTTGCTGACGGAAACAACTTGCAACTTTCGTCCGCGTCACTTTGGATTTATGCCTTTATTGGTATTTAAAAAGTTACAACATAATTTTTTCTCGGATGACGTCATCACTTATTTTCCATTTTCATCTAATCAATGATAACATATATATGATATTCCCTTTTTACAAGCTTTTATTAAACTTCACTTTTTTATGTTTGTATGTTTACAAATCTTGCAAGGAAGATTTGAACCACTTCCAATATACCGATTGAGCTGAAACTTGGTATACCCACGTAACTTGGATGACAATACAATAATATGGTACCATGGAACTGGTCTGATGAGGTTGGAAGGTGACCATAGAAACTTCGGTTCTTGTGGACCGATTGAGCTGAAATTTGGTGTCTTCGTAACTTTAGTAACAATACAATAATAAAAGCTTGTTTTTATTCTTTTTAAGAATTTAATATTTTTATCTTGTTTAACTGTGGTAGAGCCCGCTTTATCTTCGCACGAATGGGCTCACTGCAATACCACGAGCACACGGAAGACAGGCGTCAAGTGGATGTTATTCCGCGTTTCGTCTGATGAGTGTGGTGCCGGAGGCCTAATACTAGTCCTTTTCCCCTTCCTACCCTTTTCTTCATTTGCAAATGCCTATGGGTAGCGGTCATTTAACTATTTCAACGGTTATAGGTATAAAATAAGGATAAACAGGAAAAAAATATCCATTTTACCCGAGTATATCCGTTGGGTTTGTGTACCCCTTAGGTTAACTTGCGTTCCGCCTTTGATGGCCACGGCGTTGACTCGCCGCCCGTCAACTTCACTACATAGTATAGAACAAAGCCGCTTTCTCTGTCCCTATGTCCACTTGACTGCTTAAATCTTTAAAACTACGCAACGGATTTTGATGCGGTTTTTTTCACAGGTAGAGTGATTGAAGAGGAAGTTTTATATGTATAATAACATCCATTAAATAGCGGAGAAATTATTTTTTATTAATTATTTTATTATTTTTAAGGTTTCTAATATGATGTCGTAAATAACTACATTTTTTCCGCTTACATTGCAACAAACGCAGGCTGAACCCTACGAGATTTATCAGATTTATACCCGTGCGAAGCCAGAGCTGGCCGCTAGTCGTCTATAAAGCGGGACGCTTATGCAAATTTACTCATGTCATAAACGCATGCACGGGATGCATGCGTTTATGACGATGTGACGACGTCACGAAACAGTTGTCCTCAGCCCGCCTGTTCCTCTTACACTCCAACAGCAAGTGTTGGATATCTTCTGGCTTATTGCATGTCTCGCAAATAGGCGCTAGCGTTTTTTTCATTAGTTTTTACATATCTGATGTATTATTTTATCAGCCACGTATAGTAACTACAGTATTACTGTGACGTTATCGGATTTACCTCTGATGTTATTGTGTGCGAGTATTGTATGTTAATTAAGCTAAACACGGAACAGCACAATTAATTCCACGATCTACATTCTAGAATCTAGAATCATTCCAGTTCGTATTGTTAGGGTTGCCACATCAATGATTTTTTAAATTATTTTTTATAAATCATAGCCTGTTTTTTTTCTGTTTTTAATTATATATGGGTTTAGCATATTTTACTAATATTGTAATTGCAAATTTAGATGGATATATGGATGAATATTTATTTGAAGATATCTCCAGAACGGCAAAACGGATCCCGATGAAACAGATATAAAACATCGTCTGAAAGAACGCATAGGCTACTTGCTAAGTTGTTATTATAATAATTCGGTTATTTTGAGGGCGAAGTCGCGGGTAAAATCTAGTTATATAAATAATAATGGTCTTCGTATAGATGATAATAAAAATTACTTCTTTGGTTTATGTAAATTGTATATCCAAAGAATGGAACATATATTTTAAGTATTCTTTTACAAAAAACAATTTCTACCAAAAAAAATCCGTGAATTGTTATTTGATATGGCAACCCTAACTTATCTGTTAATTTCCTGTGTTCCAATTAACTACGGACGGTGCTTCCCCGACAGATGGCTCTGGAACTTTAATAGTATATTTACTTGCCAGCACGGCAGACTTAGATTAATTTGCGAGTAAATAATTTAAAAAAAACTTGCATCTAATTTAGTTATGCGATGATTTGATATTTATTAACGACTAGCTGGCGCCCGCGACTCCGTCCGCGCGTAATTAAAATAAAACTTAGCATCCTGTGTGTTATTCCAGACTATATTCTACCTGTGCAAAATTTCAGTATGGTATGTTGTATCGTTGCGCAATAATCAAGTAAATAACAAAAAACTACGTATGTCGCACCGTAATCATTTCCTGGATTAACCGTAGCCGGTTTTTTCCAGACTATCCTCTACATATATGCCAAATTACATCTTTTAGGCTACAAACTCTAACAAACATCCAAGCATCCATCTAAACTTTAAATTAGGATTTTAATAAATGAAGTCTTCTTCACTTGAACGAAATTTTGGACTCCGGCACATACAATTATCAAAGACAAGCTTAGCTAAGCTCAAAAAATATTCTTTTAAGCGGAGTGGAGGGTGTCCTGAGCCACCTGCCTTATCCTGGGCTCTGCGTTTGGTCTCGGGCTACCTGATTGCCTTCATATCAGCCGCCACATTACTAGCAACATTGTAGAGGCGTGTCTTTTGTGGTTGTGTGTCACCGGCAGAGTGAAACATTTCTGCAGCGACACTTTTTATAATGTGGTGGGGAGCATGCGGCCACTTGAAATGAGTTATCTACTTTTATTCGACGGAGGAAGAGACGCGCAGAAATTCCTGTGTCTCCTTTCCTCAGTCAAATCCACTTTTCTCTACCATATAAGAAAAGGGTAGGACGGTAAAGAAGATTAAAATTACTACCACAGCACGCAAACTCATCGGAAAAACACGTAATAGCTTCCATTCCACGCCTATCTTCTGTGTGGTCGTGGTATTGCACCAGACAGGCTACAACATATGTTAATTTGCGACTATTAAAATACATTTTTTTTATATTTCAGGAGCTTCTCGTCACACTATCCACGCTGCTCCGAGGTTCAGTATACGAGCGTTTGCGCTGGGCGTTCAGGCTGTACGACGTGGATGGTGATGGTGCGATCACGCGACAGGAGCTCGCTGAAGTTGTAGTCGCTGTGCACGAGCTGTTGGGCAGACGTGCGCCGCCCGGCTCGCCTGCTGCCAGACTGGATGATTCTAAGGCCAATGAACAGGTAGTTTGATAACAGTTTTACAGTAGACGCTAGCAACAACGAATTGGCTCCTTCAACGCAATACAACCGCCACATAGAAGACAGAAGTGAAGTGGTAGCAATTCCACGTACAGTCTGATGAGCGTGTGTTCTGGAGGGCTAATTTTAGTCCTCTCTTATTCCCATCCTTTTCTTAATAGGAAGTGGATCTGGAAGAGGAGGGGAGACATTAGGCAGGAGAAATATTCCCTTTTAGTGCCTCTGCGTCTTCTCATCTGTAGATTAAAGGTAGGCAACGTATTTGCAATTGCGGATGTCTATTGGCAGCGGTCGTTATTTTGTAGAATTCAGATGGCCTTTTATTCTTTGCCACCTTATTATAAAAAAAAACAATTAGAAAGAAGTGACATATAGAGATGATGGTTTAGGTATTATAAAATACAAAGACAGCTACTGAAATTTTAACTTATAGAATCAGGCTCAGTCTAAATTTGTCATATTTTTACGATATATCAAGATTATAGTTCCGTTTGTATGATGTTATCTCTTTCTTCCTAAGCCATTGTATATCTTTCATCTCACTCGTGTAACGAAATGTATATTCGCAGGTGGACAGGGTCTTCAAGAAGCTGGACCTGAACCAGGACGGCGTGATCACTATCGAGGAGTTCCTGGAGTCGTGCCTCAAGGATGACGTCATCACGCGTTCGCTGCAGATGTTTGACACGGGGCTATGACGCCAGACTGACCCAGCGCACACGCGCCTCGCTGCCAGGTAACAAGGATCCTGTAAGATAATTCTAAGTGGGTCGAATCTTGAACAGATCTCTTAGAACCTCCCTGTTCCGATCGTATTTACAATATTTGCTTCATCTTGGAAAGAACAGTCGAACCTAAATAAATAAGAAATTAAACCCACAAAATGCTCACGTTAGGACTTTTCATATATTTTACTTATGTATTTATGTACTTACTTATGTAAAAAAAGACTGTCACGCTCAGATTGCTAAACGCGAAGTACGTTCCTCAGCATGGGTGTCGCCAGGGGGGGCAGGCAACAGCAGCGGCTTCCTCCCCCCTGTGGAGAAATGTAAAATATAAAAAAAAACATACAGACGAATGGCTAGCCTCCTCCTTTTTGAAGTCGGTTAAAAACGACTTCGATGACAATATTAATGGCAGCTGCCCCTAGACTTCTAGATCGTCGGCTGGCGACACTCATGTTTCGCACGGGTATAAATCTGATAAATCTCGTAGGGTTCAGCCTACGTTTGTTGCAATGTAAGCGGAAAAAATTTAATTATTTGCATCACATTAGAAACCTCAAAAATAACAGTATTTCTCCACTATTTAATGGATGTTATTATACATATAAACCTTCCTCTTCAATCACTCTATCTATTTTAAAAAAACACATCAAAATCCGTTGCGTAGTTTTAAAGATTTTGGCATACATATGTACATAGGGATATAGGGACAGAGAAAGCGACTTTGTTTTATACTATGTAGTGATATAAACGCTATGGGACCGCTAAAGTAATCATTAAACTCCCTGATGGCAGTTAAATATTAGTTCTTTTCCAAGGAGTGTGGTGAAGCGCGCGGCGTACTGCCGCTGCGGACGCGAGCGTACAGGCGCGGCGCGGCGCGCGGCGGCGGCGTTGGCCGAGTGCGCGCGCTGCCTCGCCGCCTTCGACCACTTCTACCGGCGCGTGCTCATGCCCAAGATCAAAAGTGTCATGTTTTTCCATTTCTAGGTTAGTTAAGTCAAGAAAGCGCGGGAAATAGATATGCTGCCAGCTGTTAACTGTTTTTTTTAACATTTTTTTAAAGTTTCGTTTCATGACTTTTATGACTTTATGATTCGTTTTATGACTTTACTGAATACAAAAGAGGTTGAATTTTATTTTATAATGTAATTTTTTTATTTCCTTTTTAAAGTTCCGTTTGTTTTACTATTGTAAGATAGTATTGGATGAAAATAAAATAAATGTCGAATAATTAAAATGCCCCCGGAAATGATTAAATAGATGGTAGATGTTAATTCTTGCTGTTAGGTTTACTGTTTAGGTTAGAAAACTTGTTTTCATCCATATTCCTACATTTTAAATATTCTAGTGTAATTTATTGTCTATGGTATATTTTTAATCTATGGTCGTAATTAGTAACTATTGGTAGGAATTTGGAAAAGGTTTAAAAACGGATGCGAGATTTTGAGAGATTTAAGAGAAATATTGAAGTTTAAAAAAAACAGCGACTGCTGTGATTTTATTGCATTTGAAAAAGTTTTTAAACGTGGTAAATAATCCTAAATATAAAGGGAATTAATAAAAGCAAGTATCAAAATTGGTCGGTGGCTCTAGACATTTACGTTCCGATTTACGTACTAAGATGACAAGAATATTAAATACTTCAAAAAGACTTCACTAACACTTTCTTTCTTAAATCAAAACAGGGTAAATTCCGCTTTATTGAAAGCGAATACGTTATAAGTTATTTGAACAAGACACCAATCAATATTCAAATTTTGGATGTGCTTAAGAAGTATTTTTGAGAATTATAATAATTTTTACGTAATTTTGTGCACCGAATATGGCAACATTTAAGAATGTCATATTTATGTAATCCACACATTTTTTTATTTCGTCACATTTTGAAGTTATAAACGAAAAACAAATACGATAAAAAATCATAAACAATAGAATAGACTAAATTAATTTACCTTTTTAGTCGTTAATTGGTGTTATTTTAATATAATTACTGTTTATACAAACATATGTTATTGTCTTCAATTTGTGTCTGACAGTTTTATTTATTTGTATTTAATAAATCAATTTAATTATTCATGACCAAAGATGAAATATGTTCGTAAGGTGTAATGATATAGGCCTTTTGAGAATCACATTTTTTTTTGTGAAGAGTGTTAACGGCTCGGAACATCGTACGACATGCGGCGGGTACAGCGTGTAGTTATGAGCCACTAACGTTTAAAAAGATAAAAAAAAAACCATTTAGTCAATTTTATTAATTAAAAACTCCTATAAGCAATCGTTTTAATCATATCATAGTTTATTTGACGTTTAGTAAAATAATTTATAAATATGTTACAGAAATAATTTTTCTATTTAAGTACTATATAGTGGATTAATCAAAATAGTTCCTTTGTCATAATCTTTAAAAATATTATAACCTAGTAACAAAGTTACATATTCACATATATACAGTAATCCCCCTACAACGTGGTATCTATAACGCAGTTTCTCGACCCCGTATAACGCGTTACGTATAAAAATATAATTTATCTTAAACCTTTTGATAATTACATTTAATAAAATAATTTAGTTTTGTAATAACACAATCGATACACGAACAAAGATACGAGAAGCTAATTTTAAACTGTACAACATCGTTATACATTTCACGCTATACGTTATACAAAAACGCGTTATAAGAGCACCGCGTTATAGAAGGATATAACTGTATTTTGCATAAATAATTTATGTTCACAAAATGTTATTTTCTATAGGTGATTTATTTAAAATAATTCTTAAACCCCCGCATAAGTGATAAACATTACATCATTCACTTTTGACAGCCGTCAAATCTGTCAAAAGGTAATTTTTGTCTGTGTATAAGCCATAGACAACTCAAATTAAATGAGCTGCAGCTTACGGTTATGTGTGAAAAAGCTCAGCTCAATTTGTGGCACAGTTATTTGAGTTCCAATCTGTGAGTGAGTCAGACAGCTCGCGACTAAACAAACTTAGTTCCAGATCACGTTTATAGAGCTGGCTAGTTGGGTTGAAGTCAATGTGAACTGACACATGTCTATTCTTTAATCATCAAAAGAAAATAATGGAGAATAGACAATTAAAACGCTTATTCCTTAACTAATGTTTATAGTTAAAATGTTAATGTCTTATGAATTAGTAAATTATGAAAGAGACGGCTAATAGTTCGTGGTATGTGCGAGTGAGATAGATTCTAAATATCTTTAATAGTTGGTGTTACATAATTACCTTAAAATAGTAATTTCTAGCGATATAAACTGACGACCGTTACATTATTAACGGATCCACTCCAATATTCCCAAATTATAAAAATAAGTAACTGATTCCATATTTATTTTTTCAATAAAAATACGACGCGACGATATTAGTAACCCTCGCTTTTTGTTATGTTGGTCAAATGAAATTTATATATTTTTCTGTTTTATTTATGAAAATATTATTTATGTTAAAAAAGCTTTTCTGTTAAAAAATGTTAAATTATAATCTGTTCTGATTTTCTTAATAATATTATAATTAATGTTATATTTCATTGTTAATTCTCTTTAATTAGCATAATTGTATATAATTTTATCTATGAACACTATTATTTAATATCGTTGAAATTAAATATGGAAAATGTTAATGGTTTAATGTTTTAGTTACCTTTGTTATAGTAATCTGATTTATAAAGTACCAACATAAAATAATTCAAAACAACGTTATCCATAGACAATTTAAATATTTTTGTCTGAAACGAAACATAAATTCAGCCAACGATCAATGTAAGTATAACCAAATCAATGTTCACTTAAACTTTGACTTTTACTATTTTTTTTACAAAAATGAATTTCTGTTTGTGGCCGTTCAAGTATTACGAAAGATTATTACAACTTTTGACCCCCTCAAAAGTAAGCAAAGCTCTTACCCACCCCCATGCTTACTTAAGCATTGCTATATATATGCATTTTTCTTTTAACGTATTCTGCTTTTTATTGTTTTTTGAGCAGCGATAGTAATACGAGAAATAATTATTCCAACTTCTGATGACGTATTATATCAAAAAGAAGCAAAGCATAGACCCCCCATCGCCAACCCCCATCCTCTAATAGTGCTTATGTAATACTTGAACGGCCCTTATGAAAAATGGAGTTCTTCATATTTGAAGTACGTAAATATAGTAATTTACAAACTATCATATTATAAATTCCTACTGTTGTTATCATCTTATCATATTATTTATAATTAT
Source organism: Papilio bianor (assembly GCA_011763625.2). Lineage (NCBI taxonomy): Eukaryota > Metazoa > Arthropoda > Insecta > Lepidoptera > Papilionidae > Papilio > Papilio bianor. Next base: position 1,767,994 of record JAAOEG020000021.1, on the reverse strand, counting down.
TAATTTTTATGCTACATATTTAAATCTAAATTTGTATTTAAATAATGTTATTGTAAATTAGTAAATTTTTAAACAAAAACATTTACAATGCTGCCAACATAATAATGTAAGGGCAAGAAAGTATTATTTTTAAATGGAAAAATAAAGAAACAGGAATCAATATGTATGATATACGAATTAAATTTGTTGATGTGTGCTTGATTAAAATGCATTTGATATTAAGAATTTTAATAACAGGCTTTTATAAAATAACAATATGAACCCGGTTAATTATTGGTCATGATTAGTAGCTTCAAATAACCCATTGTCTTAAGGTTCATAGATCATAGATAAAATAGAAATAGACTGCGTGATTAATATAGGACGAAAAATAGGAAAAAGTATAATAACAAAACATCGTAGTTTAAAAAATGTTGAATATAACCAAATGAAATATAACCTTAAAGTTGGCTACAAAAAATTCGTGTGTTGCCATGTCTAGATACCTAGATTACCACTGCTGTCACGCTCGTATACCAATCGCATTCATTATTTTTGAAAACAGATAATAAATGTTTTTGTATAGTGTTTTTAGCAGTGGGAATAGAGTTTAGTACGAAAGTTTTAATGGATCTTTTGGATACTTTAATATGAAGAGCATTGCATGTATAGATTTGTCATTTTTATTCTTAAGACGTTAAAATATTGTGAAGCGTGTAATTTATTATGTAAATAGATACAATTTGTCGCTGTGTCAAAACGTCCACGTTACATCTGATAGTAAAGTCAGTTCTTCATGTTTTAAATTGTTTTATTTCCTCGATCAATAAATCCACAGACATTAACAGAATACAAGTATTCGATACAAACTCTCATTTACAAAAGGGTGTAAATAACTCTTAGCTGTTAATAAAATAATTTCTGAGTTAAAAATTCTGAAATACAGAAATTACGCAAAATATGCGCTAGACGTGGAGTTGCCGAAACCTTAGCCCCTACTACTACTACAGAAATGATTTAAGTATTTGTGTTGATTAAAATAAAATAATTAGTGTTCGAGTTTATGTTGTTTTTCACCACAACATATATGTGTGATTACAAAACCTTTGCCTGGCAATCTTTTGCTTTGAAAAAGTCCATCCTGAAACATGACAGTGACATTTGACATTTGTTAAACGTAAACAAATTGTCTAAAGATATTTTTATAACTGTTTTTATTACTTTTAAATAAATAAATAACCATAAAACATGTCTAAATCCGCACACGTAGTGGATGGTGAAGCTTCAGAATCGGACTCGGAAATAGAAGTAGCTAAATCACCCGTAAGTAATAGAGACGAAAAAGCCCTTGTATTTTGTGTAAATGGATGACTTTATAACATTAAATCTACCGGCAAGAAGTTGAAAATATATCCCTCAATAAATTAGATACGTATTTCTTTGTGTTTTATAAGTAATTTTAGTTTTTATTTCTTACCTAGGACTCCACTTTGTCTTCTTCCAAAGCTTTTGTGATCAGTGGAGAAGCTCCGGAATCTGATGATGGTGAGTAATATATATAAGATATGTACATCAAAGAAGAAACTGACTAATATATACACAGCCCAAAACACTTAGTGGCTCAGAGCCTACATTAAGTTAACGGTAACTAGACTTGACTCAACACTGGCCTAGTACGGGTTGACTTCACACATAACTTCGAATTTCTTCGCAGATTCTTCCTTTGCAGCGTCACGATGTTTTTCTTGATCATAAGAACATCTGATAAATGTTAATATGAGATGAGAAAAACACATCTGAACATCTCCTAAATTATACCTGAATGTGTAGACTATGTTCTGGTCCGGTTAGGGGCTTACAAATTGGACCACTGTCACTCTCTCAAATAATTTTCATCATTGTCATCAGCACACTGTATGTCCCAATAGAGATTGCAGTCTATCCTTAGTTTGGGGTGACTAGGCCTTAGTTAACCATGCTGGTTCAACATGGATTGGAATTCAGATTATTTTGCACTAAAGTGTAATATACTTGCTTAAACTTTACTGAGACATTATTATATTAAAATAAAACAGCTAACTCTCGTTTATTTAATAATTCAATGGCACTGACTAGTTTCGGGCCCATCAGGGGCTCTTCTTCAGGGTGAGTGCGACTGGTATTATTTCATGGTTGTGGCCCATCTCTCACTGAGTGAGAATACCAGTCCCACTCATCATGAAGAAGAGCCCTGATGGTCTTAAAACTAGTTGGTGCTGACACCGGATTATAAGTTTGTTGGCCTTTTTATTTTGATAATAAGTGTAATATTTAATTTCAGAATCAAAGTTGCCATCACCAAGTGATGAAATTGAGTTAGACTTACCGCTACGAGTGTCTGTATCACCGCAGACACCAACAAAGTTGTTGTACAACTCATTGCTGCATCAGAAGTTGTGTGAGTAATACTATCTAGCTTTGGCAAGCACAGATTTAAAACATGTAGCCTATCAGCTCACTTTTACGTCCCCACTGAGGGGCTCGGAGCCTACCCCAAGTTAGGTTTGACTAGGCCTTAGTCAACCACGCTGGCCCAGTGTGGGTTGGTTGACTTCACACATATCTTTGAATTTCTTCTCCAATATGTGCAGGTTGCATCACATTGTTTTCCTTCACGGTAAGAACGACGGGTAAATGAACATGTGAAATTCGAAAATCGAAAAACACATTGGTACATGGATGGAACCATGACCTGCAGATTGCATGTCATGTGCTTAGCCCCTGAGCCACCGACGCTAATCTCATCATCTCTGGTGGCTCAGGGGTTAAACACGACTTAAAATCGAACTTATAGTCTTAAGTTCGAATCCAAACAAGTGCATGTGTTTTTCCATTTTAAAATTTCATGAATTCCTTCGAATTGAGGAAAACCTCGTGATGCACACATCTGAGAAGAAATTCAAAGATATGTGTTACTGGGCCTGCTGACTAAGGCCTAGTCACCCCTAACTTAGGGTACGCTCCCTCAGTGGGGACGTATGGTGCTGGTGATGATTTTATTAAAAAAAAAATTTAGTTATAAAGTATTGCTAAAATAATGTTTTATGTTATTTTTTCTATACCCTTGTTGTGTAGGGGAATGTAATGTGTCACTGCGGGCAACACTGGAAGGTCTGTTGAGACACACTACTGACATATCTGTGGAGAAATTGACCAGAGCTGATAAAATGTTGCTCACAGTACAGGTAATTAATATTACAAATGCGAAAGTTTAGATGGATGTTTGTTAGAGTTTGTAGCATAAACTGAACGGATCTCGACTGTCATAGATGTAGAGGATAGTCTGAAACACATACTTTAAATCCTGGACATGGTTACGGTGCCCGATGGATATGTATGTTTTTTCTTATTTACTTGATAATTCCGCAACGGTTCAATCTATCTTATTGAAATTTTGCACAGATATAGAATAAGATATGGGATACTTAGTTATTTCTTAATTTCGCGCGAACGGAGTCGGGGACGACAGCTAGTTTATTCTAAAGTTTTTATTAATAATAAACAGTGACTTCTTTCAGTAACTACACTTACGTTGTTTTGCGCAGACTTATGTAAAGTTAAGCCAAGTTATTTGACAAATTATAACACCAATGTTATATACTAGCTTTTGTGCACGACTTCGTCGTTGCTGAAATAAAAAAAAAATAAGAACCTAGTTTCAGACTATGGTCTATGTGACAAATTTCATCAAGATCCGTTGAATTCTGGAGATTTTTTATATTACAAGGTGGCAAACGAACAAGCGGTCACCTGAACTCGCTGAAATAGCGAAGTGATCGCTGCCCATAGACATCCGCAATTGCATTTGCCTTTAATCGACGGAGGAGACGCACTGAAAGAGAATATTTCCTCTTCCTATGCGTATCTTCCGTCAAGCCCACTTGCCGTTCCCATCCTTTCCTTGTAAGATAAGGGAAGGGGAAGAAGACTAAAATTAGGCCTCCGGCACCACACTCATCAGACGAAACGAAGAATAGCTTCCACTTGACGCCTGTCTTCTGTGTGGTCGTAGTATTATACCGGACGAGTCCATTCGTGCGAAGATGTTAAAGCGGACTCTACCACTGTAAATATAGTTCTGGAGATAACTTTAGAAAAACATCTGAAGATTAGCATTTGTAAGTAAGGTATATTTTCAGGAGAGTATGCGAGCGACCAATGCTAATTTGACTCTAGCTAAAGCTCGTCTGAAGCAAGTACAAGCTGAGTTAGACAAAGCTAACTGCAGTACAGCGTTACCTACACTGAAAATTAAATAGTACACGTGAAAAACTCTCGGCTCAGTCGCGGAGAAGTCACGGGTTAAAGTTAATTTCTTTAGGAAAAAGTTATTTTGAGGCTTTATCTATAAATATAATTAAATTGGAGTGTCTATAATATTGAAATAACCATTTTATACTACATTTATATGAATATATATACGCTACATACATTAAAATAACATTTTTTATAATTTTTGTCTGTCTGTCTGTTTGTTACGGCTAATCTCTGAAATGGCTGGATCAATTTTGACGGGACTTTTATTGGCAGGTAGCCGATGTAATAAGGACTAACTTAGGCTACGTTTAATTTAAAAAATTCTTTTATTTTAAAAATAAAACGGGCGGACGGAGTCCCGGGCGACAGCTAGTATGTTAATAACTATTGTAAAAAATATTATTGTTGGTGTATGTACCGTATATATATTCATATACATGTAGTAAAAAACGGTTATTTCAATATTACAGACACTCCAGTTTAATTCTATGTATAGACTAGCTGTACCTCGCGACTTCGTCCGCGCGTTCTTTTTCTAAAATAAAAGTAGCCTAAGTTACACCTTATTACATCAGCTACCTGCCAATAAAAGTCCCGTCAAGTCCAGCTATTTCAGAGATTAGCCGGAATAAACAGACAGACACAGGCAAAAATGGTAAAAAATGCTATTTTGGTGTATGTACCGTATATTCATATATATGTAGAAAAAACGGTTATTTCAATATTAAAGACACTCCTATTTAATTATATGTATAGATGTGAAAATATTAATAAGATACAAGCAAAGTCATACATAAAGACTAGTTAATATAAATGTAACATAAACTATACTTTCTCCGTTGTATGTATGTAAGTTACATTATGATCTGTAGCGTAAACTGCTGAACCAATTTCTACAAGAGTAGATGTGTGTAAACAGTTCTGAGCCGACTCAAATATTGACAGACTTGAACTGTTGAGTACAACTAGTCAGCTCAACTCGATGTAGACCTCTTAGTTGAGTCGCGATCTATCTGACTCACTCACAGTTCGAAACGTACTCTATGTAACAGATCTGTGAGCCGGTTCACTGATCTACTACACATGTGAACCAAGATTGGGTCTACGGGTCAGTTTTCGTTGAGTTACTCATGTCATTTAACTGGCAACACTGTAAATAAAAGAGAAGAGGGCTGGCTTTTAAAGAGTAACATTGTAAATAATTTGTAATAAAACAACGTGGCGTGTTTTTTTGGTTTGAAAAAAAAACATATATATTCATTAAAAAAACAAATAGCTTAAGTAGCATTTGTACATTTCTTTTTTTTATAAAACCGATAAAAACATCTGACTTGTCTTTGTTTTATTTATCTCTTAAATGCAACCTGTTTGATATATATAATAAATTAAAAAAAAAACCTGTTGCAAAATAGCACATACATTACTGAAATATAATTTGGCTTTTTTTTATTCCCCTCATTTTATAGCTAAATTACGACCTAAAAAAAATTATATTTTAAAATGAGAAAGTCCTGCATTTAAACGTATAAAAAATAAATAATGTATTAACGTCCGTGAGTTTGCCTAGATTCAAAAAGAAGTCTAAAATAATTACTGATTATTGATTTCTAATAAAATGTTCAATCATAATTGACCATAGACAAAATTATTGTCTGTCATTTGCATTTTGTTAATGTCAGATGCGTTTTTGTTATACCATGTTTTATACTGTCTTGGTAATATTTATTTTCTACGAAACCGCAACAAACAGTTAAATAAAACAAAGGATAAAAAGTATTCTTTTTTGTATATTACAAGGTGACAAACGAGCAAGCCACCTGAAATCGCTGAATCGCCCATAGACATGGGTAGGGTTACAGATGTAAATAAACCGTTTGAAATAAAATTCTGCCGTTTTAAACCCCAAACAAACCATTTTAAACGGTTGAAAACTCGAACACAAAAATAAAATAGATATTGTTTTTTTGGCTTCCGCATGAAAGAGACAACGCTATGAGTCTCTTTCATGCGGGTTCAAGGCCATACCATAATAATTAGGTACCTCACATAAAAATAAATGTTTTTAGTTACTCCGTTTAACCCTACCTTGATAAAATCAAGAAAATGTAGTTGCAATAAAATAATACAGTCATAAACACATATTGTTTAAAACAGGAAAAAAATGGTTTATTTGGGTTTTAAACGGTTTTTTTAGTTATAAATGGATTGGTTAAATTTGTTTTCAACCGGCCTTACATCTGTAGGTAGGGGTTATTTCCCTACTTTTAATCAACGGAGAAGACGCATTAAAAGAGAATATTTTGTCTTCCTATGCGTATCCTCCTCCGTTATGTCTACCTCCTCTTCCCATTCTTTCCTTGTTAGATAAGGGTGGGAAGGGAAAGAACACTAAAATTAGGTCTCTGGCACCACACTCATCAGGCTATAGGCGGAACAGCCTCCACTTGCCGCGTGCTCGTGGTGTTCCTTCAAGCCAATTGGTGCGAAGATGGTGTAAGAATTTTAAGCCAATTCCGTACAGTTCTTATGTTACGAGTACAAATAGTGTATACACGATTTCTTTTGTGTATATAAATTTTAGAAATAAAACAAGTAAGTAATGTAAAATTATTTTTAATATATTTATTACAAATTATTTGTCTTTAATTTTCACTATTACATGTTATTTCAAACATTATTGCCGCTTGTATCGAAGCCCCAATCCGCCATCTTGCTGTCAATTATGGCGCGATATTTTGACACATTGACGTAAACAGCTGGAACTCCTTTCTCGCCGCAGCCGATGCCCCACGCGACCAAACCTGTCAGCTTATACCTGTCATCGCCTATTGGACACGCCAGAGGAGCTCCGCCATCACCCTAAAGAATAAAATTAAAAAACAAATAAAAAAAGTCCGTTAAAACCGTAGTACATTTTTATTGTAAAGAAATTTGAGTTTTATTTCTATAGGAATAAGGTTTAAATTTACTTATCACGACTTTCCAATTTAAACCCAAGTTTCGAATGGCCGTTTGCTCTAAAAGGATGTAAACTAATTTTGACTAACATTTTTTTATAGTCACAGTAATACAAGTCACAAACCTGACAGGTGTCCTTGCCCTCCTCCCC
>JAAOEG020000021.1:1471021-1520478 GCA_011763625.2 Papilio bianor | reverse complement strand
TTTCAGTGATTTTAGGTGGCCGCTTGCTCGTTTGCCACCTTGTATTATAAAAAATAAAAAACAATTGTTACATGAAAACTACGCATTTTAGATGCCAACACTAGACTCCCTGGACACAGTAAGCGTGTGCATAAAACCCAGGTGCAAAGAAACCAGTTCATTCTAGTCAATTTTGCCTTCGATGTTACTGATTAAAACATTGTTACTCGGCTCCTTTGTGTATAATTTATTTTAATTTACAATCTTAATTTCAGTTCCTTTTTCTTTTTTCCTGCTCTTTCCTTATTTATTAACAAGCTGTCACCCGCGACTCCGTCCTCGTTTTATCTAAAATAAACGTAGTAACGCCTTATTACATCAGCTACCTGCCAGTAAAAGTCCCGTCAAAATCGGTCCAGCCATTTCAGAGATTAGCCGAAACAAACAGACAGACAGACAAAAATGGTAAAAAACGTTATTTTGGTGTATTTATGTACCGTATATATGTTCATATATACGTAGTAAAATACGGTTATTTCAATATTACAAACAGTACAATTTTATTATATGTATATAGATTTTAATAGAATTGCACATTATTTGACTCTCTTAGTCTTAATTTGCCATTCAATTTCATTTAAAATTAAACAGTGGACTCTATTGATTCTGTATCTTTAAATATTTTAAAAGCGTCTAAGCACATAATAAGTACATGTGTATGTATAATATTGTAGCATCAACAATATACAATATATTTACATAACAAGGTTCAATACAAATAGACTTAACGAAGGAAGGAAAGTATCATAGAATCATCCCATAAATGTAATTTATTGATGAATAGATTTTGATTTTGTAGTTTACATTATACTATTTGATATTTACATATTTTCGAACGTATCCTGTTCATCGCAGCGTCGGTGACTCGGGTATTAATATCATAACTTGTAATCTGCAGGTCCCCGGTTCAATTCCCACCATGTATCAATTTTGAAATTTCATATGTACATTTACCCGACGTTGTTACGGTGAAGGAAAACATCGTAATGTTGCACATATCTAAGAAAAATACAAAGATATGTGTGTGGCGGAACAATAAGCGCCGCAATCCTCGCGCTATCGAAGTTTACAACGTTCGGCGATGTATGTATATACAATATCTGAAATCTACAACAGTGGGCTTCGGCTTGACCGAGCATACCATCCCGCTCGGTCGGAGATCTCCCTTTGGCTTCCCACATTGGTGACCCCCGACAAGAACACGCCTCCTTCGTGATCATCACTTCCCCACCCCGCTAGCCAGACTTCAGCCTCTTCGGGTAATTCGTCCACTTGCCGCAACGCAGCGCGGCCTGGTCGAACCCTCATCGGCTTCATTGGGCACACTCACTACAACGACCGGTCAGCAAAGCAGAGCTCATCTCTCCTGGTCAGCACGTAGCATCGGCCCCGCACGGCAGCATCTCCGACTCACTGGAGCCCGTGCAGCAGCACCACAGTTCCGACTCACTGGGACTTTCTCCACTGGCACTAGCGATTTCAAGCACATGACGCATTGATTGATTCGACCTCCGGTCTCCGGGGGGGAGTGATGTGGCGGACCATCCTGAATCGCGCTATCGAAGCTTACAACGTTCGGCGATGTATATACAACATCTGAAATCTATAACAGTGGGCTTCGGCCTGGCTGAGCATACCATCTCGCTCGGTCGGAGATCTCCCTTTGGCCTCCATTTGGATTTCCACGCATCCCCACAAGTATTTCTCCACTATTTAATGGATGTTATTATACATATAAACCTTCTTCTTCAGACACTTTATCTATTCACCGCTGCATCAAAATCCGTAGTTTTTAAGATTTAAGCAGTCAAGGGGACATACAGACAGAGAAAGCGACTTTGTTTTATACTTTAGTGATAGTGATTTAGAGAATTAGCTGTATTTATCATCTTTCTATAAAAAAATTAAATATTAAAGATCTCTGGCAATACAGTTCTACTTATTTAACTATATAAAATTAGTTTTTATTTAAACTAGATTTTGCCCGCGATTTCGTCTGGGCGGAATTACATGTGTTCTACTAGACTATGTTCTATATCTGTGTCTGTTAAATTTTATAGAGTTCTTTTGAGCGCTACTGCGGATAGCTTCTAACAAACATACATCCATCTAATTACTCGCATTTATAATATTAGTAAGTATTAAACTTGTGGCGGTCCAATAGCGCCACAATCCTGAATCGCGCTATCGAAGTTTTCTACGTTCGGCGATATATATACAACATCTGCAATGTACCACAATGGGCTTCGGCCTGATCGAGCATACCATCTCGCCCGGTCGGTGAACTCCCTTTAGTTTTCCACGCATACCACAACCTCACTTTAACTCACAATATTAACAAAATAATTCAAGTTAATTCAAATATTGGTATGGCCATCGTGTATGTAATTTGAACCTTACACTAAATTTAGACTTTCAATCGGAACGAAGGATACCTGTTATTTACAGTCGTTCTACATCTTATTGGTGGATTCGGAGAGATCAACGGGGTATAAGACCCCTTCAATAATGAAGAGGAAACATGTATCTTGCAGAAAGCGCTGTGTGCACAACGGACAAGGGCGAGAGCGGAATCTGCGTCTTACTGCAGCAGTGCAAGGATGGAGTCATAGACAACACCACTCTCATAGATTTAAGGTGAGTTGAGTTTTTAAAGAGCTTAAGTAGCTCAGGGGTTCAGCAATTGACTTGTAACCTCCAGGTCCTAGGTTTTGTACCGATGTGTTTCTATTTTCAAATTTCATATGTATATTTATGCGACGTTCCTTCGGTGAAGGAAAACATCGTAATGGAACCTGTACATATCAGCGAAGAAATTCAAAGATGTGTTTGGAATCAACCAATCCGCAATGGGCCAGCGTTATGAACTTTTCGACATCGAGACATATTTGTTTAATAAAATATTTCTAAGCATTAATTTGACAGAATGGAAAAAGTTGGTTTTAATTGAATACGGCTTTTAGACATGCTACTACTAACTTCGCTATTTTATTTAATAAAAGAAGAGAGTAAACGAGCAGCGTAAACACCAAGATGATAATCGACGCCTATGGACATCCGCAATATCAATGGAACTACAGATGCGTTTCTGGCCTTTGAGACGGTGATACGCTCGCTTCTTGAAGGTCCCTAACCTGGATGGTATCTGACAGTTTGTAGAGTCGTCCGATGAATCCCAGTCTGCCGACCTGTAATGCCACACTCGGCGAACACCATTCGGTTTAAGCCGCGGGCGACGCGAGTTAGGCACTATGGTCCAGATCCGGTCCCCTTCCATGGAGGGACGCCAATTTAGATCTTTGGTCTGCTGTCTTGATCTAGCAGTAACCATAAGTCTTTTTCATGGATCCCTCTCGGCTTCTGTATACTTTTATTAGTTCAAAAGACTTTTTGTGTATCTCTTCGACACTCCTGTATGTTACTCAGGTGTCGTTGCTATCGTTGCAAGCCTTTGAGTGTTAATGGTATGTAACAGGGATGGATCGTGCGCCCACTACTTACAAACGTGCTGCAAACGTTCGGCGGCCACCAGGGTGCAGCCAACGACCCCTGTTACCAGCGAGTGCGGCTGGAGCAACCCTGGTGCCGGCATATTCCGCGATAAAGGCGCAGACAACATCAACAGGAAGACGTACGCAGATTATGGAGAGTATCCATGGATGGTTGCTGTGATGAGGTTAGTCTTAAAACAGACCAGTGGTTCTCAATCCCGTGGGAGGGAACTCTGTCGTTTTCTTTTATTTTAAGAAACTCATGCATCTTTCGCGAGACAAAAAATATAATTATACTCTGGTTTCTGGTAAGATAGTCGGGACATTTTTGTCTTGACACGAACTGTGCTATCTTTGCTACACCTAACATTGTTTTTTGGTGGGCGGCTCGTGCGATGTTCTGAGACGCCCAGATATTTGAAAACCTAAATAGCGTTACCCAACTGCAGTTAAAGCGATTTTTAAATTTAATAGAGCTTTTTTAATAGAGCTATCAACGGCGATGAAGCCGCAGAGTGGAAGCAATCGGACTACTATGGAGGAGGCGCCATCATTCACCCATCTGTGGTGATCACCGTCGCTCACAAAGTGGACTGGCAGAGCCCTAACCAGGTGATATGATGATCAATATGACTTCCATAGCACGCGGATTGTCTAAAACCGTCCAAATTCTCATACAATTATCTTAATCAACATTTCTAAACAAAACGGAATTACAAAACCGTTTTCTGATTATAATGGTGTGATGGTATTAAAATTAATTAAATCTCCTTCTTCTTCTAATGCCTCTCCATTACTGGAGGTTGGCCGTCAGCTCAGTGAACCTATCCCTGTCAAGTGCCAAGCGAAATAAGTCATCAGAAATTTCTGATTTTCCCATAAAATTTACCCCAAAAATGGGGTCGATTCACACGATGTCATATTCGTTGCACTTGGTTACCTCAATCTGGTTTGAAGTGAAGGAAATGGAAATTATTATCAGATAAAATGCCGCGCGGGCGAGTGGGACACGCAGACAACCCTGGAACTGTATCCAACACAAGAGCGGCTTGTTAAAAAGAAGATCCTCCATGAGGAGTACTATAGGAGTGAGTATCACAATATTCGACAAAATTAAAGTATTACCTAGAGCAAAGATACTCAGAGTATTTATTAATTAAGTGAAAAGGAGGCCTAATTTTAGTCTTATTTCCTTTTCCAGCCATATCTTACGAGGAAAGGATGGGAAGGGGTACTGGACTTGCCGGAGAAGGATACGCATAGGATGAGGAAATATTCTCTTTCAGTGCGTCTCCTCCTCCGTCGATTATTGTAGGCAACGGATCTGAAATAGCGGATGTCTATGGGTAGATACTTCGCTATTTTAGCGATTTGAGGTGGCCGCTTGCTCGTTTGCCACCTTATAACATAAAAAAGATAATTTTTGACAAGCATTTTTTATCTATTTTTATAAACTTTTATTTTTAAAAGCGTGTCAATCTAATTATAATAAGTATTGCAAAACAAAGAACAAATTAATAAAAAACAACACATAACATTTTAAAAATCACACCCCTTCAGCACTATGCTGCAAATTGCTAGATTCAACAATGATACTTTTCCGAGAATAATTTTGCTCTGTATTTATAGCTGTGGCGGTCGACGATGTGGCGCTGCTGATTCTGACGAGCCCCTTCACATTCGAGGACGCGCCGCACATCGGCGTGGCGTGCCTGGCGCCGCGTGTGCCCACGCCAGCCACCAATTGCTACAGTATGGGCTGGGGCAAGGACTTCCTCCAGAAGAACAAGAACGCCGTCATACTCAAGAAGGTTAGCTACATAAATGCATGAAGCTCTAAAATTTATGGATTAGAAAATGGTAACTTTAGCAAGTGACTGTATCCACAGGGAACTAGAAAAAAAGGCTATGATTCAATTTCACTCTGTGCCTTTTCACATACGATTATCGGATTAAAAACATCTTAAATAGTGTTTAAAATTTCATAATTGTCCGTCAATTAAACTCCGATTCGTGAAATGAAGTTAAAGACTTCACAAATAGTACATGGTTCAACGTGACATTACTTACGTCCAGGTGGAACTGGGCTACGTGGAGTCGGGGCCGTGCCAGGCGACGCTGCGAAGCACGCGGTTGGGTCCACGCTACACGCTGCACGCGTCGCATCTGTGCGCGGGCGGCGTGGCCGGCGTCGACACCTGCAAGGGAGACGGCGGCTCCTCCTTCGTGTGCCCCATACAGGTCACCTTACATTGCTATCCTCACTTTGACAGACAAAATATAAAGGTTGTCATATTTGGCGCCTCGGAACTTTGTACGAGCTGCCAAAAACATACGTGGGAGAATATTACGCAAATGGCCTTCAGCCACCTCTAAAGATTTAAACTAGTATCATTCGTTTTTAACACTTATAATCACAAGCAAGAATCCTTTTTGATCTGTTTGCTTCACTTCGTACTCTGACATTCCCGCCTAAATCACTCTCGTTGTTTTTTTTTAATATTTGTCTATTGCATTCTCGTCGGCCAGTACTAAATGAAATAATCGTCGATATTATTGCTACTCAAATAATTATTCTTTTACAATTACGTCCATATATTACCATTTAACTTGTGAATATTTAATCTAAACACTATTTTACGTTTTTATTTGTTACAAATGTACTTACTATTTACTAACGCCATCTGTTATCGATTATTGTGTAATGACCACCAAAACTTGTGAAAAGAGGAATTTTACTTCACAATTGTACAATTGTTTAATGTTGCCATCTCATTCAAGTATACTTATCTATACATATAATAAAAATGGAGTGTCTGTAATATTGAAATAACCGTTTCTATATGAATATATACGGTACATACACCAAAACAACATTTTTTACAATTTTTGTTTATCTGTCTGTCTGTTTATTCCAGCTAATCTTTGAAATGGCTGGACCGATTTTGACGAGACTTTCATTGACAGGTAGCTGATGTAATAAAGAATAACTTAGGCTACGTTTATTTTATAAAAATTGATTTATTTTAGAAAAAGAACACGCGTACGGTGTCGCAGGCGACAACTAGTCGATAAATAATTTCATTTAAAAGCGAATCGCTTACAACTTACAATTAGAATTGTAAAGCGAAAAGATATAGTTATGTTGGACGCTCGCCCCTCAGCCCTAGATTAGGACTCTGCACCTAAAAGTGCAGCGTCGTAATTTTAAGAAGTAGATTATGAGTTGTACTAACATATGTTTTAAGAATTAGATTATAACTTCCTCAATGGTTGTAAGTTAGCTAAGAGTTAGTACTGTTCTCGCCTCCACATCGGTAGGACGTATTCAATAATTTAATTAAATGTATTTTTTTAATTTCAATAGTGTAGTTCTAATTAAATGTATTTCTTTAATTAAAGTTTTAACTAATAAAGTTAGTTTATTAAAAACTCATCAAGGGGACATCGAAACAAGACTATATTGTAAATAAAAATTTGTTAAGATTTCTTGAATTTCGATCAATTAGTGACCATATGTATCTTTTAAATTCATTAATATACAATTTGCACCTATAAATATTTCAGGAGGGTCCGGATACGAACCGGTACGCAGTGTACGGGCTGGTGGCGTTTGGCATTGACTGCGGAAAACCCACCCCTGGTGTCTACGTCAATATCCCCCACGTATACTCCTGGGTGGACTCCAAGATGACTGCGGAGGGATTTGATACTTCCTCATACAAATATTAATCAATCGGTTCTTTACATCTAATTCAAATTTATGGATATTTTTATAAAGTTATTTAGTTAAATTGAAGTAAAAATGAATAAAATACTCAAAATATGTGTAATTTATTATTACCCTTAGTTTTTTCTTAATATAAGTGTTGCGGACACCGCTCGCGGTGTATGTTGCCAGTACGCAACCAACCTCCTTGGTTGTTTCTATTTCTTCTTTTTTTTGTATTTTATTTTCTGTTCGAAATATTAGTGTCGTCTTTTTTTCATCATTAAATTTTATCTTTTGTTGATAAGTGTAACAGAGTGTGTTTTTATTTATTTAAATAGTTTTTTCATCTTTAAATTACCAAACCAACTATCGAAGCTTACTTATTAACACGTGCAACAATATGTCTTTTAAATATATAATTTTATTGCCGTTATATGCTGTAAAGGTTAATTCTAAAACTTACTGTACCACACAGGACTGCCAACCATTTTGAACAGTAGGTGGTATTTTAGCTACTTAAGTACTTGGTACACTACTAAATCTCTAGCCTAGAGCGCAGTAGCCTTAACATTAATGTTACCTGCTTCGTCCACACGGTTAATTATTGTTTTGACCATATAACGAACTTTACCTAACCGGTTCCGGGCGTAAGGTTCTTCCTTTGTAGGTGATACAATTTAAAAATATACCTTTCGCAGGCAGCAATATTCAAATCATAATAATTTAAATCATAAAATTTATAAGTTGTATCTTAATAAATTATATATTTTTAAATAATCTGCACTGACTTTTTTGAAATTAAAGACATGTGTTTAATTCCCAAGGTCAATTCTGATTTCTTTATGGCAATACTGACAACGCTCGAAGCCTCGAAATGTAGGGATGTGCAAGAAAAAAAAAATCAAAACATTTCGATTTAATAAAAAATTAAGAAAAGCCGATTTTCTATATTTTTGCGATGAAATTGTTCGAAATATAAACCGTTCCTATTAAAGCGTTCAGGCCACAGTTGTATATGTGCTTCTATGCTCTGCACTGACCCCTATTTTTGAATTCCATTATCTATATCTATATAGATGTCACTGATGCTCTGGGTAGTAGAAGGAACTAAGGATAGACTCTAAAATCGTATTAAATTAAGTAACGCGATATAATGTTAACGCACATTGAATGCTAACATTTATTTGTTAACACTCGCGCTACATTCGTCAACCTGCCCATCACAAGTCCGTCTGCGCCGTTGCGGCTACTGCCAGTGCCAGATCGACGAGATGTTTAGTAATTCGTGGTAATCTATAAAATTCAATAAAAAAAAACCCCGAAGGCTGGCAATGAAAACAATATTGTTTGACGACCAGTAGACCTTTTGTATACTATCCGCTGAATTTAACTATTCTAGTTAAAAATGCTACATATTGAAAGGTATCAACAATTGATTTAACTGGTTCGTTGTATAAACGCACATCACTAGCAGTAACAGACAGTTGGCATTTCGTTTCGTTTAGGATTTTATGGCGTCCGAGTTTCGTTATTCCTCGATGGCGTCTAATTGTAGATTTTGTTATGAAAATGCGAAAAGTAGTTGAAATTGATTTAATACATCAGTTAGTTTATTAGTAAAAGTATGTGATAGTTATATTTCCCGTAAAATAGTTATCCTAAGTTACTGAAATGGAAGCAAAAACATCGGAATGGCGACCGGGCCCTACCGTATGTCGGTGTTGTCTCACTGAAGGTTGTTACAAAGACATTTCTACTGAGTATTTCTGGATGGGAAAGCGTGAAGTATACGCAGAAATGCTTGCCGATACATTAAATTTAACTGTAAGTACTTTATAATTAAAAAAGTTATTCCGTATCTAGTTGGCGTCCATTTTTTCTATAGGTTGTTTGTATTATCCCACTAAATGCGAAAGTCTCTTTGTTGTCTCAAGAACTGCGTAGGGTTGGGACATTCTTCGTGGTCGAATTGTAAAATCAATAAATATGGATTTGAGACAAACTTGTATCTAAAAGATTATATTCTTGTACTAAACCTTAAGTAAATCTAGATTTTGTTTTGACCCATTTTTGTGGTTTCATACGGAATTAACTTATTGTGTTAACTTATTTAATAACTTTACTGTTCTTTCCCTTCACACTGATTTCTTATAAGGATAGAATGGGAAAAGGAAGAATTGGCAGAGAAAGGAACATATAAGATTGAAAAATATCCTTTTTGCGCGAGTATCCTCCTTCACATAAAGAGAGACAACTCATCTGCAATTGCGGATATCCCTGGGCAGTGGCTTGCTAGTTTGTCACTTTATAAAAAATACTATGTTAGTTTTCTTATTTATTTCTTTGGCTTATCTTGTAAGGTTTTTCTTCTATACTTGGATCAGTTATTTAACATGTATATTTGGCATTTGCTTCAGATTGCCTACTCTCAGTCTGGTGGACCGAACAGTAATAGTCGTTTGATCTGTGAACCTTGCATATCACGGTTACGTGATGCAGTCGACTTCAAGCGGCAAGTGCTGGAGTGTGAGAAGACTTTCCTACAGCATCTGGACCCAAGCACTTCGGGTATCATTGCTGAAGATGGTGTGTATACTTAATATTGAAAAAATACAGTAGATTCTATTTAAACACTTAGAAATAATATAACAGGGATGGGCATTTTCTCAAGCTATAATTATGTAGTGCTTAGCAATTATTTTATTTATTAGTACCATACTCAAAGTCTTGTGTCCACCATCCTTGCAATACAATGATTATGAACATTATATTATTCAATCGGACATAAAAATGTAATCGAAATTCAGTTTGATAATCAGATCATGGTAGAATCTCAATATCTCAAATGGCATTGAAATGCAACAGAACTAGAGTGTTTGATATGTTTTACAAACGTTTGTGTTTAGAAGCTTTTTAAAAAAAATGTGTAAGTATAAATGTATTTAGAAATGCCTACATAGTGTAATAACATTTGGTTTCATAAAGACTAAATAATTTGAGGTATCAAATATTTGAGCATCAGTTGCTCAGGAATTAGCACTTGATCTCTATGATTAATATTATCTTATGATATATATAGACTTTTCCTTTTGTTCTGGTACATCTTGTGCATAAAACTTTGATTATGGATTAATAATATAACTTTCATTTGTAAAAAATACTGCAACAAACTAAGTTTGTCGGTGGCTCAGGGGTTTAAGCACTTGAGTTGTAATCGGCAAGTCCTGGGTTTGAATCCCGCCATGTACCTATGTGTTTTCCGATTTTCGAATATCATGTGTACATTTATACAACATTCTTATTGTGAAGGAAAACATTGTATTCCATCAACAAATCCAAAGATGTATGCAAAGTCAACCATCACTGGGTCAGGATGATTGACTAAGGCCTATACATTCCTAACTTAGCTTAACTTAGCCCCTCAGTGAGAACATACAGTGAGCTGATAATGGCGAGATTTTGAAGGTTCATCAGTAGTATATGAAAGGGGATTTGCTGAGGATTTGGAGTAACAGAATCTGTTATCGCTTTATTTCATTTTTATTACGCCACAGACCAGATTAGCATGTATGTATTTAGAAGACTGGGTTACATGTGAGTGTTTATTAATCTTAAATTATTAACTTTCAGTGTCCCGTGAATCCGTATTAAAAGGGAAGCAAGTGAAGGTGGAGCAAGTAAAGCTTGAAAAGTTGGACAGTGATGATGATGACTTTGAACCGTCACGTTTCACAGATGATGATGATGATCTTGATGATAGTAAGTATTTTATTAAAGATATATATACAACGAATGATTTAATGCCAGCAACAACATCTGTGGACTTTTCCGGTGTAATACCACAACCACACAGAGGACAGATGCAAGAGAAGTCATTCCATGTATACTGATAACTCTGTGTGATATGCTCTAAGTCTTCTTAAGCAACATACCATTTATAAGGGTACAATGGGAAGGAAAGTGGATTTGATAGAGGAGGGGAGGCATAGGATGGACATATATTCGCGTTCTGTTCGTCTCCTACGTTTATTAAAGGTAGGCAATGCATCAGTAATTTTGGAGATCTTTTATGGTGATCATTCCCTTCGTCGTTTTGGCGAATTGAAGTACCCAATTGCTTATTTGGAATCTAAATAGGAAATCATAAAATTATCATAATACTGTACCAGTCTTGTTGATTTTTTGACAGAATTATTCATATTTTTTTCTATTACAAGGTAGCAAATGGTCACCTGATATCTCTGAAATAGGGCTTTGCCTACATTTTATTCACAGAGGATGAGATGCACTGACAGAGAATATTTTGTCTTTCTATATGTGCTCTCCTCCGTCGAATCCACTACCACTTTCTGTCGTTTCTACTTAGGACTAGCTGCCAATAAAAGTCCAGTCAAAATCGATTTCAGAGATTAGCCGGTACAAACAGATATAGACAAAAATTATAAAAAATGTTATTTTGGTGTATGTCCGTATATATATTCATATATATGTAGTAAAAAACCGTAATTTTCATATTACAAACACTCCAATTTTATTATATGTATAGACTAGCTGTCGCCCGCGACTTCGTCCGCGCATTCTTTTTCTAAAATGAAAGACTTTTGTTCTAAAATAAACATAGCCTAATTTACTCCTTATTACATCAGATGCCTGCTGATAAAAGTCCAATCAAAATCGGTCCAGTCATTTCAGAGATTGATAGAGCCGGAACAGACACAGACAAAAATGATAAAAAACGTTATTTTGGTGTATGTATATTCATATACGTGTAGTAAAGAACAGATATTTCAATATTACAAACAGACACTCCACTTTTATTATATGTATAGATTAATTAAAGATGCATTGTTGTTTTGTTACACATAATGGTGTTAGTCATTTGTTACGTTATATACGGATATCATACCTACCATTTCGACCATCTTTTAATTTTAATATTAATTTTATACTTTTCTTTTAGTTCTATCTATATTATTATACATTTAAAATTGGAGTGTCTGTTTGTAATATTGAAATAACCGTTTTTTACTACATGTATAATATAATATATGAATATATACGGTACATACACCAAAATAACATTATTTTAAATTTTGTCGGTCTGTCTGTCTGTTTGTTCCGGCTAATCTCTCAAATGGCTGGTCTGATTTTGACGGGACTTTTATTGGCAGGTAGCTGATGTATTAGGGAGTAACTTAGGCTACGTTTATTTTAGAAAAAGAACGCCCAGACGCAGTCGTGGACGACAGCTAGTATTAAATAAAGTCGCTGACAATGCTTCTTTAATTTCTTCAATTGTATTTATTGCAATGTTTTGCTTACAGTAGATGATCAGCCTTTAACAAAACTCGCGAAGACACCAAAGAAAGAATCTGTTGACTTATTGGATTTGATTGATAACGCCAAAGTGGCTGAGAAACGAAAGTCAACGAGTAAAGTGAAAGCCACACCGGTTAAGAAGGCTAAACCGAAGAAAGAAACCAAAACGACTGCGAATAAAGATAAAACGGAAAAGAAGAAAAAAGGTAAGCATCGGAATGTAATATCAATCGGACAAGAGAGATGTTTTGAATGTAACATAAGTAAAATCTACTTGGAAAGCTGATGTTAAGTTGTCAAAGTTATATTGACCACATTTTAAGATGAAGTGAAATAATAATACTAGCTGTCTCCCGTGACTCTGTCCGTGCGTTAGTTTTCTTAAATAAAGGTAGCCTAAGTTAGTCCTTATTACATCAGCTACCCGTCAATAAAAGTCCCATCAAAAACCATTTCAGAGATTAGCCGGAACAAACAGACAGACAAACAAAAATTGTAAAAAAACGTTATTTTGGTGTATGTATATGTATGTATGTATATATACATGTAGTAAAGAACAGATATTTCAATATGTTACAAACAGACACTCCAATTTTATTATATTTACAGATTAAGGGTAGATAGTTTATTTATTTAGCTTCTAATATAAGGAGGAAAAATTTGTTTGTATTGAATATATTTCAAAACTATTAAACTGATTTGAAAAATTCTTTCAATGTCCTTAAGCTATATAATTTTGTCACTACATAGTATAAAACAAAGTCGCTTTCTCTGTCCCTATATCCATATGTATGCTTAAATCTTTAAAACTATGCAACGGATTTTGATGCGGTTTTTTTTAATAGATAGAGTGATTGAAGAGGAAGGTTTATATGTATAATAACATCCATTAAATAGTGGAGAAATACTGTTATTTTTGAGGTTTCTAATGTGATGTAAATAATTAAATATCTTCCACTTACATTGCAACAAATGCAGACTGAACCCTACTAGATTTATCAGATTTATACCCGTGCGAAGCCGGAGCGGGCTGCTAGTTACATGATAATAAGTGTATGGGTTTTAGATTGGATTCTAAAACCCATACACACTTGGTATAGTTAGAGATCATAAATACTTTGGACTCTGATTTTTTTTACTAGCTGTCGCCCACGACTCTGTCCGTTTAATAAAAAAAACTTAGTATCCCATATGTTATTTCAGACTTTCTTAAATAGATAAGATTTTTAATGGTCAAAGAATTTTTGATATCGCTCCAGTAGTTTTTTAGTTTAATCGTTACATACAAAAATACAAATTTTTCCTTTCTTATATTAGTTGACTATTTTAACTTTTTAATACAAACTTATTTTCAAGTATTCACTTTATCTTATCGGTAAAACTATTTTTTTTTATCAGTGAAAATGAAATGATTACATTCATTCAGAACAGTTTTCTTGTTTGATTATTTTAATGGCAGATATTTTATTGCGATTTTTTTAAACTCACATCATATTTAAGGATTTTTTAATAGGGGTTGATTCGTCAACTCAGAATTTAAAAAAAACTTAACCTGAAAATGAAATGATTACATTCATTCAGAACAGTTTTCTTGTCTGATTATTTTAATGGCAGATATTTTATTGCTATTTTTTTTAAACTCACATCATATTTAAGGATTTTTTAATAGGGGTTGATTCGTCAACTAGGAATTTAAAAAAAACGTAACCTAACTTACCCCCTCACACAATTCCCGTTCAGTAAAAACCCCTTCTAAATCGGTTATCGTTTCTGAGAATACAAACGGTCGGTTTTACATACTTTTTTCTGTCTATAGTACATAGAGTGTCGGTGACTCAGATCTTAACTTGTAATCTGCAAGTCCTGGGTTTGAATCCATATACCAAAGTGTTTTTCGAATTTCATATGTATATTTATTCGAATATGGTGAAGGAAAACATTGTGATGCACATATCTGTGCAGAAATTCAGAGATATGTGTGAAGTTCTGGGTCAGTTTTGAAGGCTTAGTCCCCCCTAACTTAGAGTAAGCTCAGTGGGGATGTATAGTGAGCTGATGATTATATACATTTATAGAGCGTCTGTTGCTCAGGGGCTAAGCACTTGACTTGCAATCTGCAGGTCCCGGTTCGAATCCCGCCATGTACCAATGTGTTTTATCGATTTTCGAATTTCATATGTACATTTATCTGACGTTCTTATAATGAACTTTCTTAATCGACCCTTTATTTTTGCTCACGGCTGTATTTTCTTTTAGTGTATCTCCTCCGTCGATTAAAGGTAGGCAACGCATTTGCAATTGCGAATGTCTATGGGCAGCGGTCACTTCGCTATTTCAGCGACGTCAGGTAGCTTGCTCGTTTGTCACCTTGTAATATAAAAAAAAGAAAAACATATACTTTTATATTTTTTTCAATGGAATCATTTCAAATTTTAATATTTGGTTTTATTTTAGATTTTGCAATAAAATATCTGTCAATGATAATTCGCATGTTATTGTGTATGTAGACTTAAGAATCGTATGGACATGCCTAATCTATAAATATTCATTTTTTTTTAATAAATATAAAAATTTTTTTGACCGGTCTTATATTTTTTATTATTGCTATGTGTATTTTTACTGTGTTATTATATTTTGTGTGTTTTCCGTATTCATTTGATATAGGTGGAGATTTGAAATGTTTTTTTCAGCTCTATGAGTTTGGGATAATAAAATTATTTAAAACAATTTTATTACCAAAGTTATGTTTTAATCGGTGATATGTAGAAAAAGGCATCTGAGACCTTGTTTTAGTATTAATTACCCCAGTGTTGTCATTCATAATACATACAAAATGACATTTGGTAAATGGACTGACAGACGTCACATTTTCTATGAGGCACATTATCTATAAGTTTATTTGATATTATAATGGTAAATGATCTGAATTACTAACTGTCGCCCGTGACTTCGTCTGCGTGAAATTATATAAACTTCCTATCCTATGTGTTATTCCAGACTATATTGTATATCTGTGCTAAATTTCAGTAAGATATGTTGAACGGCTGTGTAATTATCATGTAACAAAAATCTACGTATCCCTCGGGAACTGTAACTTTCAGGAATCAAAAGTAGCCTATGTGTTCTTCCAGACTATCCTCTACATCTATGACAATCAGCGAGATCCGTTCAGCAGTTTAGGCGACAAACTCTTAACAAACATCCATCCATCTAAACTTTCGCATTTATAATATTACTAGCTTTTGCCCGCGGCTTCGTTCGCGTCACCTGTCTGTTCGTTTGGTTTAGAATAATCTAATATGATATTTCTAAAACATTTCCATACAACCTGTCGTCCCTAATCCCTATTGTTGTTTTACCTTGATAATAAAATTTTAACTAAATTTGGCGTATTTGTTTTATATCGATATAGCAACCAAAAAAGTTTTCACGTGTTATCTCTAAAAACAACAATACTTCCATGCTACATTCGAACCCCCCTTACAATCCTTTCGCAATAAAAAGTAGCCCATGTCCTTTCTCAGGCTTTAGACTATCTACGTATAAAATTTCATTGAAATCGGTTCAGTAGTTTTGAACTGAAAGCAAGACAGACAGACAGTTACTTTCGTATTTATGATACTAGTAAAGATTAAGTTTTGTCAAATATAATGAAATTATGCGTTTTTTTCACTTGTTTAACTTAAATTACTTGAAAAAACTATTTTCGTACCAAGATATAGTGGCAGTTTACAGATTCGCTGAGAAGATACCATCAAGGTTTTGGGTGAGTATAATTTGGTCCATCGTTTATTATATTGATATAGAAAAAGGCATATCCATACGATACTTGTGTTTGTCATTGAATTTAGTGAACTGGCTTAATCCCTTGGTTATATTTGACGAGTGAGACTCGTCAAATATAATTAGTTACAGTCTGACACGTCATTGGAATTTAAAATTATAGTAAAATTAAATACAACATCGCCAATTGGTCGAAACTGTGTTTCTTTAGCAAATGCCATTTTGACATTTCATGTGCAATCGTTCATTTTTCGAAAAAAATACTGGTTGACTAAGTTCATACGACATTTTTTGCAAATCACCAAATTGTTTGATTTTGTTTGTTTAATATGAAGTATACACAGATTGTGTATTTATTTTGTGATTTGTGCATTAGTTTGTTTGAATTATTTTGATATTTTGATGAAATTATACAAATATTTTAAAAACAACTACTATACTGGACTAAGCCGTGTTGTGCCGCCATTTTGGCGCTGAAGCGATGTTGTAAACTCAATCTAATATAAATAACGACAGTAATTTTAAAGCCTTGTTCGTATCAGGATAATATTTTAGTCATGTAATTTAGTAGCTAAAATAATCCACTGTCACATCAACGTTTACTAAACAACTCGACTGAAAGCCATGTCTTCAGACTTGTTTAGCCGACGACCAAGTAGTGATACGTGTTGTCCACTACAGTGGACAGTGGGTTAACAGTAGTAGAGTAGAGTAGAGTGCGCTTTAACATCTTCGCACGAATGGGCCGGCTCGCCCGGTGCAATACCACGACCAGACTGAAGACAGGCGTGAAGTGGTAGTAATTCTGCGTTTCGTCTGGTGAGTGTGCGTTCCGGTGGCCTAATACTAGTCCTTTTCCCCTTCCCACCCAAGAAATATTCTCTTTCAATGCGTCTCCTCCTCCGTCGATTAAAGGTAGGCAAAGCATCTGCAATTGCAAATGTCTATGGGTAGCGGTTACTTCGCTATTTTAGCGATTATATGTGGCCACTTGCTCGTTTGCCTCCTTGTAAAATTATTAAAAAAAAAATCGCAGAAAAAACAAAACGGATCGGCTCTACTAAACGATTTGCGTGTACTAAACTTTTGTTGTTCGGATACGTTTAGTTATTGAATTCTACCTCATAAAATACAGGTGCGAACAAGGTTTTACTCGCGTGTTAAGTTAAATAGTTTCCAAGTAACGACCTAGTGGATATCTCATTAAATACTTAAGCCATATTGAACTCTTAATACCTAAATATGAACTTTTGTTATCTACTTTGAATGAAATTTATCATTGAAAAAGTGTCGTATTCGACTTATGTATAATAACGCGTTCGTAATAACGGTTTCGTAAAGGGTACGTTTGATTTGGGAGCACTTAGCAAACTTAGTCTTTTGTGGCATGACCATGGCATACGGTTGTTAGGAATTTATATTTTTTATATTTAATGCTTTGAACTTAAATGGCTCGTAGTTGATTAAAATTAATCAAAATATATTTGTATCAGGTTATACGCTGTTATTCGAAAGTCTAACCTGTCTAATGAACAGTTACATAAGTATTTTAAGAATTATAAACTTTTTCGTCGGATTGCTCGGTTACACGGCTTGGTTTGTTTATTTATACCCAACGGACACATGGGCTAAATAATGAAATTGTTTTTTCCCTTATAGGCAGGGGACTGATGTCCAAATTAGGGTGGTACCCTCTGTGATGGGTAAATTATATTCGAAGTGATTAAAACCTATTTTTGATATAAAAACTTTGTCTGTTAGAAGGACACTTGAAGTTTACATATGTTTGCTGTTAATTGTACCTTCAGCATGGTGTCATAGGTATTGCGCCATGCTGGATTTGGATTGAATTACGATGATAGACGTATACAATGAGAGATTCCGGTATCAATGCTTGTCGATTACGGCAACTCTCTTGCATTGATCCAGATTAGTTTTTCTAGAACATTCCCTAACAGTATTGCTATTGGCTTTTGGCAATATAGGTTGTTTGACCCCTAGAAAAAACATTATATTTGAAGAACAGAAAACGGACGTTACAACGAGATATTTTCTTTTTTTAGAGAAATGCGATCCCGTGAGAAGAAATGCGGAGATTATCATAAAGTATACCACAGCAAGTCCCTTTCGTGTCGGCGCGAAGACTATAACTTGCGTGTACTGCGGGGACCTGTACCAGGACCCTGGGCAGTTTAGGTCCCACATGACGCTCGAGCACCAGGTCTTCTCGCTACACATGGCATTCGCAAAACTGCCCAAATCCGACTACGTTAAAGCAGATATCACGAATATGCAATGCAGATTATGTCAGAATGAATACAAAACTCTGCAATCGATAGGTCTTCATTTGAAGGAGACTCATTTGAAAGACGTATCATTAGAATCGCCGCTAGGAGTAATGCCATTCGTCCTCGATAAGGATAATTGGAATTGCGCCGTTTGCAATAAAAACTTACCCTCCTTACTACATCTGAATAAACACACGATTACACACTTTTTAAGTTTTGTGTGCGAAGTCTGTGGGAAGAGTTACATCGCATCTACCGGTCTTCTAACTCACGTTAGATCGAAACATGAAAATGAATATAAAGCTTACTGCAAACGCTGCCAAGTAATATTTCCTTCTATGAAAGCGAAGCAATTACACAAAAGAAGTGATAAGCGTTGTATGACACATTGCTGCTCCGAATGTCCAGAAAGGTTTCCTAGTTACGAGTACAAGCAGAAGCATATGGTGGAGGTTCACGGGTTGACG
The DNA here is from genome assembly GCA_011763625.2 of Papilio bianor. Classification (NCBI taxonomy): domain Eukaryota; kingdom Metazoa; phylum Arthropoda; class Insecta; order Lepidoptera; family Papilionidae; genus Papilio; species Papilio bianor. The sequence goes on along the minus strand of JAAOEG020000021.1, from coordinate 1,501,379 downwards.
AGGAACGAATACACTTGTATGCGATGCCCGTTAACATTTTCACATCGGCAGGCTTACTATGATCATTTTAAGAAGGCCCATTCTGTAGATTGCGTTATTTGTAACCATTGTGGTCTTAAGTTTGCCAGCACATCGAAATTGAATAGGCATATGAAAAAACATGTCCCATAAATATATGGAAAAAGCATAGCAATTCTTTTTTTGGGTGATTGAGATGTCACTGTTTGCCTAGAAGATGCATTTACAGCTTCACTGAGCTTGAGGTAGGCGAGTGCAGATGGCGTTTAGCCTAAATCTCGTTTAAAGTGGTAGTTATACTTGATAGGTATTTATAAGTTGACGGGGGTCTATGGTTACAGGGGCTTATACCGTATGCCCTTGTTCATAGGAAATCTTGTGTGTTTTTTTTCTAGTTATTTTTTAAATCTAATTTATCTAATTATCATCAGCTCACTACGTACATGCGTGGCTACTGAGACGGTCAGCCTACCCTAAGTTAGGGGTGATTAGGCCTTAGTCAACACGCTGGCACAATGCGGGTTAGTTGACTTTACACACATATTTGAATTTCTTCGATATGTGCAGGATCCTTCACCGTAAGAACGTCGGATAAATAAACATATGAAGTTTGTATCGAAAAACACTTTGGTATATGGCGGGTTCGAACCCAGGATCTACAGATTACAAGTAAAGCGCTTAACCTCTAAGCCACCGACGCTCTACTAACACTAATAGAAAAATCAATAGATTTTGGTCAGTACGTGTGTGGTATATTAAGTACCGATCTGTTTGATTTAATGAAATTGCGAAAGAAACGAAGTTATTAATCGTTTCAAGGTCTTATAATGATAGTGATCAACAGATATACATGTAGCATATTTAATTTTGTATGTTTTTACGCTGTATTCTAAAATAAAATTTAATGACAGAATGATTTTCTTTTCAACGGAACTTCCCCCCTCGAAATACTTGTTGATAAAGTGTATTGGCAGTATAGCACAACTTTGTGATGCTTTCCATACGTCGTTTAACCTTTTGAAAGCCGAAGGCGAACACCATAGCTATATTTTCAGGCAAGCCTTAAAACCAACTATTGAAGTAAACGGCTCAGGAAGTCTTTGTCGTTTTTCATGTATATTTATCTACGGCAACTGAAAGACAATCAAAAAGAAAATCTACAAATTTATATGAAAATACCGATCCATAGAAAATACTAGGATTTTTTTTCCTAAGTGTTAAAACTTAAAACGGTAGTTGCTTACATTAAAAATAAAATAGAAAAAGTGAATATTACGGATCCGTACGATACAAAATATCTAGCCTCTATTGAGTCCTGTTTTCGACTCAAATTATTTAATCGCATAGTCACCAAGAATCTTCTTTCTTTGTTCTAGAGGTCGATCGGTTACTCGAGGCGCGAGTCAACGCTAAGGTAGTGTTGGAATACACAACAGTGTATCCTTTCCGATTACCCACCAATTCCATGGTTTGCGTGTACTGCTGCGAAACCTATGACGAACCCAAAGATTACAGGACCCATATGGATGTGGAGCATACAAAATTCAAAGTGGACACTGCATTTGCTCATATACATAATAATTACAACGAGTACTTAAAAGTCGATTGTGAAAATCTTTCGTGTAGGTTGTGCTCTGATACATTCGACGACCTCTGTTCGATTGCAGAACATCTCGTCAAAATACATGGAATAAAAATGAATCTGTCCACTGAGATCGGCATGCAGATGTTCAAGCTTGGCGATGAGAGATGGGTATGTGCGATTTGTAGGGTAAAGGTGCCTTGCCTTAGGTCGCTGAGTAGACACACCACTTCCCACTATCACAAATACACGTGCGAGACTTGCGGGAAATCGTATTCGAATCGAGAGAATCTGACGCGTCACATCGCCTTTGGTCACAGCAAATTGAAAGTTTGTATCCGCTGCAAGAAGTCCTTCCCCAGCTGTGAAACCAGGCGGGAACATGTGTTGGCTTCCAAAAAGTGTTGGCCGATGTGCTGTAATATATGTGGAGAGAGGTTCCCAAATAGGAAAGCCAAATTTAACCATCTTGCAGACGTGCATGAGCAGTCCCCTAAGATACACACTTGTCCCGAGTGCGGAAAACAGTTTGAGAAGTGGCACATGTATCGGAGTCATTTTGTTGTCACTCACACCACGAATAGCTATCAATGTTCCTTCTGCGAGCAAAAGTTTGATGTTAAGAGAAATCTGTTGGAACACCAAGTTGTACATACGAGGGAAAAGGCACATCCGTGTACAGTTTGCTCAAAGATGTTTGGCAGAAAGAAAAACCTGCAGCAACATATGTGGATACATAGAGAACAGAAGAGATTTGAGTGTGTGCCTTGCAAGAAACAATTCAATCAAAGAGTCAGTTGGAAAACGCATATGAAGTCGTATCATCCAGATTCAGTAGATTTTTGAACAGCATATGCAGTTCTTTTGGTATGGCGGATGTCTATTTACGATGATCACACCGTTGCTCAACGCTGCACAACGCTGCTCGTTTGACCCCTACTTTTAATAAAATGATCAATTAATGCCTTTAAAAAGGTCGTTTATGGATTTTTTAGATTTCCAGTATTTGATTTCATTTATCTTTAAAATGATATTTAACATCTTTACTATCTCAAATTTGTCTAAAGCGGACGATAATGATAAAATCTAACTCGTATAGTTGGACTATAGGACTATGGGTATTAATAATAGAAGCCGATTGAGTACGCGGGATTCATTTTGTATAGTCGTATAAGAAAATATCAATGAGAGAGGACAACCGAATGACCAACGGCATTTCTTTCTGTTCTAGACCTTGATCCGTTTACCATCGCGAGACGAAACGCCGAGATAGTCGTGAAATATGCGACAGCGTACCCGTTCAGGCTACCGGAAGATGCCATGGTGTGTGTGTACTGTGGCGAGAGTTGCGACGATCCCACCGAGTATAGAAAGCACATGGACACCGAACATCAGACGTTCCATGTCCGAATGGCTTTCGTCCATTGTAACGAAGGTTACATCAAGGTGGACTGCACAGACCTACGATGTCGCATCTGTTTGCTAAGATTCGACGCAATCGATGACATAGCAAAGCATTTGAAGGAATCGCACCAAGAGAAAGTAGATATGAATTATGAAATCGGCGTACATCCGTTCAAACTTGAGAAAGACCGTTTTCTATGCGCTATATGCCGCTTGAAGTCACCGTGCATCCGTCAGCTTAGTAGGCACATACAAACACATTTTTTGAAATACACATGCGAAGCTTGTGGAAAATCGTACGCAACGATCACTACTTTAAAACACCATATCACCTACTCGCACACGGGTGGAGCCCGTATTTGTAGGAAGTGCAAAAAGACATTCAGTAGCCTGGAAGCGAGACGGCAACATTTGGCCGATACACCAAAGTGCTGGTCACATTTGTGCAACGTGTGCGGAGAAAGATTCATGTCGTGGACCTTGAAACAGGCGCATCTAGCACAAGTGCATGGAGCCCCAAAGAGGTCTCACGTGTGCCTCGAGTGTGGAGAAATGTTTTTAGATAGGAAAAAGTATAGGGTACATTTTAAAATTTCTCACACCGACGACAATTTTGTTTGCTCGTGTTGTGGACTCAAATTCGCTACCAAACGTAACTTGGAAGAGCACAGAGTAGTGCACACTAAAGAGAAACTCTTTCATTGTCCAGCTTGTACGAAATCCTTTCCGAGAAAGAAAAACTTGGTACAACACATGTGGATTCATAACGAGCAGAAGAGGTTCGGCTGTGATTTGTGCAATAAACAATTCAATCAACGAGTCAGTTGGAAGACTCATATGAAGTCTTATCACCCCGAACTTGTAGACTTGGAATCGAACAAAAATAACAATGTCAAACTCATGCTAACACTTGTAAAGACAGATCCGTGAATTTATTGTTATTAGATAGGAAATTAAATAATTTTAATGATATGATACAAATTTATTTCATCGAAATCATTTTGTGAATTGGAATTTACCATATTTAGACATAACTAGCGGTCGCCCGCGACTTCGTCGGTCCACGAATTAGGAAAGTAAATAATGTCCCGTCTAAATTTAACACAGTCGGTCCGAAAATTGCACAGAATAAGCGCGAGCTTACTGGCAGACAAAAATGATTAAATGGATTTTCAATTAAAAACAGGAAATATGATCTTTATTTCCATTATTACATACAGACCAATTGTATTATATGTATAGATAAAGATATTGTTGTACATTTGCAGACCTTAAGTTCCCTTAAGAAATTTACTTTTTAAATTATAATTTTATTACGATTGATTTTTTAAACCATCGAGGGATTCGGGAATTTTTAGTTTTTACCGTTATTATAAAATATATAAAGAAATTTCGTTTAATTGTGCGAAAAAGCGCATTAATTAAATTTACCTTGTTGTGTTTAAATCTTTACTTTTATGTTATTTTGTTCGAAATATAACAGTTGTAAATTATTAAGTGTTTTATTTTGATATGATAGTGATAGTTGTGGAAGCCTTTACGAGAGATCTATGACAAGATCATTATTGTGGGTGTTGCCATAATCCCCCCGTTTTGCGAAGGGTTGATAGCAGTATTTCCACCATAACCTATGGACGCTGTTGCCTTTCAGTAGACTGGACGTAGTTTAACGATAATAGATGGATCAAGGTGCTGGTAGTGCACTGCATACGGGCTGCACAGGACCGGGCATCGTAGCTATTAATGGGGGGGCCTATGTTTAGAAGTGGACGAGATTAGGTTGATGAAACTGTATAGTCTAACATAACCCAGAATCATTGCTATATCGTTGAATAGTTCGTAAAACATTCTTAAATTTTCAGTATTATAAACTGTGATATTTTGTTTAGTGAATACTTTATCGGTAAAATTACATTGTGACGGAGCAATGAAATGTTTTGTCAATTACGAAAGAAGAATACCCGTACTCCGAAGTATTTTGTATTCATTAATTAATATAGAATTGTAATGAATATTCTACTCGTGACAAGACCGTTTTACAGGCTGACACGTAAATAATCGTTGCAAAGACGTCTACGTTAACGTTTTTCAAAAGTTAAATATTAATACTGATAAGTTTAAAGATTGAATAAGCATTAAAAGAACGTGGTCCGCTAGTCACGGTAGTTTTTTCTTTTTCTAGAAACAGTTATGGAGAGCAACGCACAGAAGGCGAAACGGAATGCCGGAGTTGTTTTAGAGTACTCTACGGTATATCCGTTCAGGCTGCACGGGAAGCATTTACTTTGCGTTTACTGCTGCGAAGAGTACACTGATCCGGCGCTCTATAGAAAGCACATGGATGAGATGCATCAAACATTCTCTATATCGGTGGCATTCGCTCACTGTGGCAAGGGAAACTTCAGGCATCTCAAAGTCGATTGTACAAACTTAAAGTGTAGACTTTGTAATCGACCCTTTGACACCTTAGCTGAAATCGTTACACACATAGATCTTTGCCATCCGACAAGCAAACTCGATACGAAACACGAAGTTGGTCTGCAACCGTACAAGATAGACAAAGACAGGTGGAACTGCTACTTGTGCACTATGCGCTTTCCGTCTTTAATCACATTATGCCGGCACACGAACTCACACTACCAGAAATTTACATGCGAGAACTGCGGCAGGAGTTATCTCACTCGCGAAGCGCTTACTTATCACATACGCTCCAGTCATTCGGAGAAGCCGCAGTGCAGGAAGTGCTGGCAGGAATTTCCTACCATGGAAATGAAACGTGAGCACATGAGACTATCGAAAGCATGCTGGAGGTTCGTCTGTACGAGCTGCAGCGAACGTTTTATGTCTTCGGAAGCGAAACAGAAGCACATGACGGCGGCGCACGGTCGCCCTAAATCGACGTACACGTGTCCTGATTGTGGAGAGGTTTATGATAATCGGAAAGTTTTCTACAATCATTTCGCGATGAACCACACTGACGCTAATGTCTGTTCGTGCTGTGGAGTGAAATGTGGATCGAAGCAGCAACTGGAGGACCACAGACGCGTTCACACTGGCGAGAAGCCCTACGAGTGTGCGGTGTGCAAGAAGTTGTTTACGAGGAAAAAGAGTCTGGCGCAACACATGTGGATACACAGCGAGACTAAGAGATTTTCATGTTCCATTTGTGACAAACAGTTTGCGCAGAAAGTCAGCTGGAATGGACACATGAAATCTCATCATCCCGAATTAATTTAGTGACGTCACACACTTGCTAGGGTCGGATTAACACACTTCTCTAAGTTAAATAAAATTAAACCATGTATTCTAATATTTTTATTTATCATCATAATTTTACCTCGGTTACGTCTATTTTAAACGGTTTTAAACTGAAGCTTCCGATATGAAGAGAGTTTCGTAATGTCCATCACTTTTGTTTCGATCTTACTGTATCTTAATGATTGATGAAAATGTTAAAATCAGTTGAGCACAATTTGGCATACATTATTTGTGTGTTCGAGTCAAAATTCAAGTTGAACTTTTCTTCTGTACAATTAATTCATTTATTTGTGCCATTAAAGAATCGGCTAGATCGAAACAAAATAATGACACAGTTCTTTTCTTTTTTAGGGCCCAGAAAGGAACTCGATGGATTAAAGAAAGAGAATAAACCAAAAAGACTGTTTGAAAGGTCCGTCAACCAGAACCCCGTGCGGCAAAACGCCGTGCTTATATTGAAGCATTCTACCGCGTTCCCTTTTAAGACACGTTTTAACAGAATCATTTGCTCCTATTGCCACGAGGAGTTTCAAAACATGACAATACTCCGCGAACACGTTACGGCCGATCACTCAAATGCAGACTTCAATAGTGCCTTCTACAAAGTTATAGATGATCTTAAGATAGATATTACCCAATTCAAATGTAATCTTTGCTCAATTGATATGGCGAATGTTGACACGTTCATGACACATGTATCTAGGGATCACGGTATATCGGTTAATTTTGATGTACCCTTCGGCGTGCTACCTTACCGGCAAGGTCCCACCGGACTTTGGATGTGTTTAGACTGTTACAAAAGTTTCGCAGAATTCTCCCAAATCAACGCACATCTGCGAAGTCACGTCAAAATATTAACTTGCGATAAATGTGGAGCCACTTTTTTATCCAAACAAGGATTGCGACAGCACGAAAAGAGTTTCAAGTGTAACAAGGCGTCGTACAAACCACGCTTTGGTAAAGCCCTCAAACATCGCAGCAATACCGAAATAATCCTACAGTGTTCGACTGCTTGCCCTTTTCGGACTTGGGGACATAATTTCAACTGCGTATTCTGCCGAGTTCAGTCCAATGATCCCGTTGGACTAAGAACTCATATGGCTAATCGTCACGCGAACTTTGATATACAACTCGTGTTTAGTAGGAAATTGCGAAAGGACTTTCTCAAAGTAGACATAACAGACCTACAATGTAAGCTGTGCTTTATGCCAATAGACACCCTTGATGATTTGATGACACACCTCAAAAACGACCACAAGCAACCTCTGAACTTTGACGTTCAACCGGGCGTGTTACCGTTTAAACTGAACGACGGCTCCAGCTGGAATTGCGCTATTTGCAAAATGCAATTTTCAAATTTTCTATCCCTTAAAAAGCACACGTCGGAACATTTCCACAACTATGTATGTGATGCTTGCGGCGAAGGATTTATAACTGAAAACGCTCTGGTGGCCCACACCCGAATACCACATGACAATAAGTACAAATGTAGCCGCTGTATAGCTACGTTTACAACACTGGAAGAAAGGAACTTACACGTCAAGACTCAGCATACGAACTTGCCATACATGTGTGTGTACTGCAAAGACAAGCCAAGGTTCGGTACGTGGGAACTACGTAAGAGACACCTAATGGAATTCCATAATTTTAAACCGAGGACAGAGATGTACGAATGCACGACTTGCCACATGACATTCAAAACAAGATCCCAGAAATACCATCATAACGTGAAAGCTCATCGAACGAAAATGGAAACAGAGTTTGGATTCCCATGTGGCCATTGTTCTAGGGCGTTCGCATCGAAGTTATCATTAGATAAACATATGGCCAAGAAACATTTCCAGACCTTATAGTTTTCGACTTTGATATTAGACTAGCAGTCTTTAGTTGTCTAAGACAGATTTTTTTTGAGCTGGTTCTCTTATAACTAAAATCTCATCTTTTCTAGTCTATTTATAAATATACTGTATTAATTTGATTTGTATTTTTGTCGTAGTATTTTTATTAAGAACTGTTTATTATTCAAATTTTTTTATGAAAATCAAAATGAAATCACAGAGTATATGTTTTCAACCTTTGCGATATTTATTGCTGTCATTGAAAATGTATGAATTATATCACGATACCGAGGATAGGAGATAAGATTGTCTGTGTCTTGACTTGCAATCCGCAGATCCTGGGCCGAATCCCGCCATGTACCAATGTATTTTCGATTTAGAATATTATATGTACATTTATCCGACGTTAAACATCGTGATGTAACCCGAAAATATCGGCGAAGAAATTCAAAGGTATGTGTGAAGTCAACCAACCCGCACTGGGCCAGCGTAACTGACTAAGGCCAAGTCACCCCTATTGTAGGGTAGGCTCCCAGCCTGCAGGGACATAAGGTGTGCTGATAATGATGACCGAAGATAGTATGATTTCATAAGGATATCTTCATATAAGTCTCACTATGTTGTGAAATGAAAGAATCACGTAAAGTATTATTTAATATATAAGTAAAAATTGAAATTAGTTAAGAAATAAAATAATTTTGTATGAATTTCTTCGATTTATTTCATGTTCACATTAAAAAAATCGCTATTTTTGTTGTATTTGCTAAACGAATTTTGGCTACAGTTGACGATAAAGACTATTAATGTAAAATAAAACAACTTAAATCTGAACAAGATTTAATTTAAATTTAAGATACAAGAAACTTTATAGTTTTAAAAGTTATCTAACATTCGCAACAAGGCGTTTCAAATGTTTTCGTTTTTTTTTTTCAAGTTTACACGTGACCTGTTTGCACTTCTCATCGGAAATAATTCCGTCTTGTTTGCAAAAGTATAAAGACTACAAAAACAACAAGGAATCTGACGAGTTCAAATGAAAATTTTCTATTTTTAGGATGTGAAGAACAAGTCGGAAGAAAAAGTATTGTTAAATTAAAATCCAATGAACAACGCTACAAGAGAAGCGCCAGAGCGGAGGCTAGGATCGCTACAAAGGGAAACGCCAATGCCCTATTAGAATGTTGGTCCATTTGTCCCTTCACGTGGCATTGGAGCCGATTCAAATGCGCCTATTGCGAGGAAGGCTTTCTGCAGTGCGCCGAGCTCAGAGCGCACGTTGCTGAGTGCGCGCTCAAGCATAGCTTCAAAGATATTTATAGCAACTACAAAGAAATGACCCTCATCAATGTAGACGTGACCGAGGCCGCTTGTCGCGTGTGTGGGTGTCCTTACTCCAACGTCGTCCACATGCGACAACACGTGAGCCAACACGGCTACCAGTTGGATAGCGCACAGCCCGATGGCGTGCTACCGTTCAGATTGGATAAGGATGACTGGCGATGCGTCATTTGTCGAGAGTCCTTCAATAATTTCCTTAAACTATACGAGCATATGAACGTCCACTACCAGCACTACATCTGTGCCACATGCGGCAAAGGATTCATGACGGCGTTGCGTCTCAGGAAACACTCTGAAGTCCACGTGACCGGATCCTTTTCTTGCGACAAATGCGCTCGAGTTTTCACGATGCGCGCCGCCAGAGATCACCACAAAGCCCAGGCCCACTCTAAAGGACCCCGCTACGGCTGTCCTCATTGTAATATCCGCTTCAACTCCTATTACCACAGGATGAACCATTTAAACGAGGCCCACAAGGAAAAGATGGTTTTATACAAATGTAGCGTGTGCGAGTTGACATTTAGCACTAGTGCGAAACGTGGAGTGCACGTCCGATCGGTGCATCTGCCTCAGCAGCGTACTTTTCCCTGCACCCACTGCGATTGGCTCTTCAAAAATAAGTCCGACTTAAAGAAACATATGGTCAAGCATACTGGCGAAAGAAATTTTTCTTGCACAATATGTGGCAAAAGCTACCCGAGGAATAAGACGTTGCGGACGCACCTCAGGAGCCACGAGGACCTGACCTGCAAACTGTGTGGTTCTCTCTTTAAGCAGCGCTCGCAACTAGTTGACCACGCGCGAATCCATGAGACGGATCTAAACGAATGAAATGTTCTCGAATCTGATAAGAGTACTACGTGAATTTCAGCCAATGTAATACCGCAATCTACTATATTTTTGACTTAAAGTATACTTTAGATAATATATCTTACGGTGTCTTTAAACATTTTTACATTACAATGCCATTGCCAACTTCCTTACAATGTTACCGTAGAAAATATGCGTAAACCAGTTAAGGAAACAAGTTGGAATCACTTCCGAATTTATCTTCGTTTTCGATAGAATTAGGTTTTCCTTTGGATTTAGCCCATATATGAGACATTTATACATAATCACTTTTATTTTGAGACGATCGTTAGGTATTAACAGAAGTAATAAGGCATGCATTACACTGGGATGGGTGGTTGTTGCATATTCGAGTTAGTAACATGAAATCGTTTTGTTTTTAGGTTCCGCTATTGCGGACGAGACGGCAATCGAGGTAGTTAAGCCTGTTAGGAAGTTAAAAGAGAACGTAAGCGCACGACAGATGCGCAGGCGCCGGCGCGCCAACAATGAACTGCCCGAAGAGTCCGACAAGCGGATCGCTAAAACTATGATGAGAAGGAACGCGATGACGATTCTAGAATATTCCACCGCGTGGGCCTTTAGATGGTTTCACAGCGCTTTCTACTGTTCCTATTGCGATGATAAATTTGTAGATGCACTCCCCCTGCGTGAACATGTAATCACCTCCCATTTAAATGATCCTCCAACTGCACGGGTATTTGCAAAACTGACAGAAAATAACATGCTCAAAATAGACGTAACAAGTTTAAACTGTAGGCTATGTAACTATGTTTGTTCCACCATAGATACACTGATGGACCATCTGACAAGAGCACATAAAAAGATATTTAATAAGAATTATAGCGAAGGTGTTTTACCTTTTAAACTAGATCAGACAAGATTTAGCTGCCAAATATGTTTTGAATTCTTCTCTAGTTTCTCCAAAATAAACGAGCACATGAATTCTCATTATCAAAATTATATTTGTGACGCATGTGGTAAAGCTTTCGTCTCCAAATCCAGATTCAGGACCCACGTGCAGTCACACGAAATTGGTAACTTTCCTTGCGGCGATTGTGATGAAGTTCTCCAAACTCGAGCGGCTCGAATGTGTCATAAATTAAAAGTCCATAAAAGCGGTATTCGGTACTCTTGCCCGCGCTGTCCCGAAGTATTTACTACCTACTACGCTAGAGCTAAACATTTGGTCGACAGCCACGCACAGCAAAGGAGGGATTACGAATGCACGACATGCGGTAAAACTTTCGAAACGAGTTGCAAACGCGCGGCCCATTTCCGTCTCTCCCACAAACCTGTAGAAAAGCGTTTCGAATGTTTGTACTGCCCTTGGCATTTTGTTAGTCAATCTAAACTCAGGCGCCACTTGCGAGCTCACGATGTCGTCGGACAAGCACAATACTGCGCAAAGAATTCATGAAACAACAACTTATGGTATTTTTATTTTTAGGAGATGACGAAAATATTACCTCACAAAGTACACCAACGGATAACGTTAAATGGAGCAGAAAACGGAAGCTGGCGGAAGAGAATGTTAATGCAGCTATTATTCTAGAACATTCGAATACCGTAGTGTTTAGATGGAATCGAGGAAAATTCATGTGTGCCTACTGCCCCTGTACCTACACCAGCGTCAAAGAAATTCGCCTTCACTCGGAGGACCATAAAAACAAACTTGATGTTTTTTTTTATAATCCAGAAGTACGTAACAAATATCCTCTACGAGTTGACGTAACAGACCTTTGTTGTATCATTTGTAATGAGAAGATTGAAAATTTAGAAGCTCTGAAGAAACATCTATCAGAGATACACAACAAAACTTTTAATTCAAATAGTATTAGTTTGGTGCCTTTTGTGCTGACAAATGAGAAGTACTCGTGTGTGGCTTGCGGTAAATTTTTTGAGACTTTGATGGCTCTATTTTCTCATATGAACGAACATTACTCTGACTATGTTTGCTACACATGTGGCAAAGGATACTCGAGTAAGCATAAATTGCAATCACACCAAAAATATCACGAATCAGGTGAATTTCAATGTGCTAAATGCGATACGGTGTTGGCGAGTCGAGTGGCGAGAGACCAACATGTTTCTAAGGTACATGGTTCAAAGGAAAGATATAGATGTCCAATCTGCAATGAACAATTCTCATCTTATTATTCCCGCTTGAAACACTTGGATAAGACGCATGGACAGAAGGCAGAATACAAATGTAATTTGTGCTCTTGCGTATTTCGCTGTGCAGGATTAAGATATTCTCATATGAAGATCGTGCATAGAATGAAGACTTGAACAAGGAACCTTTGGAAATATGTTTCGAATTCAAGCTGATCTTTTGCGTAGCACCGCAATAGCTGGATTGTTTAAAAAACTGTGCACAAAAGGAGAAAAGCCGCGATTGCTAGCATATATCTCTAATTTAAAAAGTATTAAGGACGATATTTTAGTGGAAATTGTGAAACGTTTCACAGCGTATGCAATTATAAAAATGTATTTACTCTTTGCATCTCACAATTAATTCTGATAGGGTATGGATAATGTAATAAATGGCTACGTAAATAAAGTAATTTTATACCTCATTATTCCTTTTTTATATTTCATCAATAAATATTTATAAGTAAGATTATCAAATCAAGTCACCTTGCTGTTATAAACACATCAATTTGTTAGGTGAACAAAAAATAGCGTATCTCTGATTCGTAAGCAAAATCGATAGCATAATGTCACCGGGTCTTGATGACATCATTGCATGACAAAAGCTAACGATGGGAAATTGGGCACCACTATTAATTATACTGCTCTAAATAGGTAAAAAGATTTCCCAGTACACAGCGACGGTTTAATAGAGAATTTTCTTTTGTTTTTAGGAGCCAAGGATAGCAATGTTAAGTGGAAAACGGGTCGCAAGTTAAACGATGTCAGAGATAACGCTGCTATTATTATAGAGTGTTCGAACGTGTGCCCGTTTAGGTGGAGATGGGGGCAATTTATTTGTGCTTACTGTCCAACATCTTTTGGAGATTTTAAGGGCTTCAGAGAGCACGTGGCCAAACATTCGAAAGCGGAAGAAGCGCCGAGATTGTCGCGTCCTGTAAACACCACAAAAGCTGAGGTCTCGGACCTTCAGTGTGAATTGTGTACAAATAAACTCAAAGATCTAGACGAACTTGTCGAGCATTTGATTGATGTTCATAATAAACCCATAGTAAAAGCTTACGGCGTAGGTATCACACCATTTTACCTCAACGGTGATGAATACATCTGCACTAAATGCGGTGTACACTTCGATCTGTTCACCAAACTGAACTCTCATATGAATAATCATTCTACAGACCATATATGCTACAAATGCGGCAAGACTTTTTCTGGCGCAATCCGTCTCAAGTCGCATCTGGTCACACACGAGGTGACAGGGGAAGGATGCAAGTGCTCGAAATGCGGTGAAACTTTCGCGAACCACAAACTAAGGGCAACACACATGGCTACCGTGCACAAGCCCAAGTTGAGGTATAGGTGCACCTACTGTAACGAGAAATTTAAAGAATATAACGAAAGAGAAAAACATCTCAAAAAAGTCCACGATAAAAAACGTGAGCATGCGTGTCACTTATGTACGGCTGTGTTTTCTACATTCAATCAACGGACAAGGCATATTCAGTTTGTTCATTTAAAATTGAAACCGTTCCAATGTCCGGTGTGCCCGTACAGATCGTCGACGAAGGCGTTGATGACAAACCACGCTGTGAAACACGATGGCACAAGGAAGTTTCAGTGCGATGTGTGCTCGAAATCTTACGCCCGGTTAAAGTCGCTGCGCGAACACATGCGCATCCATGTTAACGACAGGCGCTTCTCCTGCGAGTATTGTAGCAGTGCGTTCGTGCAAAAGTGCAGTTTGAAAAGCCACATGAAAACACACCATCCGAGGGCCGTATCTGAAACTAAAGACCTATAACCCATTTTTGAATAAATTTAAAACCAATTCTCTTTTATGATTTATTTGAAAAACCCTATAAATTTTTGCAGAATTTTCGAATTAAATTTGCTTTTGGTACAGGTATGAAAAATCGTAATCTTAAGTAAATAAAGAACAACACATTGCAAAGAAGAGCTTATATCGGATGTTTTCTTATTTTTAGGAAGAAAATCTGAAGACATACAGATTAAGAACGAAGTGGAATCTGACATGGAAAATATAGGAGCGGCTGTTATTGTGACAGGGCGGGACGCGGGCAACGAGCGGCGTGCCGCGTTCCGAAATAACATTAAAGTAATCATAGAGTCGTGCACCGCTTGCCCGTTCAAGTATAGAAAGGGCACTTACCTGTGTTTCTTCTGCAAAACCTCTTTCTTGGAGCCGGAACGTCTTCGCGAACACACCCGTCACCAGCACTCCGACGTCAAACAATTACTCAAGCCGCGCAAGTACGAACCCTTGAAAATGGACTTCGCTCTCACAACGTGCAAATTATGCGGCCTCTCCATTTCTGATTACGAAATGCTCAAGTCTCATTTACGAGAACACGGAAAACATCTAGATTGCTCCTACGGTGACAGTATATTGCCCTACAATCTGACTAAAGACGATCATCGCTGTCAGATATGCGATAAACGGTATGAGATGTTTTTAAGTCTCCATAAACATATGAACGAGCACTACGAGCACTTTATATGTGAGACATGCGGGAAACGGTTCGCGACATCGCAACGCATGGTCAATCACGCCAGAACCCACGAGCGAGGTGACTTCCCGTGCAAGCGTTGCCAAGATACGTTTCCCTCATATGCATCTCTTTATGCGCACGTTGCTAAGATCCATAGATCAAATAAGAGATACAAATGTCCGATTTGCGATGAAAAATTCGCCTCGTACAAGCATCGCCTGAAGCATCTTAACACAATTCACGGAGAGAAGACTGCGATATTCCCTTGTCCGTCCTGCCCTCGAGTTTTCGATTTATGCAGTCGACGCACAGCGCATATACGATTCCAGCACCTTCAAGAACGCAACCACTCGTGTCCTTTGTGTTTTATGAAGTTCTTCACTAAATATGAACTCCAGGAGCATTCGATTAAGCACGGCGGAGAGAGGATATACCAGTGCGATGTATGCAAGAAATCATACGCCCGTTTGAAGACGTTACGAGAGCACATGCGTATACATAATAACGACAGGCGTTTTATTTGTCCCGTTTGCGGCCAAGCGTTCATACAGAACTGTAGCTTGAAACAGCATGTCCGAGTACACCATCCCAGTCAAACTAAACCTAATGTATTTTAAGCTATCGCCTCGTTTTAGTCCAATTTTAAGATTTTTTTAGACTAAGGATAAATATTTAAACTTTTATCTATTTTCTATTATTATATAGAATGAAATAAATATGTATCAATAGATTTTATATTAAATGTCTTTTATTATTATAAAGTTATGCTTACCCAAAATTCAATACGATGTTAAGATCTAATCATTCTTGTTAGGTAGTTGTAGTATAAACTGGTGAGAACCTTTTCTCCATTGAAATAATTTCCTATACCCGTATAATCGGAACGAGTGGTGTTTGAATCGGGTCGATATCGTTGAAGGTATGAAAATGTTACCGTTTACACGTTTCGTTCACAAGAAAGACACAGATTTGATATCAAACGATAAAGCGAATGAATCAATAATATGGATATTTTCGTTCCACAAAGAATTTACCAGATAAAACAATAACTTAAATAATCTAGATTTGTGTTAATTTGTTGTGGTTGAAGTTGACACGATTATTTTCTCATTTATAGGTAGTGAATCTCCGTGTGAGGACCAACAGGACCAGAATAATACGGGAGTTCCAAAGAAAAAGAGACGCAACGTCCAACTCAACCCAGAAATACTAAAGGAGAGGAGGAAAAACTCAACTTTAATATTGGAATCCGCAAAATTGTGTCCCTTTAGGTGGATGAAAAATTTATTCATCTGTTTCTATTGCGATCAGCAATTTCTTGATCCGGACTCTCTGAGAGAACATAACAATCTCGAACATTCTACGCCACCTTTATCACAGATTGAACACGAAATGTCGAAGCAGAAGAAACACGAATTTGTCAAAGTGGAACTTACGAATGTTAGCTGTAAAATTTGTAATCAGATTTTGCAGGACATACCCAGTTTGAAATACCACCTCATGGATAGACACGATTTGTATATTAACTCAAACGATGGTATCTTACCCTTTAAGATCTCGAAGGACAACTTCGTTTGTATTTTGTGCAGTACAAAGTTTGAAACTTTCAAATCATTGAATCATCATATGAACGTCCACTTTCAGAATTATATATGCGAACAATGCGGCTCTGGATTCATCACACCAGATAGATTACGTGCTCATTCAGTTATCCATGTCAATGGTTCTTTCCCATGTGAAGTGTGTCATAAAGTATTCCGTTCGAATACCGCCAGAACCGAGCATATCGCTAACATTCATAAGAAATGCAAAAGACACAGATGTCCTGAATGTCACGAAGGTTTTCGTAATTACTTTCAAAGGAATAAACACATTTCATCGGTCCACGGAATGACATTGAAAGAATTTAAATGCGACTTGTGTCCTAGAGTGTTTAATTTGAGCGGTAAACTCAGGGTACACTTCAGAACGGTGCATTTGAAAATGAAGAGGTACACGTGTGAAGTTTGCGATTGGAAGTTCTACTCCAAATCGGAGTTGAAATTCCATATGATCAAGCATGGTGGGGAAAGGAAGTATCAATGCAGCGTATGCAAGAAAGCATACGCAAGGAAGTATACGTTGACTGAACATATGCGAATACACACCAATGACAAACGATATGCATGCGAAGAGTGTGGCAGATCTTTCGTACAAAATTGCAGTTTAAAGCATCATATCAAAGTTCATCATCCGACAACGATTGTGAAAATGGATCCAACATTTCAAGATGATATGTCGGACAAAGATCGTGTCTCTTGTAGTTATAAATGAAATTGTTTTAAACTTTACCCTATTAAATAATTCTTAATAATTAAATACATGGATCATGGAATGTATGACAGTCCGGAATTTTAACTTTTTTAAATTAGGGTCGACTTTCAACTAATTTTCTATTTTATGGTTAACTTTTTTCTTTCCTTTCATCGGTTTACTAATGGTGTCGGTCATCAATATGTTATATTTTCAAATTAACAGATCTCTTTTCATCTACAATAATAAAAGTGATCATTAATATTGGTTCTAATGAATTTATTGAATGTTGAAATACACTCTGTTATAATATTAATGTAAATTTTTGAATTGATCAATAAATTTGATTTCTTAGGAATTCGTTTTATTTAGTTTAACGTTTTTGGGATACGAAGTTACATAGATTACGTGAAATAAATACAATTTTATATTAATAGCTCTTTGTGCACACGCTCGAACGTAAAAGAAGACATCTTCATAAGATTTGTTTGTTTCTAGGATCGGACAATACGGATATACAAGCCACAAAAAGGATCGTCCCGTTGTTCCAAGTGGATTACGACCGTAGCCTCTGTAGGCCGCTGGGCACCGTTACGAACTTTAAGAAGGTGCTCGCGATGGCCCAGCTGACCGGCGAGGACCTCTCGTCCAGGAGCCCTTCTCCTATATACATGGACATATCACCTTCGCCTCAAATTGAGCTCGGCAGAATAGCTATTCCACAGCTCCAGGAACATATACCTCAAAAAAATGTCGACATGAGACAAAACGCACTCACTCTATTCGAATTCTCCACCGTATATCCGTTCGTCTATGGTAATAATAAATTTAAATGTTTCATTTGCTCGCAACCGTTTCTAGAAACTGCCCTCCTAAGACGCCATATGCAGGACACACATACATACGCACCGATAAAACGATTGGTCAACAATCGCAGGGAGAACGTCATTAAAGTGGATGTTAGCGAAATGAGTTGCAGACTATGTCCCCTCAAACCTAAGGACCTGCAGGAGCTCAAAGTACATCTGAAAGTTGAACATCACAAGTTGATTGAACCCGAATTGAAAGATAATATAATACCATTTGTGCTAGAAGGTGATGAAGAGGGCTACAAATGTGTTATGTGCGAAACGAAATTCATTAAAATTCGAACACTCGTCATTCATATGAGCGTACATTTTAATAACTACAGCTGTGAAATCTGCGGATCTGGATTCATGACGTTGCGATTGTTAAAGAAACATTTGGAGGTGCACGAAAGTGGTAACTTTCACTGTGACCGTTGCAGCAAAGTCTTTAACACGTCGTACAAACTATCGCTACATATTAGAGGCGTGCATTTGAAGCAGTATCCTCGACGATGTCCAATGTGCCCGGAAAGATTTAACTCGAACTACCGACGTACGAAGCATTTACAGGACGTCCACAATCAATCAACGCGTGTGCACAAATGTAAAACATGTGGTCGTGGCTTCAACCTAAGATATCATTTAGTGTGTCATACAAGATCTGTGCACCTTCAGGAGAGGAACCATCAGTGTAAGATCTGTCTGCAGAGGTTCTGCAATAAAGAGACTTTGAAACGTCACATGGTGATACATACGGGAGAGAAAAATTATAAATGTGAAATGTGTGGTGAAGCATTTTTGCGTAGAAAAAATTTAAGGGATCATTTACGTGTTCACGAAGTACTATAAATTAAATTGATTAAACATACGTGAGATATTAACATATAATAGTTAAAAACTGCCAAATTCATTCAGATTTGGACCCGTCAGGGGTCCAAAATAGACAAAACTACAAACTATAAAATATCTTTCTTAAGCCGGCTTCAAAGCCCAGGCTTGCTGTGTGAGTGAAATTCTACTGTCTACACGTTTGGTCTAGCACTATAATGGAACTGGCGCTCGGACAAACCTGTACACATCACTTGGCAAGCTCGCACGAGCGCCTTTGATTCGTGAAGAAAAACCGACACGGCTCCGAAATGAGACAAGCTATCGCAACCGGCGAGTCTTGATAAGCTATACCAAATGAGCCCTATACACGTTGGCGCTTGTAGAAGTGCTGGAGCGCGCAAATATTGGCGCAAGCGACGCCGAGCGATAACAAGCAATGCAAATGTACTGTGTATACGTTGGCATTCGCCTTCACTCGTCAAGACCCGGCCAACATGTGTAGCGGGCTTTAGAAACTCTTGTTCAGTTGAACAAGCTTCGAAAATGTTTGTTTGATGGAATTCTTCACGCAATCGATACCATTAACTAAAAATTGTCGGTACTTTGAAATATAAATATTTAACCTTAATTAAATAATAATTTAAGATCGTCTTAAGTTATTTTTTATAACTTGTAATATCTTTCTACTACAGAACAATACTGAGCTTTAATTCTAAAATTCAACACAAATTATTTACGTTTCATTTAGCTGTATTTATGGCTTCAATTGCACTGGGACTTAGGATTTGGCGTTATTATAAAGTAAGATTTGTAGGAACTGAAGCATTCCTTAGCATATTAATTCATAAAAAGTCAAGTATTAAACTAATTTTAGTACAAACTGATAAACTTTTGTTTGTAAATAGCATCGGTGGCTCAGCTGTTTAGCATTTGACTTGTAAATTGCAGGTTTTTGGTTTAAATCTCACTATGAACCCAATATTTCTTTGAAATATATGATATGTGTACATTTTCCCTATGTTCTTACGATGTAGGTCAACATCATAATGCTGCGCATATCGGCAAAGAAATTCAAAGATATGTGCGAGGTCAATGCACAGGGTCAGTGTTAACTAAGGCCTAGTCACCCCTAACCTAGGGTAGGTTCCGAGTCAACAGAACAGAATACGTTTGTTAGACGGTATGTCCAGAACGGCTCAACGGATCTTGATAAAATTTGGCTCACATATAGAACATAGTTTGAAATAACACATAGGCTACTTTTAAGTTTTTTTATAAGTTAAGTGCGCTCGGAGTCGCGGACAAAGGCTTGTTAAGATAATAAAATACAAAGAGATCTCGTGTTATATTGTAATGGAAATGTAATATTATACAAGTGGCATTTTTTTATGTAATAAATTGAATATCAAACGATTTTTTTTTTATTTCTTAGACGAAATCAATTAGGAAATGTAAAAATATCTGTTCTTTTCTAGGAGTCATCCATGTAACAAATTCATCGATAATCCTGAAAGACGAAGATGGGTCGGATATTAAATTATCAGTTCTTAGGAAACCTATATCCATTGATAATCTGATTGTTGAAAATGAAGAAATGGATATATCCATCTATAATAATAAAAACATTATTAAAACTCAAGCGCCTAAAAAATACGAACGACAAATAAATTTATCTGAAGATAACACGTCAACGTTAATATTTTTAAAGGAGCCGATATCTATTGATAGTATTGGGAACGGAACTAAATTATCATTCGGAAACCAAACGCTTAGAACAGTGACTACAATAAATACATCACGAAGAAAGAGAAACGAATCTCAGATATGGATACAAAACGCATTAACTATATTTGAGTGGTCATACGTTTACCCGTTCATATATTCTCGTAATAAATATAAATGTTACACATGCTCCAAGGAGTTTATAGATTCACATACACTGAGAGAACATTCGTTAAAGAAGCATAACATTGAAGAATTAAGTCTGGAATTAAACAAGAAATCCCAAGATAATACCATAAAAGTAGACGTCGTACAACTCCAATGTAAACTTTGTCAAACTACCCTCGAAAATTTTAATGACTTGAAGTTTCATCTTAGAAGTCATGGGAAAGACATAGACCCGACATACAAAGATAATATAATACCATTTAAATTGGGCGGTGATATGTTTAATTGTCAGATTTGCGGCGAAAGCTACCATTTATTGAGATTGCTCATTATCCACATGAGTAAACATTTCAACAACTTCACTTGTGAAATATGCGGCATTGTATCCGTTTCTAAATTATTGCTAAAGAGACATTTACAAATACATAAAAAGGGGAGCTATCAGTGCGAAAAATGCGATAAAGTCTTCGCTAATTCAGCGAAAAGAATAAATCATATTAGAGCAGTACATTTGAAACAGCATGTAAGAACGTGTCCCTTTTGCCCTGAGAGATTTAACTCAAATTACCAACGTAACAAACATTTAAGAATATCCCACGATCAAATAACGAGATACAGATGCGAGACATGCGGGAGGCAGTTCTATTTGAAGTACCAATTGTTCCTACACAAAAGATCCGTTCATATGCAAGAACGGAACGAAGAATGCAACATATGCCACTTCAGATTCTTCTCGAAATCCAGTCTGACGAGGCATATGATTACACATAACAAGGATAAAAGTTTTAAGTGCGACGTTTGTGGGAAAGCTTATGCTAGAAGGAAGAATCTTCGAGAACACGCGAAGTCACACGACGTCGTACACAGTGGCTGTTCTGAATGCGGACGTTTGTTTAGCGATCAGCCTAGTCTAATGGCGCATATGAATACAACTCATGATGTAATTTAAATACAAGTTATGTATCAGATTTATTTAAAATAAAAACATATAAAGCATATCTTATTTAAATTATTTATGTGTTCAATCACCTTTTTGAAGGCATTTAAAGTGGCGTGTTTAGTTAGACGAATAAATCATATTTAAGCAGGAGATACTTTAAGAGAATAACTTTTATCTTTCCCAGGAATTACGACAAAGCAGCAAACGGGACCGAGGACTAGTATATGGCAAATGACAATATCGGAAAGGCAAAATGCGGCAACGTTCCTAGAATTCACAACTGTGAAGCCTTTCTTTTACCAGCAAGCTAATTTTAAATGTTTCTATTGCAATGAAGTGTTCCCAGAGATAAACACGGTGTTAGACCACACTAAGTTTCACGTAGCGCCCGAGAGAAGCAGTTTACTGAAAGAATATCTGAGAAAAGGAAAAAGGGTTATAAAAGCTGACATATCGGAATTGAAATGTAAGATTTGCGACCAGAAGTTTTCAGATTTGGACGATATTAGAACGCACCTTATAGTGATACATAAGAAGGATTTTAACGCAGCTGGAAATGGACTAATGGCTTACAACTTAAGCGTTAATAACGGACTCTTGTCCTGTCACAGATGTAACAAGACTTTTAATTCCTTCTTCCTTTTGAATAGGCATATGAATGTTCACATGAATGTCGTTTGTGAAACTTGTGGCCTCGGCTTTATGTCCCATCAACGACTGATAAACCATCGCATTGTGCACCAAAACGGTGTCCACAAATGCGATAGCTGTCATGACGTATTCCCAACAAAATTGAAGCTACGATATCATATATTCAAGAAGCATGAAGTATCTAACGCAAAGAGGATTAAGCCACTAAAGTGTCCTCATTGTTTGGAAAGATTTTCGGAGCATTATCGAAAGATGACACATTTAAAAGAGGTCCACGGCATAAGTTTTAAATTTGAGTGTCAGGTATGTAAAGCTGAGTTTCCAATGCGTCGTGCATTGACGGAACATACGACGAAGCTGCACACACAGAAGATACAGTGCAAAGTTTGCGGGAAATGTTTCGGAACTCGATCCTTGCTGAAGATGCATGCACGCGGACATACTGGCGAGAGGAATTTCTTCTGTGGCATCTGTCAGAAGGCGTATATGCACGAGAGAACACTGAGACAGCATATGCGGATCCACGGCCCTGTTTGGAAGATAACTTGCCCAGAGTGCGGGAGCGGCTTCCACAACCGCAACGATTTTAATAAGCACATGAAACATTGGCATCCACAGTACCAACTGAACGATATCATCAAGAACATCACCTCAATTGTTAATTGATACAGTACATCCATTATCAAGCTTTCCTGTTATTTTTATTGAGAATAATAATTTCTTAGCGATCCCATTCCCAATTTCTTTCTCCTATTTCTATAGCAATATAAATTTAACATTTATATTCATTATATCTTTAAATTTAGGACTGGATATGGAATTAAGCAAGTGCATGTATTCTGTTTATGTGGCTGTTTTATGTTGTAGTTACCAGCGTTTTTGGATATAAAAACTTTGGAAAACAGTCCGCAAATTAACTGAAGAAAATAGCATCTAAAATTGACTACTAATAAATGATTTACATTACTGTGGGATCAAAAGATAAAATTGAAAATTTTACCTCCCCAGGAATCCAAACGGGCGGCAGACAAGGTGCGATTACTGGTATTTGGGAGATGACGTATTCGGAGCGTCAAAATGCAGCTACACTGTTGGAAAACACGACGATCACACCTTTCGTATACTGTCGATATTATTTTAAATGTTTCTTCTGCCAACAACAATATTCCGATATCAACAACCTACTCGAACATTCTAAAACCCATGAAATGCCCGACAAAGCTACGATATTAAAAGAATTAATACCTAAAGGAAAACGCACAGTCAAAGTTGATATCGCAAATCTCAAATGCAAAATATGCGAACGGCTCTTCACAGATATTAATGAAATACGAGAACATCTAACTTCAGATCATAGTATAAATTTTACGCCTTCTGACAACGGAGTAGTGGCTTACAATTTGACGCCCAAAAATGGACAATTCTCATGTCACGTTTGTGACAAAATATTCCAAACCTTTATACTGTTAAATCGTCATTTGAACGTACATTTTTGTAATGCGATTTGCGAAACTTGTGGCGCCGGGTTTATAACTCACCAGCGACTTTTACAGCACAAAGAAATACATTCTGGTGGATATCCGTGTACTAAATGCAACAAAGTATACACAACAAATTCCAATTTGAAGTACCACATAGAGAAGTATCATCAAGGAAGTACAAAGCGTCTGCTACGTTGTACGCATTGTTCGGAAAGATTTACTGAACACTTCAGAAAGTTGAAACATCTCAAAGCAGTTCATGGGATAACGTTTTCATTTGAATGTGAGATATGTAAATTGGTGTTAACGAGTCGAAGATCTTTAACAATGCATACAAATAAATATCATACTTTAAAAACTCAATGCGAAATATGTAAGAAGAGTTTTAGCTGTGTGACAACGTTGAAGAAGCATATGATATCACATACTGGAGAGAGGAACTTTGTCTGCAAGATATGCGATAAATCTTACCGTCACAAGAAAAGTCTTAAGCAACATTTGAGGATACATGACACAAGTGATAAATTCATGTGTTCGGATTGTGGAAGCAGCTTTATTAACAAAAACGATTTTGATAAACATAACAAAGATTGGCATCGTCGATGTTTCTTAAATTATAATGGTTGTTGAATATTTTTTCGTAGGAATACGCCATAGCTGTGAAAGTGTATTATATCGTCAGTGGAAAGCGTATATTGAAGCGCCATTATGGGCAAAAAAAAATGTTACTGGAAAGGAATTTTTTTGCGTCAATCTGTATTTGAAAAAAGACTTGTAATCTGCATCTATGTATCTATGTAATCTGCGGTCCTGGTGCTTTTTCGATTTTCGAATTTCATATTAATTTATCCGACGTTCTTAAGGTAAAGGAAAACATCGTGATGCAACCTGCACATATCTGCGGAGAAATTCTAAAGATCTGTGCTGAAAATCAGTAAGATATGTTGAACCATTGCAGAATTATCGAGCAAGGAATAAAACTACGTATCCCTCGTGAACCGTTATTTTTCCGGGATCAAAAGTAGCCCATGTCTTCTTCAAGACTATCCTCTACATCCATACCAAATGCCATGGAAATCCTTTTAGCCGTTTAGACGAAACACTAATAAACATTCATCCATCCAAACATTCTGATTATTAGGATTAAGATGGATGGAGTTATAAATAATAATCTAGATATATATATATATATATTGATTTGGTTAAAAATTGGTGGAGAGGTAGCTTAGAACCAGGAATCGGACATGCGATACTTTTAAAACCTTTTTTTAACTATCTTCTACGGTTTCGTCAAAAATAAATATAGCCAGTCACTATAAAACGCATTTGACGGAATAACAAAACACAAATGACAGCTAAACGTAATATGGTATTTGGTTAAGTATGAATGAAAAATGTATAAGTTTTGTCAGAAATCCATAATCTGTAATAATCTACTAAATTTTTCTTTATTACGCGCGGACAAAGTCGCGGGCGAAAGCTAGTAAATATAGATAGATTTTTTTTCACAAAAACGAAAGTTTAGGCTGCATTTTCCTTTTGCCCATCATATCTTTTCCACTGACGATATATTTAATCTGCACAAATTTCCTAAGAGTTAATTTGTATGCTCTAATAAACGTATCTAGTCACAAAAGTATTTTAAACTTATAATAAATGGTGATCAAGCAAGGAGTCTTTTATTACTACGTGTAGCATTTCAAATGGATTATGATCTGAAAGAATTTGTTCGTTTGGAGGGTATTTTGGAAACTGCAAATTAATTGGAAAAGCAAAGATTAATATACGATGTTAGTAGTAGAGTTAAAACAAGTATAGAAATTAAATGTTATGTGCAGATGAGATATTTGGTTACGTCACATTATCTTAAAAGTATTTTTTTTTCGCAGGCGCTGTACGCGCTTTGCCCAATAGAAAATTGCACATGTCGATGGCATAAAGAATGCTGCGACATTCGTTTATTTAACAGTGTTCGAACCCGCATTAACATCGCACGAATTGGCTCGCCCGATGTAATACCACGATCACACAGAAGACAAGCGTCAAGTGGAAGCTATTCCACGTTTCGTCTAAAAAGTATGCATTCCTGAGGCCTAATTTGAATCCTCTTTCCTTTTCTACCGATTCCGATGCGGGAAGCGACGCAAAGGGGAAATGTTCTCTTTCTGTGCGTCTCTTCGTTGATTAAAGGTAGACAATGCATCTGTAATTGCAGATATCTATGACAACGGTCGCTATTTTATCGAACCTAGGTGGCCGGTTGCACGTTTGCCAACTTATAACATCTAAAATAATACGGAAACTCATATCAATAAGTAGCTATTATATAAGTTAGTAAGTAGCTGTGTCTTTCTAAAAGGCCGGCAACGTATCTGTGGTTCATGGGCGTTCGTGATCATCTTGGTGTTCTCGTTGTTCGTTTGCCTCTTATAAAAAAATACCGAAAATTTAGGCATTGGGCAAATTTGGACAACAAATTAAAGTATTGATTAGCTGTAACTTCGTAGGAAAGTTGAATGTTTCAGTTATTTACTTCTACAAGAAATAATTAGTTTTGATTTCATTTTTATGATTGTTTTAAGAACTGTTACGAATCTACTTAAGATGTCGTTATTTTTTAGGGGTGACGTCAACTGGCAGCGAGGATTCAAGAAAAAGGAAAATTATTTATATTTCCATACCACAAAGAAACAATACAGAACTTATTTTAGAACATTCCACCGCGTATCCATTCAAGACAAGATACAACCGTGTTTTATGTGCTTATTGTCACAAAGAATTTGAAATTCTCTCTGAATTAAAAATACATATGGATACAAATCATATTGATGACGATTATAAGAAAATATTATACAATCTGAAAGGTAATTTGATGAAGATTGACATCAGTCATTTGATATGCAAGCTGTGCACGCAAAAGTTCCACGGTATAAAAGATTTAATGGATCATTTCTCACAAATACATAATTTACCAGTTAACTTGAACGAAAGCTTTGGCGTTCTACCCTACAAATACACCGATAAACATTGGATATGTGTCAGCTGCGGTAGAACTTATTCTACCTTCATCGATATCAAACGTCACACATCTACCCACTTTATGAATTACAACTGCGAAAAATGTGGAACTACCTTCATATCTTATCAAGCGTTGAAAGATCATCAGAGACAAGTGAAATGTTACAGAACAGCGTACAATGCACGGAACGGACGTGTAATGAGACCGAGGACTAATGCAGAGATTATATTAAATTGTTCCTCAGCTTATCCCTTTAGGACTTGGATGAGTAATTTGTATTGCATCTTCTGTCGACTTAAAACACGTGATCCTGTCTTCTTTCGTAGTCACATGGCGACTGAGCACGACACATACGATGTGAAAACTGCTTTTTATAAGAAATTAAAGAAATCTTTTCTAAATGTCGACATAACAGATCTCAAATGCAAACTTTGCTCGATAAATATTGATAAATATGAACAATTAATAGAACATTTAAAGGACGATCATCATCAACCAATTAAATCTGATGCACAATCTGGTTTACTACCGTTTAGATTGTGCGACGGATCGTCATGGAATTGTGCAATATGCAATAATTCATTTATGAATTTCGATGTACTAAGAAAGCATACTCAGAGCCATTTCCACAATTACGTTTGTGATACATGCGGTGAAGGATTTATAACAGAATCGGCTTTATTAACTCACAATAAAATACCTCATGAAAATAAATATACCTGCTCTAGATGTATAGCGACATTCTCGAGTTTGACTGAAAGGAATGCTCATGTTAAAACACAGCATACATCCAAACCCTACGTATGTTTAAACTGCGATGATAAGCCACGTTTCTCATCGTGGGAGATGAAAAAGAAACATCAAATGTTAGTTCATAATTACGGAAGTGATGGCGATAGTTATACGTGTAATTTGTGTGGAAAATCATTCAAATCTCGGTCCGGAAAGTACAACCACATGGCAAGGGTCCATCGACATGTTAATTCTGAATTGAGTTTCATCTGCACCATCTGTTCAAGACAATTCACCAGTCAGCTGTTTCTGGACAAACATGTAGATAAGAAACATATATAGTTATAAAGAATCAATTTATATAAACTATACCAATACTACATGTAAATAATTATATAAAAAAATAAACTACTTTAAAAAAATGAAAATGTAAGTGTAATTAATACGTATTCATGCAAATATTGTTTTGTTACGTTTTGTGAATGTCTAAGATATGAGGCCATCTATAAGTTACGTCACAAAAATCTTAGGATTTTTTTAATTCCTACCCGCTTTACCTTACAGGAAGGCGTGGTGTGGGCGACCGCACACGGCACGGTAATCAGAAACCTATTCTTGTCTTCAACTTCCTCCAACTAATAACTATTTATTACAGTAATAGGCAGTTATTTATTTTTGCTTCAGTATTATATCATACGGTCCATAAAAACCCAATGGTAACCAAGGTTGCCGCACAACAGCAGCAGGTACCTGCTGGTCTCTTCACGAGAGTGCAATAAAAAAAATCAGAAACCTCTATGACAAATTACAATTCTACCGGTCCAGTTTTAGCTATGCATTGGAAGTTAAATCACCTTACTCTGTTTTGTAATTTCATAAAATATGATAAAACATGGATGCAATGATATTTAAAAACAAAATACTACGATTCATTTTATTAATAAGATGGTTAGGCCATCGGCCTGGGGGGTCTCGCAATCATAAATCGCCTAAACAAAAATTCGGTCTTGCTCCCCCACTGTCCCTCTTGTCACAGCTCAACATTTGTACCTATTCGCAATTAAAAAACCAGTATACCGAAATTGTTATATATGCCATAAAATGTCTAACAAACAAAAAAGACATTGATATTTTTTAGACATTTTAAATTAAGTCTTTTAATATAAAATATGTATTGAAATAATATGATGTTACTAAATTTTGAACTACCCTCTTTGTCACTCAATATCATACTTCGTCAACTCCTTTCCCTTAATATGACGTAAGTTATAGATGACCCCTATTATAGTATTTTTCACGGATAGACTATTTTTTTATAATACAAGGTGGCAATCAAGCAAGCGGTCACCTAAAATGGCTGAAATAGCAAAGTTATTGCCCATAGACAGCCGCTATTGCACATGCGTTACCTACATGGAATCGATGGAGGAGGAGACGCACTGAAAGAGAATATTTCCTCTTTCTTTGTGTATCCTCCTCCGTCAAGTCCACTTCCCCTTCCCATCTTTTCCTTGTAAGATAAGGGAAGGGATAGAAGACTAAAATTAGGCCTACGGCACCACACTCATCAGACTGTACGCGGAATAGCTTCCACTTGGCGCCTGTCTTCTGTGTGGTCGTGGTATCACACCGGGCGAGCCGGCACATTCGTGCGAAGATGTTAAAGCGGGCTCTACCACTGTTAAACCGACTGACTATAAATTGTCTTAAAAAAAAAATAAGATTTGATTTAAGCTAAAACCTCCTCGTTTATTGTTACAGATTATTCTAATGAAGAAATAATTATAGAAGAAACAATTAAAGAGGAACAAGAAGTTATTAATGATGACAGAAAAGAGAAAAATAATGACATTAATTCTTGCGGTATGTCAGGATTATTTAACTAGCTGTTGCCCGTGATTCCGTCCGCGATTAAAATAAAACTAAGTACCCTATGTGTTCCAGACTATGTTCTTTATCTGTGCTAAATTTGAATAAGATATGTGGAACCGTTGCGGAATTATCGACAAAATATGTAAACAAAAAACTACGCATCCCACGGGAACCGTAACTAATTCCGGGATCAAAAGTATCCTATGTGTTCCAGACTATCCTCTACATCTATGACAATCATCGAGATCCGTTCAGCAGCTTATGCTAAAAACTCTAACAAATCCATCTAAACTAGCGCATTTATATTATTAGCAAGATTAAGATACAGTTCTTTGTACGATTTGAAGTTAATGCGTTAAAATTCTAAATCATTGAAACACTAGTCAAAAGAACTAGCGCTAGAAATATTCTTCTAGTTTTATAATTTTCTAACAGATGGCGTTGATTTATAATAAAATTCTAATGAAATAAAATCTAGTTTGTTAAATATAAAATAGGACTTTTACGACAGATCACATCTAGAAATAAATTGAAATTACTATGCCAAAGCCGAAATCTGAAAGAGTTACTAGTTTCTCAGTAAAGTACCATAAAATTGTTAACATTATGGGAGGGCTCTTTTCGTTCGTCTTTTAATTTAGATTTTTTTTTAAAATGGTTACAGAAATTCAGAAGATATATTTAATACGGTTAAAATAATAAATTTCTAATCCTTACTCTATAGAAAGAAAGAAAGAAAGAAAAACACGTTTATTACCACACAGATTCTATAAAAACAAACACACATAGCTCAGATTTATAACAACTAAAATAAAAGTGTGGCAATAGGAGCCAGCTCAGCACATGCAGGG
>JAAOEG020000021.1:1190142-1209491 GCA_011763625.2 Papilio bianor | reverse complement strand
TATTTACTAGCTATCGCCCGCGCTGTATTAAAACAATACTTAATTTATCGATCGTCGTATCCAATATTCCAGACTAAGTGCTATATTTCAGTTATATATGTAGAACCGTTGCGGAATTATCGAGTAAATGTGTAAATAACAAAATACGTATGTCTCGAGAACCATAAATATTTTCGGGATCAAAAGTAGCCTATGTGTTCTTCCAGACTATCCTCTACATCTATGACAAATTTCATAGAGATCCGTTCGGCAGTGGACAAACTCCAACAAACATCCATCCATCTAAAGTTTCACATTTATAATATTATCTATACATATAATAAAATTGGATTGTCTGTTTGTAATATTGAAATAACCATTTTTTTACTAAATGTATATGAATATATATACCAAAATAACATTTTTTAAAATTTCTGTCTGTCTGTCTGTCTGTCTGCTTGTTCCGGCTAATCTCTGGAACGGTTGGACCGATTTTGATGGGACTTTTTTTGGTAGATAGCTGATGCAATAAGGTGTAACTTAGGCTATGCTTATTTTAGAAAAAATCTTTTTTTTTTAGAAAAAAAAACGCGCGGACGTAGTCGCGGGCGACATCTAGTATGGTATAAATCTGATAAATCTCGTAGGTTTCAGCCTGCGTTTATTGCAATGTAAGCGGAAAAAATTTAATTATTTACGACATCACATTAGAAAGCTCAAAAATAACAGTATTTCTCCACTATTTAATAGATGTTATTATACATATACCCTCCTTTTCAATCACTCTATCTATTACACTCATAAAAATCCGTTGCGTAGTTTTAAAGATTTAAGCATACATAGGGATATAGGGACAGAGAAAGCGACTTTGTTTTATACTATGTAGTGATTAAGATTATAATGTAATCCACTCCATACTCTGTTCTATATCTTAGTTCCAGTTCTATGATATCATATAATAAACATCTAAACATTCGCATGTATTATATAATACAAGTATGATTTAACACTTTGACAACCCCAGATTGCAAACGTGACGTACATACCGGTAACATAAAGCATGCAGTCTGGTTTAACTTCGTCAGAGTTAAATTTCATAATTAAGTAGAATTTTACAATTTTACATATCAAATATAAGTGTAGTATTTCAAATAGTGTTGTACCTTATACCGATATATCGATATTTTATCGAAGCAGCTAGAACGCTATACATATACGCAATTATAATACGAAATTATCTTTTCAATATCGACACAAATGTGTCGTTTTAAAAACGTGTTTTTAAATATTTATTTATAATTTTAAAAAGTTTATTTAACCTAGTTAGAAACCAATCTATATCTATATATATAATAAAATTGGAGTGTCTGTTTGTAATTTTGAAATAACCGTTTTTTACTACATGTATATGAATATATACACGGTACATACACCAAAAAAACAGTTTTTACCTGTCTGTCTGTCTGTTTGTTCCGGATAATCTCTGAAATGGCTTGACCGATTTTGACGGGACTTTTATTGACAGGTAGCTGATGTAATAAGGACTAACTTAGCTACGTTTTATTTTAGAAGAACGACGCGCGGACGGAGTCGCGGGCAACAGCTAGTAAATATAATAAAATTGGAGTGTCTTCTGTCTGTCTGTCTGTCTGTTTGTTCCGGCTAATCTCTGAAATGGCTGGACCGATTTTGACGGGACTTTTATTGGCATGCAGTTGATGTAATAAGGAGTAACTTAGGCTACGTTTATTTTAGAAAAAGAACGCGCGGACGGAGTCACGGACGACAGCTGACGATAGGCTACTTTTGATCCCGGAAATAGTTGAGGTTCCCGTGGTTTTTTCTTATTTACTGGATAATTTCGCAACGGTTCACAATATCTTACTGAAATTTTGTACAGATATAGAATATAAGTTTGGAATAACACTTGAAATATTTTCTTTTTTTTTTTCTCGTTTGAATTTTTTTTTCAAGTGTACTATGTTGCAATGTGTTTTTGAGATGATTAAATGTTTATTATTATTATTACAAAATACTAAGTTTCATTTTAATTACGTGCGGACGAAGTCTCGGGCGACAGCTAGTATAAAATGTACTACGTATTTCAGTATAGCTATCGTGATTAATTTAAATATCGATTCATCATCCACAGAGGTACATTTCTAATTGCACGTGGCATCAAATAAAGCAAACGTCGACGATATACGTAGACTTTATCAAGTGCAATACAAAAGCGACTTTATCTTCATGAACATAAGATACATATTAGAAGTATATCAGCATTGCTGACTTCGCATAGGTCAGCAAACATCCGACTGTAGTAACGTAGTGACGTACTTTGAATACTTTGTTATATGAAACCGTACCGCAAATACTTTATTCATCTATAGGTACATATAATAAAATTGTAGTGTCTGTTTGTAATATTGAAATAACCGTTTTTTACTTCATGTTTTTGAATATATATACGGTACATATACCAAAATAACATTTTTTAAAATTTTAGTCTGTCTGTCTGTCTGTCTGTTTGTTCTGACTAATCTCTGAAATGGCTTAACCGATATTGACGGGACTTTTATTAGCAGATAGCTGATGTATTATAATAAGGAGTAACTTAGGCTATGTTTATTTTAGAAAAAATCTTTTATTTTGGAAAAAGAACGCGCGGACGGAGTCGCGGGCGACAGCTAGTGGTACATATATTTATTCTTAGTAAAAACTTTGTACATCAGTTTAATGAAATTATCCGAACAGAACGTGAAAAGCCACAGTTAAAGTTATTGTGGCGAAGTTCACTATCTTTTGTTTTTTTTTTTGTATATAAGAAGGGGGTAAACGAACAGCGTGAACACCGAGGTGATCATCGACACTCATCCGCAATACCAGAGGAACTGCAGATGCCTTGAAGGCATTGTAATCATTATCAGCTCACTATACGTCCCCAATGACTCGGAGACTACCCTTAGTTAAGAATAGATCATAGAGTCAACCAGCCCTAGTGCCGGTTGGTTGACTTCATACACTTCGAATTTCATCTACGATATGTGCAGATTTTTTGTGACTGAATAGTCACTGTTTGCCTTGAAAAATCAATACACAAAATTCAAATCAAATCGATATACATTGGTACGGCGGTATTCGAACCCAGGACTTGGAGACAATTCAATTGCTTAACCCCTGAGCCAACAACACTTTATTGTATCAAGACCACGCTAAATAGAACTCAGTAATCTGTGCATACCTTTCTAAAGGTGTAAGTTAGCCGCAAATATATTTTAATGTACTGTTTCTTTTTAATATAGTACATTTATCACAAAGAATAGTAGAACAAACTTTTACTTAGTTGAAGCTAATCATAGATTATCACTCGCTAAACATCAATACAAAACATACTTTTATTTTCTTTTGTCACCGATGTTGTATATAACAAGGTGGCAAACAAGCGGCCACCTAAAATCGCTGAAATAGCAAATCATTCGCTGCCCATAGACAACCGAAATAGCAGATGCATTGCCTAACTTTAAGAGACGCACTGGAAGAGAATATTTCCTTTTCCTATGCGTCCCCTCCTCGAAATCGACTTCCCCTTCCCATCCCTTCCTTATAAGGAAAGAACTGGCGTTACTGTTAAAATTTGTAGTTTAAGCGTAGAGTATTGAAGACACTGTTATATTATTAAACTAGCTGTCGCCCGCGACTCCGTACGCGCTTTTACTTTCTAAAATAAAAGATTTTTTCTAGAATAAACGTAGTCTAAGTTACTCCTTATTACATCAGCTTCCTATTAATAAAAGTCCCGTAAAAATCGGTCCAGCCAAGCCAGAGATTAGCCGAAACAAACAGACCGACAGACTGACACACAAAAATTGTAAATGTTTTTTTGGTGTTAGTACCGTATATATATACCGTATACATGTAGAAAAAACCGTTATTTCAATATTACAGACACTCCAATTTTATTATATGTATAGATGTCATTTCAGTATTCGGCCATTAAAAGTGGCTTAATATCAAATGAAAAAACTCTGAAAAGTTTAGATAAAAAATATGTCGCTAAAATTGTGTTGGTACAACACTACCGTATCTGCCAATTATCGACAGAATCTATACACGTAGACGAGTGGCGCGCGCAACAGCCCCCACCTTCACCCTCCCACTTTGACCTCCCTTGAGCCTGGTCGATACGAACACTATTGTACTCAACATAGGTATTACTAGAAAATGTTTAATGTTCATCTACAATAAAAAAAAACATAGAGTATAGATCAGTATTAACAATGCTTTTAATATCTTTAAGTATCTGTCACTAGCAACTCTATCTGCGTAGAATAAAAAAAAAATAGTAACCTATTTGGCCACACTATTTTCTACATCTATGCAAAATTTCAACATTTTAATCCGTTACACTTATATCGTTATATTATTGATAATTAAAAAAAAAAACAATAAAAAAAACAGTTGAAATTGGTCTGAATTTGCAAGTCATTCTTTAGTCTACTTCACACACAACAAATTTCATTAAAATTGGTCCAGCCGTTTAAGAAATACATATAAAAAATAAGCTACATATATTTAACAACATCGCTTCACTTGGGATAAAGTACAATGTACAATTTGTATAAAATAAAATAAAAAGTCTAACATCGTAATGGCCGCCATGTTTGTAATTTGACGTGTCTTTAATTTATTTTTCAATCGTAATATAGGATTGTTGTAATTCCAAACATAGTAATTAAAACGTAATAACCTAACAAACATACATCTATACCTTCGTATTTATATTACCAAGTAAGGTCTGATTATATCAATCCCTTTGTTCTCTGTTAGACGGACTAAAAAAACAAAATAAAAAGAACGTTGTATTTCTTGGTAATCCAACTCCTTTCAACACATCAAAAGTGTCTAGGGATATAGTACATTTTTATAAAATATTAGCTGTCGCCCGCGACTCCGTCCGCGCTTTTTTCTTTGTAAAATAAAATATTTTTTTCTAAATTAAACTTAGCCTAAGTTACTCCTTATTACATACATCAGCTACCTATCAATAAATGTCCCGTCAAAATCGGTCCAGCCAATCCAGAGATTAGCCGGAACAAACAGACCGACAGACAGACAAAAATTATAAAAAATATTATTTTGGTGTTAGTACCATATACATACATATATATTCATATACATGTAGAAGAAAACGGTTACTACAATACTACAAACAGACACTCTAATTTTATTATATGTATGTATAGATTACTATCTGACTAACTTTAGCCCGCTCCATCAGCGCAGAATTAAAAAAAAATGTAGTATCTGTGACAAATTTCATCGAGATCGGTTGAGTCTTTCTAGAGATTCCTTCAAACAAACATACATACATCTAAACATTACACTTATATCGTTAAATGTTGCACAAGAGAAACAATATCTTTATAAATGACTAGCGGCCCACTCCGGCTTCGCACGGGTATAAATCTGATAAATCTCGTAGATTTCTGCCTGCGTTTGTTGCAATCTAAGCGGAAAAATGTAATTATTTACGACATCACATTAGAAACTTCAAAAATAACAGTATTTTTACACTATTTAATGTATGTTATTATACATATAAACCTTCCTCTTGAATCACTCTATCTATTAAAAAAAACCGCATCAAAATCCGTTGCGTACTTTTAAAGATTTAAGCATACATACATAGGGATATAGGGACAGAGAAAGCGACTTTGTTTTATACTATGTAGTGAGTGATATATTGAATATATTATGGTAACATTTGATTAAAATCTATTCAAGTAGTTTCTGTATTACAGACTGTTTTCTTACTTTAATTCCCATATTTAAACTAAAGCAAGTTCCAAAAAGGTTTAATAGACTCAAAGGTTAATATTCTCAAATGCAGCGATATAAATATACTTGATCCGAAACGATTTTTTTTAAAGAAGGGGAAACGAGCGGTGAGACCACCGAGGATGAACGACGTCCATGGACATCGCAACACCAGAGGACCCACAGATGCGTTGCCGACCTTTGAGAACGAGAGGCTCGATTCTTGAAGTACCCTAAGTTGTACTGGTTTGGAAATACCGCCGAGGACAGACCATTCCACAACACAGATGTGCGAGAACAAAGTTACGAGAGAACCGATGTGTATATTTCTTCCGTAAACTTCTATTCGGACGAGCAAGTTTTTTACCGCTCGTTAAAATGGCGTTCAAATAAAACAAATTAATTCCTATATATCTGTTCATACGGCACCGCATTTAAATGGCGACGATTTTTAATGTGCAGTATTGCATTTTGAGCTTTAAGTAAACAAAATAAGAGTGATTTTAAAGACTTCGTATGAGCGTTTTAACAAAGGCCACGCCCGTGCGGATGCTTACGCTAAGATTCAACAAAATATCGCACTAATATAA
The DNA here is from genome assembly GCA_011763625.2 of Papilio bianor. Taxonomy (NCBI): domain Eukaryota; kingdom Metazoa; phylum Arthropoda; class Insecta; order Lepidoptera; family Papilionidae; genus Papilio; species Papilio bianor. Next base: position 1,203,105 of record JAAOEG020000021.1, on the reverse strand, counting down.
ATGTGGATGTTGTTTGAAGGTACCCCCAAAACGGATAAAAGGATCTGTCAAATCTGCCATAGATATGAGCATAGTTTTGAAGAACACATAGGATACTAATCAAGATTTTTTTCAATTCCGCGCGGACGTGGTCGCTAGTTATGCTGAAGAAAAATTTGGTCTGGAGATACCTTCAAACATCCATCCATACATACATATACATTTTCGCATTTATAATATTAATAAGATATAATATATGGTACACTTATTTTAAATGTCGCTTCATTTTCTAACAATTTTCACAAAAAAAAATCAAAAAGGACAAATTTCGTAATGGCCGCCATGTAATTTGACGTCTCTCTAATTTATATTTCAATCGTAACAAAGGATTGCTGTAATTCCATAGCAGTTGAAACGTTTCAGCAAATAAGGGCGTGGTCCGAGTGCGCTTGTGCATAACGACTGCAAGACCTGACTCCCGGGGTCCATCGATCGACCTATTTTCTAACCTAACTAGGTTACACAGCCCTGCCCGGCGACCTCAATTTGCCTTCTACATAAATATATACCGTATAACAGATCCGCAGCCAGCAGCGAAATAGGACACTGCAGTCCCGGCCAAAGCTTCCATATAATTTCCTTTGTTCATCACAAAGGAATTAAAATATTTGATAGTAAGACGTGAATTATGACTTATGTTAAGATGTGTGCTGTGACAAGAAAGGATACGGTTCAGAATGTGTGTGGAAGTTTGAAAGTAGCGCCAATTATTTTAATTACTTTGAGAAGCAAAAGGTTAGCGTGGTTATGCGGAGATATGATCTCACATTAAATGTGGATGGATATAAAGGTAGAGGAAGACTGAACAAAATATGGATTGTGTGAAAGAGGATGTGCGTAAGTGAATTTAGATATGACGGCTGATAGAGATGTGTGGAAATGTAGTACATACTGTGCCGACCCTCCGTAGGGACAAGCAGGTTGACGGTAAGAAATGAATTTTGATTTCTTATTTAAATTAACTTATTGAAAATATCAGGATAATTTGAATAATTTCACTGCCTTTATTTATCAGGCTTGGAATACCGTACTCAGAGAAGTTTAGCTGTCCACCTTAGTGTCGATTTAAAAATGATATGTTTCTTTAATCGCCAATCTTACTTATATTATAAATGCGAAGGTTTAGATGGATGGATGTTTGTTAGAATTTGTCACCTAAACGCTGAACGGATCTCGATGACATTTGGCATAGATGTAGAGAACAGACTGGATCACATAGACTACTTGATCCCGGAAATAGTTACGGTTCCCTTGAGATACAAATTTTGTTTCATGTTTATTCGATAATTCTGCAACGGTTTAATCTTATTGAAATTTTATACAGTTTTAGAGCATAGTCTGGAATAAAAACTGTTATATTTTAATTCCGCGCGGTCGACAGCTTTTTAACGACATAATATATTAAAAGACAAATCCCGAAAATTTTGAAATTTTATGCGAATGACACTTTTTTAGAAGGCAAATGTATCCATTTTTTCACTCCGGGATATTCGGCGTCGAGAGCCATTTGGTAACAATAATTACAACACGCAGAGTCCGGCCTTGGCACGCTTACGAAACGATACGACGAAAATTTTCAGCGGCCCGCTGCTCTCTACGGCGGCCATTTTAAATCGAGGCTACTGGAAAATCGTGGCGTACGCTACCAATAGGGCTCTTAACACCGTAAAGGTTTCACAAAAAAGTTTGAATAGCAACTTTCATTAAAAACTCATTTTTAGAAAAAAATCTGGCTGGGAATCATTTGCTCGTTCAAATATAATAGGGTCGCCAACGTCCGTTAGATGGCATCACAGATGTAAAAAATCATTGTAGAAGATCAATATATGAATTACTAGCTGTTGACCGCGACTCCGTCCGCGTGTAAATAAACTTAGTACTCTATGTAGTATTAAAGACTATGTTCTACATCTGAGCCAAATTTCAGTAGAATATGTTATTCCGTTTCGGAATTATCGAGTATATAAAAAAATATGTAAAAAACGAAAAATTCCATATCGTTCCGGAACCAACTATTTACGGGATCAAAAGTAGTGTATGTATGTGTTCTTCCAGACTATCCATATGTATGCCAAATTTGACCGAGATCCGTTCAGCGGTTCGCTACAAACTCCAACAAACATCCATCCATCTAAACTTTCGCATTTACAATATTAATATTTGTTTCAGATTCTATGTACCTTTAATACTTCCATACTATAAAATCATTACAATAATGATCAAGTTTATTAATATAAAATAATAAATTCGCGGTTATTTTTACAAGTAAATTTGGCACGTCAATAACATGAATACTCTTCAGTTCTACGTGCCAACTCAAACGCCGGACGTTATACTTTGCAGTCGTGTTTGATGACGTAATCGGTACATCTGTGGCATAGAGCGACTTCCTACGTTAGAAGTCATCTTGCTATGTTTTTTTAACTATTGCGATAAAATTTGCATTTTATTCATGGACTAGCTGTAGACTGCAACTTTGTCCGGGTGACATTTAAATTTAGAATTAGTAATCTATGCCATATTTCAAATTTCTAACCTATTTACGAGGTCCGAAGGCCTATTAATCCTCTTACCCCTTCTCAACCTTTTCTTATAAGATAAGTATGGGAAGCGTAAGTAGATTTTGAAGAGGAAACATTTTTTCTGTGCGTCTTCTCCTTCCATTAAACGTAGGCAACGCATCTGTAATTGCGCATGTCTATGGGCAGGGCTCACTTAGCTATTTCAACGATGTCAAGTTACCGCTTGTTCGTTTACTACCTTGTAATATAATAAAAATGTATTCCAAACATCCAGATCCATTCAGCCGTTCTGGAGTTAAATGGTAATAAATGAATAATTACATCCATACAATCATTCATATTACTAAGAACTGTACTGTATTAGAATTATTTTAAACTAGCTGTCGCCCGCGACTCCGTCCGCGCTTTTTTCTTTCTAAAATAAACGTAGCCTAAGTTATTACACCTTAACTTAGGCTACGTTTATTACTCCTTATTACATCAGCTACCTATCAATAAAAGTCCCGTCAAAATCGGTCCAGCCAATCCAGAGATTAACCGGAACAGACCGACAGACAGACAAAAATGGTAAAAAACGTTATTTTGGTTTTAGTACCGTATATATATTCGTATATATGTGGATAAAAGCGGTTATTCCAATATAACAGACGCTCCAATTTATAGATATATCGTTGATAGTTTAGTGGCCGAAAGATAGAAAGGCCTTTGCCCTATAATAGAAAAATGTACTCATAAAAAAAAATGTTAGAAATGAGTTTCCGTAACTAGCGCACGTCTTAAGCGCCTGCGCCGCTGACGTCATTTGTATGGTTATTTTCGAGGTTGCATATTTGATCTATATGCCATCTGTTTGGAGGCCGAAAGCTTATTTTGGCTCACATGCGTAGGGCTGCCACAATATCAGGTTTGTCGCTTTTTTCTGTCGCCACCAGTATTTAAATGTACTTTTCATAAAAGTTGGCAACCCTTGCGTTTCATAAAAAGGGGAAGTAAAGGCAATCAGAATAGTTCGTTGAACATTGACTTGATTGGATGCAACTCGATAATTGAGTGATAGTCTAGTGTGAATTTCTATATATTTCGTTATAACCACTAGTAAAAGATATAATAATCTCCCTTAGCGTCTAAACTTGTCGCTCATTGGTCGAAATTCAGTCAAAATTCGTAATTAAAGATTTCTCTATTAACTTTAATTATTTACTTCTTCATATTGAACCATTTCGAAGATTACGTTTTTTGATTGGAGTAATTTCTAATTTTGAATTTAAAAAAAAAATTAGTTTGTCGATATATACTAGAATGTACCGCCTTTTGTGTTGAAGTACCCTACAGTCAGAAGCGCTAATAGTCTAACGGTTAAGGTAGGGATTTCTGATCACGTGGTCGAGAGTTCGAATGCCAGTATTCGACTATTGTAATACCCTAGTACAAACCTACAGCTAGTTGGAATGGTAAAATAAATATTTTTTTTAAAAAAAACTCATGAAAACTTTAAAACTAGTTATATTTTCCGTCATTACCGTTTCTGTAATATTTAAATTCATGAATAATTCTGGAAAATGCCTATTTGAGGTTATCGCGGTCATGCGGCCAGACGAGATCAAACTTTTACAAAACGGAATATATCGTATACCTAATATTCTTTACAGAGAGGATATATGTTTAAATTTATAAAAACGAAGCCTAAACTTATAAATTATTTTATATACTCATGATAATCCAATATTAATAGATTTTTAAAATAAAATCTGCATTATAAAATGGCGGTAAAAGATTTTCAAAATGGCGGAATGGCTTCCATTTTTGTCCTATCATTTATGTTGTTAGTTCGAACAACGCAATTGTAATTGCAAACCGAACTATTTGGACAAAGCTTCCATAGAAAATGCATTCAGATAATCTTCAGGTGTGTGTTATTGTAGTATATTAATGTTTGAAAGTTATTCTCGTGTTAGTTAAACCGCAAAGCATTTTTGCATTTTAATTAATCAATGTATTCATTATGTTTAATATACAACGGGTCTGTGTTTATTCCCATAGAATAAAAGACAAATTGCGATAATATATATATATTATTTCAAAAACATATGTTAACAAATTGTACAATAATCAAATATTTATAGAATACAATACAATAATATATATAATTTTGAAGAATAAAAAACGATTTCTTTTATGACATGTATACAGCCAGTGTCGTAAGATAAAAAAATATTGTCTATGGTTTCTTCATTTTTCTTCATTCTTCTGTAGTTATAGAGCACAACATTCCCGATGCATTAAGCGGTCAGCCTCTTAATGCCCTGCATCAGCGAACATGAGATCCCAGGGATCTCAACGTACGGCAAGATGCATTAGGAACGTTATCTCAACTGTCTACTCCTTCGATTCTTCCATACATTATTTTTTATTTACGAACTCTAAGTGACAAATAAGCTAAGCTAATAAACCAAGCGACTGTTTGTATACCCAACGATTCAGAGTTTAAAATACTATCAATATTACAATAATAAAACTGCAAAAGTACATTTCTTGAAATTATTAAAAGAAAATTTATAATCGTGTCATATATGACATTTACATAAACTTCGATTTAATTCAATATGCCAATATAATAAATTACTCATAAAAGAAATAAAAAATATTTAACATTTAAAAAATATAACAGTATCGGAAAGAATAGTACAAATATTTTGGCGCCATTTCATAACGGCCGCCATATTGTTTGCAGTCTAGCTGTTGCTACCACGCCCGAAACGTAATGGCGGGTTTAAAATCGATTTTTGCACGCATGGACATTTTAAATTGGACCATAGATAATTAAATCTTTAAGATAAAAGTACTGATAAGATAAATAGATTAAAATGGACGACAAAGAATAAAACTTCATTTTATTTTCGTCTTCTCTGATGATCTCTGATGTTTGTACACAACGCCCACCCACCATTCGACAAGACTGATGCTTATAAAACAGCGTTAGTCGAGACGAAGGGCGGAAGGGAATAGCGTATTCTTTCGATGTCTTCTTTCTTCATTTTCTTCGTGCGAGGACATTATATTTATCAATAACAGGCATGTACCATAAAGCCAGACCCCAAGCAGATTTTATTTTTTTATTTATAATAAAGAACAATGGCACAAAGGTTTTGTTGTTAAAATTTCCCCAATTTATTTGTTTGGGGCCTAGCTTACCCTTTAAATAGGGTAGTATAAGATTCAAAGCTGTATTTAAATACATGTTTTATCTGATAGTCTAGAATTATACAATTCATACAAAGACCTGTAAAAAAATGCTATTCAATTTAATTCATATGGGAAGTAGACAGACCCGTTGTGTGAATAAAAATGTTTTTTTTATTTGGATGCTTGCAATTCTGTATGAAATTATAAATATAAGAATTGCATTAATTTTATGAAGATTTTTCATAGGATAGATTTATTAAACAAGTGAAATAAATGTGTTTGTAGACTTCTTTTTTACTACCCACATTTTCTTGAATTAATTCAACTTTATAAAAACATGGTTTATATTACATTAGGTATAATGCAATTTATATTGTTAAATGGTAATTTTTTAGTATATAAATATGCAAATATGTTTCTTGAGCCCGTAGAATGGCACTTAGATCTTTATCCAAGTTAAGAACATGGTAATTTTCCAACTGAAATTTACATTGTCCGAGTAAACAAGGATAAAATGAACTGTACTCAACAGTTGGCTGATAATTATCATTTTAAAGAAACAATACTTTTAAAACAATGACATGATTTTATTTTGCAATATAATCCATTGTTTGAACTAAATGGTCGCTTTATTACGAAATAACTTTAGACTTAGTATAAAAATAAGAGTTATAACAGAACAAAGACAAAACGATAAATTATAGAAAAAAAAGGAGGTAGATAATGAAAATGAGGAGTAAAAAGTACCTGGCTGGTATCGCTGTCGAAAACTGCATCGTAAGCGTAGATCCTTGGCGGCTCGGGCGGCGACGCGTTGCTTCTGGTCACAGCAATGGTGTTGTTCACGGAGTCCACCGACACGCAGTTGTAGGAGGCTTCCATCTTTTCGCGCTGGTCCATGGGCCGCACCCGCACCACCACACGGACATTTTCAACCGTCGAACCCACCGACTCTGCATCCTTGGAACAGAAAATTCGAACAGATAGTGACGCTTCAATGTCGCAGACTCAAATGCGTAGTTACGACGGAGCATGTCGCAGTACTCATCGAATGACCCTGACACGGATTATGACTCACACAAGCGAAAAAATTTCAACGTGTGCATTATTAATTCGATAATCGTGTCAAATAGCAAAAGACCAATTGAAAATTAAATTTCCTATTAGAATCCCCTATATTTTCGAAATACCCAATAAGAAAGCAAATGATTTTCACAAAAAGAAAATGATGGGTTATGAAATCATGCACGATTTCCGGAAACCATGCGATAAGATGAAGGAACGAACACTTACAGGCATCTTGCACGTTCAACTTCCACGGAAACACTGCGACGTATATTCTGCTCCCCACGATGCAAGTTAGGTCTTTGTTTGTCGAATATTGGGTAAAAATCAATACTGACGACCTACTTTTCCCTGGGCTTCTGATTCCCTCTTGTACAAAATTGAAGTGACGTATTGCGTTGATGTTGCCAATATTTGGCATTAGAGTTGCCAGGTGAATAATTCGTGTTTTTTGTCCTCTTTTTCACTAATTCTAAATATAATTTATTTCAGAACACACGTTTCTGCTAGTAATTAGATACCTACATATATGTTCAGCAAATTTTTAAATTTGTTGCTTATGTTAATGTAAAAAAAAATCACAACAATACTTTATCGACACACGTAAATAAAGGAACGTAACGATCTTGAGATTTAAGAGAAACGTCAAAAGCGTATGTTTATTTTTATTGAATAAAAATATAAAATTAGTAAATTATATTCTAATGGCTTTTTTGAAAATCACAAAAAAACATATTTTTTAAGAAACATTATTTTTGTAAATGACAGCAATGTCCAAAGAAAACGACCAAAATTCTGTAGATATCGTTAGTGTCGACGTCGACGGATTAGAAAAGGAGTGCATTACAAAAAGTGATCAAAACAGCTATGTTGATGTTGATACTGGAGAACTGAGCTCTGCTTCGGCTAATTCGTCTTCAGATTCGGAAGTTTCTTCGCTTAAAAATTCAGATAAACCTGTTCCTGAAGACGAAATAAGCAAAAATGAGGACTCGATCGAAAATGAAAGTTCCCTTACTCCAGCCTCTATATCTCCTATTGAGCCAATTAAAAACATGAGTTCTGATGATCCTTTAATGAATGATACTACCGACGATGTTCTCACAACTAATAGGAATGATTTTGAAAGAGATGAAGGTAAAAATACATGTAATTCTGAAATAGATACACACATTCCTGAAAATGAACAATTAGATGTGTCTATGTACATGCAGATAGATTTAGATAACGTCAATAGAAATTTAACAATGTCTACTGTTAGTTTAAATGAGCCAATGAAAAACCAAGAAAATAGCATAATGTGTAAATCACCTTATAGCAAAAGTGCAGAAAACATTCCTAATTTAGAAGTACCAGAAGTTAACAGTATGAATTCCAGTACAAACACAATAAATACTGATGTAATTTTATCCGAGTTTACAAATCAGAAATCTAAAATTAGTGCCACACAAAGGATAATACCAGAAAACCAAGATGTTAAACATAGTCGTTTACCAAAAGAGATTTTATCCCAAGATTTGGGTAGTATTGTTAAAAATGTACACGGAATCTTTTGGTCTGTTAGTGGTAACATTAAGAATGCCTACACTCAAAGAGTATCCGCCCAAAAAGTACCAGTTAAGAATCTAAAACCAATATTAAATGGTAAAGTGATGAATGATATATTTGAAAACACAATTGACAATCAAGTTCCGAATACCGATAAAATAGTAATTGAAGAGATAAAATCAAATCCAGAGAGAAAGGTTGATATGAATGGAGAGTGTGATGATATGAAGAAAGATGTCTTGAAGTTACAAATAGAATCTTTGGAAAAAATGCTATCAGAACAGCGTAAAGAAAATATGGTACTGAGAGAGAGAGTTAAACAGCATGTGGACAAACTGAATACAAGAGATCAGACATTCAAAGAATTAGAAGTTAAACTTGATGTGGTAAGTATTACTCTATGCAAACAATTTTTTATGAACTCTTATAATAGAATTTTTCTACCACTTACCTAAGAATAATTTTAGCAAAGATTAATTAATATCTGATCATTAAAATAAATTTAGAAATTTCGTTTAACATTCATATGAAATTTTGTACAAATTAAAAAAGTTTTTTGTGCAAAAAATTTCAAGATTATTTATACTAATAATATAAAAAAATGATTGTTTATTGCTTTGTAACTACAGAACAGAATAGTGTAGAGCCTACTTTAACATCTTTGCATGAATAGGTAGACTCACCCACTGCAGTACCATGACCACACAAGACAGCATCTGCATTTTGTCTGACGAGTGTCTGGTGGCCTTATATTTGTCCTCTTTCCCTTTTCTTATAAGAAAGGAATGGGAAGGATAAGTGAATTTCATGGGGGAGAGGATGCATAGGAAGAGGAAATATTTTCTTTCAGTGCTCCTCCGTCAATTAAAGGCAGGCTATGCATTTGTAATTGCGGATGTCTATGGGTAGCAGTCATTTCCCAATTTCAGCAATTGCAGGTGGCCACTTGCTCTTTTGCCACCTTGCATAAGAAAGAAAAAAAGAACTGATTAAATTATTTCACTGTCAGTAAGCTACACTAGATTATCTCCAACTGATATAAGATTTTTATTTTTTAATTCTGCACCAACAAAGGTAGGGGATTCTAAAAATAAATTTTATAAAGAATGATTCGTTATTGTTCAATATGGTAGCAGATTTTTTCCAACACCTTCACTGCTGTGCCTTCATCTAACATAGTTTAGCATATGGTCTTTTTAAGCATCATCTAGCATTGCTTTCCAGATGGGTAAGAAAGTAGAGCAAGCTCAGAAGGATGCGGACGCAGCAGTGATGCGGTACGCGGGCGCTGAGTGTGCGGCCATTGAGGGCCGGAAGGCTGCGGAGGCTGCAAGGAAAGCTCAGCAAGCAGCAGTTGCCGAGTGTGAACTGCTCAATGGAAAACTGAAGAGTGCACATTCTGAGAAACAAAGGATATGTCAGTTGTATGATGATAAGGTATGTGTATTATATATGATCATAAAAAAAAATTGTTTAAAATAGTTATGGTGGTGTAGTTAGGTAATTTTGGAGTCCATCTGTCTCGGTATAATCCCAACTTGTACCAATATGTTGAATTACAATGTAAATCTGAAGTTCTATTCATCTGGGAAGAAATTCAAGATATGTGTGAAGCCAATAACTAGGCCAGCTCGCCTCCCAAAAGCAGGGTGTGATCGGCAGAAGCAGTATTTCCTGGCGGGCCACCGCTTTTAGCTGTACAAGGTGCAAGTTCGACTTCACATGGAATACTGTTCGCCTCTAGGCTGGAGCACCCCAATACCATCTTCTTCCTTTGTCCGCATAAAACAGAGAGCGATTCGAATAGTCAACGACCGAGCTTTTACTGATTGGCTCGACACTCTGGTCTTGCGAGGAGACATTAGTTCACTCTGCATTTTTTACCATATATACCATAGGGAGTGCTCTTTGTTTTGAAAAATTCCCGGTGCCAGGTTCCGCCATTAGATGACTCGACAGGAAGCCAGGCCACACCATCTCGATCGTGCGGTTTTGGCGAATTTTTTTGCTTCACACAGCCGCTTTGTAGTCTGTCCTCGGCGGTGTTTCTAAACTGCTAAGACTTAGGTTTCTTCAAGAAGCGAGCATATAATTGAGAAGGCACAAAGGCCGGCAACGCATCTACAGTTCCTATGGTATTGCGGATGTCTATAGTCGCCTCGGTGTTCACGCTAATAGTTTGCTCCTTTTAAAAAAAAAATTCCAGTGCCATGAACTACAAAATAGTGAGCGAGAGACGGCGAAGTTACGCGAAGATGTAAAAGAATTGGAGGGTAGATTGAAATGGACACAAAGCAAACTGCGCATGGAAATGGATGCGTATAAGGTACGTTATTACAAAAAAAAAATTGAAAATTAATTGTAATACGGCTATAACTCATGTATAATATTCCGGTGTCGGCACCGAATAGCTTCGGACCCATCGTGCGTTTTCTTCACACTGAGTGCGAGACGCGACGCGACCGCGAAGAAAACGCAATAAACTGTCGCCCTGAGGATGGACCCCCGAAAGGTCGAAACTAGTCGGTGCCGACACCGGAATATTAAACGTGAGTTATAGCCGTATTAAAATTAAATTGTAGTAATGTCTCACCAAAGTTTAAATAATAAACTAGATCTTTTTCATTATCTTAAAAAAAAGATAACTCATTAATATCTCCTCGGGTGTAATCATCTAAATGCTTATTTAATTCATTTTTTTTTAAATTTTACGAGAACAATGTCGCGAGCAAAAGCTACTCTAACATGAAGATTTCGTAATTCGTAAGAAAATTTATTGTGCCTTTCGAAATCTTGGAATTTTCAGCTTAGTTGTGGTAAAGAATTAAAAAATACCGATATCTGAATAAGCTGTAAACATAACTTTGTTAGTAAAATGTATAAAAATCTTATTAAGATGGATGGATGTTTGAAGTTATCTCCAGAACTGTGTAATCTGGAAGAACACATAGGCTACTATTTTTTTTTTAATTCAGGAGAGTTCAGATCGCGTTGAGAGATTGTCTCAGCAAGTTACGGAGTTAGAAGCGGCGAAGGAGGTGGCCGCGGCCGGCGCTACTGACTCCGCCAGAGCTAAACTATTAGGTATACCTCTATTCAAATATATTGCCAGGTAAAGGCAATGCAGTAACAATAACAAGTATTGCACGGATTGGCTCGCTGCAACATGACCACACAAAAGACAGGCTTTTCGCCTTAAGTCTGATAAGTGAGCGTCTCGGAGGCTTAATTTTAGTCTTTTTTTCCCCACCCTTTTATTATATATATATATATATATATATATATAAGAAAGTCGTGTTACTTACACTATTTATAACTCAAAAACGGCTGTACCGATTTGGCAGAAAATTTATGGAGAGGTAGCTTAGAACCAGGAGACGGACATAGGATACTTTTTACCCCACTTTTTTTTTAACGGTTTTGTCAAAAATAAATATAGTCAGTCTCTATAAAATGACTAAACGTAATATTGTATATGATTAAGTGTGAATGAAAATTTTATAACAGGAAATTTTGTTAGAAACCAATAATCAGTAATCTTCTAACTTTTTCTTTATTCCGCGCGGACAAAGTCGCGGGCGAAAGCTTGTGGAAAGAATAAGTAAGGGAAGTAGGTGGGTGGGACACTTCGTTTTCCCATCCTTCTTTTATAAGAAAGGGGTGGGAAGAGGAAGAGGACTAGTATGAAGTCTCCGGCACCACACTCATCAGACTGTACGCGGAATTGCTTCCACTTCACGCCTGTCTTCTGTGTGGTATTACACCGGACGAGCCCATTCTTGCGAAGATGTGAAAGCGGGCTCTACCACTGTGTTCAGAATCGGAGTTAAAGGAGAGTCAAGCTGCGTTAATATTGTGTCGACATGAAAGAGACGAGCTGGAGAAGAAGCTGGCTGCGGTCACACAGCAGCTGGATACTTGCAAGAAGGAAAGAGACGAAGTTACTGCAGCTCTCTCCTCTGCCACTGATGAAGTAAGGACTCTCGTAACCATCCCCACTAAGGGGGAGCCTACCCCATAGGTGTGACTAGGTCTTAGTCAACCACTAGCCCAGTGAGCGTTGACCTCATACACATCTTTGAATTTCTTTGTAGATATTTGCAGCATCACGATGTTTTCCTTCACCGTAACGTCGGGTAAATTTATATATGAAATTCGAATATCGAAAAATACATTTAATTGGCGGAATTCGAACCTAGGACTTCCAGATTACAAAAGTGCTTAGCCCCTGAGCCACCGACGCTCTCGTAATTGATGGTATTTAAAAACAATATAGATATACCGAGAAAAGATTTTTCCGAAAATTTCATTTTTCTTCTCAATAGCTTTAGCGAAAAATTATAAAGGAAAATCTTTTCACACTAAATTTGTACGCGTTTAGATGTTACTTGTCGTTATAACCGATATGTACAGCGTCGCATTAAGCTGTTATATCAAATATGAGTGTGACATTAAAATAAAATCCATTTTGTGATAAATACAAAATATTTAAATCCATCATCCATCATCATCAGCTCTCTATACGTCCTCACTGAGAGGCTCGGAGCCTACCCCAAGTTAGGGGTGACTAGGCCTTAGTCAACGCTGGCACAATGCGGGTTGACTT
>JAAOEG020000021.1:1179939-1190042 GCA_011763625.2 Papilio bianor | reverse complement strand
ATGTAACCTCCACTTTTTTTCAATATGTTTTATTAATTCGGCCGTGTACCATGTCGGATAATTAAATTTTGAATTTGCTTTACCCCGATTACAAAGTTTTCTCGGTGTAGACGAGTCAATCATTTGGTTTACCACATTATAGACGTTTTCATAAAGGTTTCATATATATGCACTTCTAACAACTTTTTGATTCACCCTCGTATATCATACACTGTATGTACTTACATACTCAATACAGTGGTATAGCTTTAACATGTTTGCACGAATGGGCTCGTCCGGTGTAATACCACGACCAAACAAGACAGGCGTCAAGTGGAAGCTATTCCGCGTACAGTCTGATGAGTGTGGTGCAGGAGGCCAAATTTAGTCCTATTCCCAGCCTTATCTTAAAAGGTAAGGACGAGAAGGGGAAGTGGACTTGACGGAGGAGGATACGCATTGGAAAAGGAAATATTATCTTTCATTGCGTCTCCTCCGTCGATTAGACATAAGCAACGCATCTGCAATTGCGGATGGCTGTGGGCGATCACTTCGCTATTTCAGCGATTTAAGGTGGCCGCCCGCTCGTTGGCCACCTTGTAACATTTTTTTTTTAAATTCTGTTAATTTATGTATTCAAATCATTTTAAATAAGTTTTTGTTATCAAGGTGGTATACGAGAAAGTAGCCGCTGCCCATAGACATCATTTGCAGATGCATTGCCTACATTTAATCGACGGAGCAGAAGACATGCTGAAACTGTATATCCTCCTTCTGTGTCCTTTTCTCCGTCAAATCCACTTCCCACTCCCAGTCTTTCCTTATTAAAAACGCGGAAACACGGAATTGCTTTCAATTCCTGCCTGCCATCTGTGTGGTCGTAATTTTGCACCTATGTATTGTATTTAAAAAAAGATTCTATAATTTTATATTTTTTACAATACGTGGCGCTGAACACACAATTCTGTAAAGTCGGCATACACATTGGCCCAGGCTTGCCGAGTAAGGGCCAACACGAGTGTAGGCAAATTAATACAAGTGAAATGCTACTGTCTACATGTTTGGAAAGTCTTGACAAAACAAAAAAAAAATAACACAGCTCCGAATTGGGGCAAACGGTGGCGAGTCTTGCCAAGCTACACAAAATGATGGTCTATACACGTTGACGCTTGTGGAAGTGAAGCTCGCAAATGTTGGCGCGAGCGACGACGAGCGATAGCAAACAATGCAAATGTACCGTCTATACGTTGGCATTCGCCTTCAATCGAACTCGGCCAACATGTATAGGGGGCTTAAAGACTTAAAACTTACAATATGTTGTGCGAGCTGGTGCTTGTCATATGTGTTCATGTTGCCGCTGACCGCTTCAGAGCAACGCAGCGCGTGGTCGCTGCTCGCGCACAGCACGCGAGAATCTAAGTAGTTCTCACCTGGAAAATATATGTTTACATGGTTAATTAGTTAACATGTTCATAACTATCATAATTAAGAAATAAAAACATGCAAAATCAATAAAAAAAAATCCTTAAAAAAAACACAGCCTAACCATAGTATTTTTTTGATTTTCAATTTGTTAAGAATAATGGACCAATGACATAGTCAAGGTTGCGGGAATATTCTGGATGCAAAAGGATTATCCATTATAGAGATCTTTACGAGAGGCCTATGTTCATTATTTCTGCATTATTTATGTAATAATCGAACATGTGTGTATGTGTATATTTGTATTTTCTAAATTATCTATGGTTTTTTTAATATCTTTATATGTAGTGCACCTTTTTGTTACTATTTTCATTCTTTAATGTGTGGTCGACAGGTAGATGCATATAGGCATTAAGCTCGCCATTTGTACTTGTTTTGTGCAATAGTGTTTAAATAAATAAATAAATTATTTGCTTCTTTCTGTTAATTGAAGAACAACCTTGTATAACTTATAAGATTGATGTTCCACAAAGCTAATACATACATATGGTGGAAATCAAATACAACTAATCCAATAGTTGTATTGAATGGACTGACAGCAAAGAGCTTCAACCAACATCTTAAGAAGCTCTTGCTAAACAGTTAAATTAAGGTCCCAAAAGGCAATCATTTTAGAAACTGCACAGATTGTAACGAGGTTCCTGTAGCCCTGACCACTGGTTGCTTGAGTCATGGGATTCCATAGCCGGTGGACACTATTATGATATGTTTTACACTAAGATTGTTTGTTTTTTATAATCAACAATTTGTGGTGCCGGAAGCCTAATTTAAGTCAACTTTCCCTTCTCACCCTTACCTTACAAGGAAAGGATGGTAGGGGGAAGTGGACTTGATGGAGGAGGATACGCATAGGAAGGGGAAATATTGTCTTTCAGTGCTTCTCCTCCTTCCTTGATTAAAGGTAGGCAACAAATCTGCAATTGCGGATGTCTATAGGCAGCGGTCACTTCGCTATTTCAGCTATGTCAGGTGGCCGCTTGCACTTTTGCCACCTTGTAACATAAAAAAAAATCCGTAAAGTATAATAATTTAAATATAGGAATACAATATTAATACTAAGACATTTAATCTGTTCAAAGTTTTGGTCCATTAGGATAGCGCTAAAACATGACTATTAAAAACGAACTAACTAGGGTAACATATCAATCCAAAGTGTGCCTTGGCCTTCAGCAATAAAAGTCTCTACTTCCCCCAATTAATAATATACTTTAATTTTCATGAATCATCATCTAGCTGTATGTACAAAATACATGAGTAAATATCCATTGTTCTTTCAATAAAATAGAAAACTATGGAATATTTTTGTCGGAAGATTAATAAATTACCATTTATGATACAGGAGTCCAATTTAACAATAACTCATAAAAGTTATTACCCATTTTATAGGCACAATGAGCACAAGGATTTTGATATTCCTTTTATTTTATTTTTATTGTTGTGTTTAGGCAGTATTTTGACAAAAAATGTTACCAGGATGTTTGGCACGCTCCTCAATGCCCCCGGTAGCCAAAAGGTTGTGCGCCTCACTAACCACCTCAGCTGTTCTCTCCATTTGCCGCATATTGTCAGCATCATCCTCTGGAAATTCAAAAATGTATTACAAACTTAAATGCTATTTATCAGGGCACAGATTAATAGTAGACTAGAAAATGATATTTTCCCTGAAAATGGAGTTAAATATTATACAAAATTTTTACCTATTGTTGATAAATCTTCAAGTAATTCTCGATAGCGAAGTTTTCTCTCATAACTGCTGGTTCTTGATAGGTTAGAGCAATTCATTGAAGACATGTTAACTCTAAGTAATGTGAAGAAATAACTTTTATAGTGGTTTTTACTGCTTTTTACCGCAGAGTTTACACAAATTATAGCGGTTTTGAATTGTTTTGATGTTGAAAGTTGTTTGAAAGTGATCAAAATGAAGCTGACAGGTTTTAGTGCTGCCAAATAAATGTGACGTGCATTTTTTTGAGCACTACAAAAATCGATATTGAAGATGACCAAAAATAATTAGTTATCTTTAACTTCTTTTGTCAGACTTTTAAAGTGTATATTTTGAAAACATTTTCAAACCAATTGTAAAAATATAATCCATCATCATCTAAATCGGAAAGCAAATGACATGTATTGCGTCTTGTAGGGTATCATTAGCATCCCTAATTATAAAAAATTGTGACAATTGGTCATTGGTGATGAAGTGCGCGGCATTCAGTTGATATGCTTTTTTTTATTACAATTTAAATATATTGTAGATAATAAAATACTTATGATAAAAATGTACATAATAAGTTAATAAAATTCATTATCCGTCACCACACCATCTAAGCAGTCACCGTGAGCTCATTAGTAAAATATAAGTGACAGTTGTTTTGATCTAGTGAGGTTATATTTCAATGTTGTAAAAATATTATAGTGAATGTATTATAATGGATTCAGCACCAGCACAGGAAGTTACTGAGCTGCTGAGACAGTGGGAAGAGCAACATGCGACTCCTAACTATGACCCCATACCGACACTCACCAGGTGAGATGTTTATACTGAAATGTCAAAAGTAGCACATTGTAAACTTTCGTAGCATGCTATCAAATTGTAGCCGGCGTAATACTGCGTGAAAACTATGGAAAATTACTTTAATAAAACAAAGGACATGTACTAACAATTTTACATGAATGCAAAAACCTAAAGTTTAAAATAAATGTGTTTTATTGGTAATTTTTTTAATGTTTGTGCTTAAAAGTTTCTTAAGTTATCGAAACTAGTTGATTTTCGAATTTTTAAGTTTCATAACATTTCACAATTTCCATTTCAACAATTCTAGATGGTTGATCTTAATAAGTAATTAATTAAAGTCATTTATATTTTAATTAATTTATTATTTTTTGTATAAATCAATATCCTCACATATAACAATTCAAGACTTTCCACAGAAATGGGTTTTTTGAGACCTAGACTCTGGAAAAATTAGACATTCTCAAAATCAAGTTGGAATTTTATACCAACAGTAAATTTTACAATTAAGATTTGTGTTTGTAATTACTTACACATAACTTTGATATTCAACTTGAAATTCACATACACATTGTTACTTGTAGGTTGGTATAAAAAGTAAAGAATATATTAATATCAGTATATATAGTAAATTTTTATTTACTGTTTTATGATTTTTCAAAATAACTGGAAAACACAAAAAAATCAAAAGCTGGCAACCTGTTCCAGTCTTGAACAGGTTTCCAGCATCAACTTTTCCATACAAATATGATCGGGACCTTCAATAGTGGAGTGTATAGGCATGAGTGTACCATTATTCAACCAAATCTCCCCTTAACATCAGATGGGATTGTGGTCAAGCACTGGCTTCTCAGATGTAAGAATTATATAACTCACAGTTTTCCTCACAAGCGTGTTAGCAGGACTATGAGAACTCTCGGACACACCTATGACCCTGTCTATAGCCAAGGCAGCTCCATCTCAGAGGAATATACCATATTCCTAGTAATTTTCAATTTAGTAGAAATTATTTGGGAGTTTTGCCAAATTATACTATTTGGTCTAAACATATAAAATTATTTACAGATCAAGGTTTTGTTTTAAATTGGAACAATGTTTTTTTGTATAAAGAAATGAGAACAAAAAATTTAAATTATGACATTAATTGTATTTATAGTGCAATTTCTATGTACATTAATTTAGAAAATAAAGTTCATAATAAAATATATTTGCTTTACATGACTATATGAATTATTGCTATGTAAAATTAATAAAGTTATTACTTTACTATCTGTTGGAAGTACTTTTAAAATTATTGGAATAAAAAAAAATAACTAGTACCCTATGTGATCTCTCATACTATATTCAATATCCGTGCCAAATTTCAATAAGATATGTTTAACCGTTGCAGATATATTGAGAAAACAAGAAAAAACGAAATATATGTCTGCCATGGGAACCATTACTATTTACGGGACCAAAAGTAGCCTAAGTGTTCTTTCAGACTATCCTCTAGATCTATGCCAAATTACTTAGTTATATCAAAAATTTTAAATTGGAATTTTCAAATAAAATAAACAATTAAAATACATTATGTGAATGAAATATGATGGTTTTTCAATATTACATACAAACACAGGAATTTTGTAATTGTATAGATAGTAATCTTTTATTAATATTATAAATGCGAAAGTTTAGATGGATGGATGTTTGTTAGAGTTTGTTGCTTAAACCGCTGAACGGATCTTGATGAAATTTGTCTCAGATATAGAGGATAGTCTGGAAGAACACATAGTCTACTTTTGATCTCGGAATTAGGATTCCCGTGGGATACATCAATTTACTTTTTTCATATTTACTAGGTGTGAATGGTTAGATATATCTTATTAAAATTTGGTACAGATATAAAACAAAGTCTGGATTAACAAATGCAATACTAAGTTTTATTTTAATTCTTTGTGGACAGATTTTTATACTTATTACAGTATTCTTCTACTTTTTAAATATCTTGAGGTTGTTCCTATGTCATAGCTTCTGCATCCCACTACACCTTAAATAAAAAAGTTAAGAGCCGCCAAGATGTCTGAAAACTACTGTAATATGACCAGTTAATGCAAATTAATAACAGTGGTAGAGCCCGCTTTAACATCTTCGCATGAATGGGTCGGCTCGCCCGGTGCAATACCACGACCACACAGAAAACAGGCGTGAAGTGGAAGCTATTCCGCGTTTCGTCTGATGAGTGTGGTGCCGGAGGCCAAATTTTGATCTTCTTTCCATTCCCATCCTTATCTTACAAGGTAGGGATGGGTAGGGGAATTGGACTTGACGGAGGAGGATACGCATAGGAAGAGAAAATATTCTCTTTCAGTGCGTCTCCTCCTTCGTCGATTAAAGGTAGGCAACGCATTTGCAATTGCGGATGTCTATGGGCAGTGGTCACTTCGCTATTTTAGCGATTTCAGGTGGCCTCTAGCTCGTCTGCCACCTTGTAATATAAAAAAAAAAAAACTCTACACTATGGAATGATCATAAAGACAAAATCATTTGACGGCAGTTCTATAATGTCATTAAATATTAAGAGCATCGGTGACTTAGGGGTTGAGCACTTACAAACTTGTAATCTGCAGGTCCTGTTTAAAATCTCGCCGTGTACCAATGTGGTTTTCGATTTTCGAATTATATGTATATGTGCATTTATCCAACGTTCTTAATGTGAAGGAAAACATGATGCAACCTAAACATATCCACATATCTGCGAAGAAGTTCAAAGATGTGTGTTAAGTTAACCCGCATTGGACCAGCGTGATTGACTAAGACCAATCACCTCTAACTTAGGGTAGGCTCCGAGCCCCTTCTTAATATGTAAAGGTCCACCATTTCTATTTTTTTATTCCTTGTATATTCCAGCAGCTTATATTAACAATAATATCTTCATATTACAGAATAGCAGAGATTATAGAAGCGGAAACAGAAAATTTTATGAAGAAAGATCCGGACCCGTTTGATGAGCGTCCACCGTCCCGCACTGATCCGGAGTGCGCGTTAGGCCAGGCGCTTAAAGTTATGTTTAAAAAAGACAATTTTATGACTAAGGTAAGTCAATATATTATATGAGACTAGCAGCCGCCCGCCGCTCCATCCGCGCGGAATCAAAGTTAAAATTTTTATCCTATGTGTTATCCCAGATTTTGTTCTACATCTGTATAAAATCTCAGTAACATAAGTGTTTAAGCTATTGCGGACTCATCGAGTAAATACGTAAATAAGAAAAAACTACGTATCCCTCGCGAACCGTAATTTTTTTTGGGATCAAAAGTAGTCTATGTGTTCTTTCAGACTATTCTCTACTTCTATGCCAAATTTCATCAATCTCTAACAAACGTCCATCTAAACTTTCGCATTTATAATATTACTAGCTGTCGCCCGCGACTCCGTCCGTTTGCGATTTAAATAAAATTTAGTATCCTATATCTGTGTTAAATTTCATAACTTATGTTGAAACGTTACTGATTTATCGAGTAAATAACAAAAATCTACATATCCCTCGGGAACTGTAACTATTTCCGGGATGAAAAGTAGCCTATTTGTTCCAGACTATCCTCTACTTCTGTGAAAAATTTCATCGAAATCCGTTCAGCAGTTTAGGCGACAAACTCTAACAAACATCCATCAAAACATTCGCATTTATAATATTACTAAGATTGAGGGAGATAACTGAATAGTTAAATAAATTCTTTAAGTGTAAATAATCTTTCCACAGCTAGTAAATGATTATGTCCGCGACACATATTACTCGCGACAGAACATCACGGGCCGGGACGTGTTCAAGCTAAATGTAGCCGCGTGTCGACTCACCCTGGACCTGATGCCGGGGTTAGAAATGAGTGTTGTATTTCAGGTTAGTTATTAACATTAAAACAAGATAATAATATCTCTTTCTCAAAGGCTGGCAATGCATAGTGGTTCCCCTGGTGTTTCAGATGTCCATGAGCGTCGTTAATCATTTTGGTGTTCTCGGCGCTCGTCTGCCCCCCTTCTCTTATAAAAAAAATCTGCCATGACACCATGCTAAAGGGTTAAATAATAATATAGAATATAAAACACATGTTTGTTTCGAATTACATCCATTCATTCATTTCGCACGAATAGGTCGGCTCGCCCGGTGTCATACCAAGACCACACAGAAAACAGGTGTATAAAGAAAGGATGGGAAGAGGAAGTAGATTTCAGGGAGGAGGGGATGCATAGGAAGTATTCTCTTTCAATGCGTCTGCTCTTCCATCAAAAAAAGTTAGGCAACGCATCTGTAATTGCGGATGTCTATGAGCAGCGTTAACTTCGCAATTTCAGCGATAATAGGTCTCCATTTACTCGTTTGCCACCTTGTAATATAATAAAGTTAACAAAACCATGTTAACTTTCGAATTATAATTAATAAGATTAGTAAGCTAAGTAATGTATTGTTACATTATATATGTTTGTTTTAGGACAATGAAGCATTAATACAGCGGCTAGTGAGCTGGGCGACCAAGTCTCCAGAGCCGCTGCAGTGCTACGCGACCGGCCTCGTCGCCGCCGCTATGGAAGTCCAGGAAATTGCCACTAATTTTAGGTAATATAAACAAGTAATAAATAATACAAGCTGGTAATAATAATACAAACAAGTAATAAAAATACAAACAAGTAATAAATTATACAAACTGGTAATAAATTATACAAACTGGTAATAATAATACAAACGTGTAATAAATTATACAAACTAGTATTTAACAGCGGTAGACGGCAGCAACAATATCTGTTGCACGAATTGGCTCGCCTGGTGTAATATCCCACAGAAGACAGGTGTGAAATGGACGCAATTCCACGTTTTGTCTGATGGCATAATATTAGTCCTCTTTCCCTTGCCACCAATTTTTTATAAGGATAAACCGCGAAGGGAAAGTGGATTTGACGGAGGAAGGGACACAAAGAAGGAGGAAACTTTCTATTTGTGGGTGTCTCTTCCTCCGTCGATTAAAAGTAGGCAATGCATCCGCAATTGCGGATGTCTGGGTAGCTGTCAATTCGCTATTTCGTCGAATTCAAGTGTCCGTTTGTTCGTTTGCCATGTTACATTATAAATGAAGGCGTTAAGTGAAAGCAATTCCACGTTTAGTCTGATGAGTTTGCGTACCGGAAGCCTACTATTACTCTTCTTACCTTTCCCACCCATATCTTATGGGGATTTGACAGAGGAAGTGACTCATAGTAAGAGGAAATATTCTCTTTCAATGCGTGTCCTTCGTCGATTAAACGCATCTGAGATTGCGGATGACAGCGTTTCAGATTGCTGTTTGCTCGTTTGTCACCTTGTTATATGAAAAAAGGAATAATGATGCAAACAAGTAAAAAATTATACAAACAAGTAATAATAATACAAACTAGTAATAAATTACACAAAAAAGTATTAATAATACAAACTAGTAATAAATTTTACAAAAAATTATGAATAATACAAACTAGTAATAAATTACACAAAAAAGTAATAATAATAAAATAAACTAGTGAGATATAGTCTATAAAATCGGCAGTTTCCCGTAAATATAATGTAACTGCATTTATTTCATTATATTATTTTTTTCTTATATATATATATATATATATAGAACGCTAAAAAAAATTGTTATTTAAACTTTCGGAAGGCTAATTTTGATAGAAATGTCTAAAATTATATTTAAATATATAAAATAATGTATGAATTGTATTAATGTATGTAAATATTTGTGTTTCAGGGAATTAAATGTAATGCTAGTACCGCTAATGCTAAGGAGGCTACACGAACTAAGGAATAAAACGCAAGAGGTACGTAAGAACTCCTTATTAAATGAAGATAGGCTACTTTTTTAATATTTTTTTTTTAATATTGCATTTACGATATCGCTTCTGATCACAATGGGCCATTTAAACATATATATACGTAAGAATTATCGGCGGGGGGTGGGGGGGGGTGGTAATCGTTGCTTAGCTTATTTTTGCTGACATGGGGATGGTATAGTCTCTATGGTGATTACGTCACCAGAAGCTTTTTCGCATGGCAACAGTGGTAGACGCCAGCAACACCAACATCGGTTGCACGAATTGGCCGGCTCGCCCGGTGTAATACCACGACCAC
>JAAOEG020000021.1:981256-995242 GCA_011763625.2 Papilio bianor | reverse complement strand
GTGGATGTCCATGGGCGTCGATGATCACCTCGGTGTTCACGCTGCTCGTTTGCCCGCTTATTTTATAAAAAAAAAAACCAAAGCCGAGGTGAGTTCTCGAGCTTAGTTACACTTAAACGAGGTTTAGGCTAAGCGCCATCGGCGACTTCAAGCCCGGTGAAGCTGTAAATGCCTCTTCAAGGCAAACAGTGACTTTCCAGTCACAAAAAAAAACAATTTTAGTAGAGTTACCATGATCAGTGCAATGTCATGTAATATCAATGTCAGAATTATTGTAGTCAGTTCACGTAATGTTATTTTAAACTACCGCTCCGGCTTCGCACGGGTATAAATCTGATAAAACTAGTAGGGTACAGCCAACGCTTGTTGCAATGTAAGCGGAAAAAATGTAATTATTTACGACATCACATTAGAAACATCAAAAATAATAGTATTTCTCCACTATTTAATGGATGTTATTATACATATAAACCTCCCTCTTCAATCACTCTATCTATAAAAATAAACCGCATCAAAATCCGTTGCGTAGTTTTAAAGATTTAAGCATACATAGGGATATAGGGACAGAGAAAGCGACATTGTTTTATACTATGTAATGATTAATCGAACTCTTAACTGAATTATAATTAAAAAATAAATACAAATCCGACATTTTTAAATTGTAATTTTAAATTAAAACAACACAATCGTAATAAGCCTCGTTAATTTGTTTAAAAATAATTTTCGAACTCAAACAAAACACGGCTAAAGCTCAAGATGACACTTAAAGAGGGCAACAATATTAAATGTTCCCTCATCCCTCCCGAGCAATATCGCGAAGAGAGGGGTCGGGAGGAGGGCAAAAAGTGTATAAAATTGAAGCGAGGCAGGGCCACAATCGGATGATGCGCTTTTTGATGCTTTAAACACGGTTCACTTGAGACGTAGGGCTGTCGCAAAAATAAAATAGATTTTTTTGTTATAACTAATCTATATTGGATAAAATTGGAATGCCTGTTTGTAATGAAATATCCGTTTTTTACTACATGTATATAAATATATACGGTATGTACACCAAAATACCATTTTTTACATTTTTTGTCAGTCTGTCTGTTTGTTCCGGCTATATATCTGAAATGGCCGGACCGGACCGATTTAGACAGGACTTTTATTGGCAGGTAGCTGATGTAATAAGAAGAAACTTAGGCTACTTTTATTTTAGAAAAAAAAACACGCGGACGGAGTCGTGGGCGTCAGCTAGTATAACATATTTTACAATTTTTGTCAGTCTGTCTGTCTGTTTGTTTCGGCTATATCTCTGAAATGGCTAGACCCATTTTGTCGGGACTTAAATTGGCAGGTAGCTGGTGTAATAAGAAGAAACTTAGGCTACTTTTATTTTAGAAAAAAAAACACGCGGACGGAGTTGCGGGCGTCAGCTAGTATAACATATTTTACAATTTTTGTCAGTCTGTCTGTTTGTTTCGGGTATATCTTTGAAATAGCTAGACCGATTTTGACGGGACTTTTATTGGCAGGTAGCTGATGTAATAAGGAGTAACTTAGACTACGTTTATTTTATAAATATTCTTTTTTTATATACTTAGTTATAAACTTATTTATTTAATACAGTCCACTACAGTTATAATGTCTACATTTATTATTTAAAGTGATAAGGTAATTTAATTTAATAGGAATAAAAAAAAAAAAAAACGTTGTTTCCTTAATATTATTATTATTTCCTTAAACAGTAGAATTTAATATAATCTTGATTTCTAACCATTTTTGCTATAATATAAAATAGTATTTTTATTATTGTGTTGTACTTTATTAGTACGTTGATTGACAATAAATAAATAACTAAAGTAAACTAAATTCAAATAAAACATTACGAATATAAAATATAAAAAAATGTTGTGCGGCATCCCTGCTACCATAGATTTGGTCCCTCTGGTGATTAAAATTCCTGAATGTAATATCGCTGGTCATATATTAAGTACCCCAATCGACGTAACTGACATCCCGCGACAATTTGCTCCCTTATTATTTCACAGACAGGTGCATAGCAATAAAACAAACAATTACTCTATTGTTTTATACTAAAAGATAACAAAGAAGCCTCCATCCTTATCTATACATATAATAAAATTGGAGTGTCTGTTTGTAATATTGAAATAACCGTTTTTTACTACATGTACATAAATATATACGGTACATACACCAAAAAGACGTTTTTTACAATTTTTGTCTGTCTGTCTGTTTGTTCCGGCTAATCTCTGAAATGGCTGGACCGATATTGACGGGACTTTTTTGACAGGTAGCTGATGTAATAAGGAAAAACTTAGGTTACGTATATTTGAGAAAAAAAAACAAGCGGACGGAGTCGCGGGCGACAGCTAATCTTTGCGTATAATAAAATTGGAGTGTCTGTTTGTAATATTGAAATAACCGTTTTTTATTACATGTATATAACTATATACGGTACATACACCAAAATAACATTATTTACAACTTTTGTCACTCTATCTGTCTGTTTGTTCCGGCTAATCTCTGGCTAATCTAATCTAATCTCTGTTCTCTAAATGGCTGGACCGATTTTAAGGGGACTTTTATTGGTATGTAGTGTAGTTATATTATTAACTAACTGTCGCCAGCGACTTCGTCCGGGCGTCCTTTTTCTGGAATAAAATATTTTTTATAAAATACGTTTTTTTTTATATTAAAAGGTGGCAAGTGGTCAAGTCCACTTTCCCTTCCCATCCTTTCCTTGTAAGATAAGGGTGGGAAGAGAAAGAAGACTAAGATTGTGCCTCTGACACCACACTCATCAGACGAAACACGGAATAGCTTCCACTTTACGCCTGTCTTGTGTGGTCGTGGTATTGCAACGAGCCCATTCGTGCGAAGATGTTAAAGCGGGCTCTACCACTGTTAATAAACGTAAAATAAGTTACTCCTTATTACTAGTTATTACATCAGCTGCCTGCCAATAAAAGTCTTTTCTAAGATAGGGGACAAGCTCCACAGTGATAACGTATAGTGTGCTGATTAGCGTGCCATTTAATAAAAGAAAGAAACAGAAGCGCTGTTTGTTAGCGAATGTTATCACGTGAGTTTAGCCGTGTTATAATTTATATAGAAGCGCTGTTTGCTGATTATTATATCGTATAGCAACTTATCCTTTCAATTACACTGCAAATTCCATCGTTATTAATCAATGACGTCACAAGTTCACCTGTGTAATAACCCTCCAGTAATATAACACACTGCGCTACACGGACTATCTCATTATGTGTCATACATACTGAATCATATTCGGAACAGAGGAAACAATCGAGTCGCGTTTCATTAATTTAAAAAAATACCAATATTTTGTCTTGTTTTAACATTGATGGTTACAAAAAAGATGAGTTAATACCTGAATATTCGGAACAGAGTGCAAGGAAATAATGGAGTCGAGTTTTATTGAGATTAAAAAAAGAACATTATTAGATCTTGTCACATTGATGGTTTTTAAAATACGAGTTAATAGCACGAAATAATTCCCCCATCACAATGTTACCACCAGATGTTCAGACGGTGGGAATCCATCCTTTTGTGGTCAAAGCGATTTGAAACATCCTTCCTTGTGAGTACCGCAAAGGACTGGAACAAGCCAGTGTCTGTTTTTCCGTCTAAATATGACGTCGGGACCTTCTAAAGTAGAGTGAATAGGCACAATACCTGGTAGCATCTTTCAACCAAATCTCCATAATGTCAGGTAGGATCGAGGTCATGCGCTGGTTTATCCATCGTAGAAGTTAAGTATGGTTTGTGTGAAATATGCGTAAGAAGGTAGTGAATTCAAATGCTAGGGATGTATGGAGGAATACATAGTATACGGAAACTACGTAAAAAAAAGGTAAATTGATGGAATATCACATGGCAACAACCCTCAGGATAACTCACTATAAGCACGCAGTTACGGTCAAAGCGAGTTGCCTTCACACATATCTTTGAATTTCTTCTCAGATATGTGCAGCATCACGATGTTTTCCTTTACCGTAACGTCGAATAAATGTACATATGAAATTAAAAAATCTATAAACATATTGGTATAGAGCAGGATTCGAACCCAGGATCTGTAGAAGAGTCAAGCTTAACATATGACCCATCGACGTTTTTTTTTCTGTATAAATTTTATAAAAAAACTACTTTTTAGTTTTTATTGTTCTCGAAACTCGTGGAGTACCCTCATAACGTAGCCCAATAAACCTTATTCCTTTGTCACTGGCCAATTTGTCATCCATTGTCGTGTCCCCATCCCTCCCCTGCGCTCCCCTTCCGACTGGTAAAGTGGCAACACGCGCCAGAAAAAACAATTAAACATTGCCCTCGACAAGCTATATGTTTAAAAAGAATGTTATCATGTTTTTTATCTGTTAATCTGTTACTTTATTTGAATTTAAGTGTTGTACATTTCATTTGTTTATGGTTATTATATTTTATATGGCTTAAAAGTCTTGTAGCCAAGCCATAAAATATTAGTAATTTAACATTTCACAAGATTTTAGGTTAGAATTGTGACAATGGTCATTTATCTAATTTAAATATTTTTATTTTTTATTTCCTTTGGATACGGTCTATACTTATGTACTACTATAATAAAGAGAAAAGATTTTTTTGTTGGCTCCGAAACTAAACAGATTTTAAACGCCATTTTTTAATCTACGCAAATTTTAATGATCTATGTTCGTTCAATTAAAGTGATAAATTAAATAATCACAATATGGCATCATTAATAACAATTCTAAATGATTTCGTTACAAGAGTTAACCGACATAACAAAATAATTAATCATATTTTGGTAACAATGGCCGCAGCGGTATGAACCGAAATTTGGCGGGAAACAGTATATGATGGCGGGGAAGTGCGAAAATAAGTGGATCTGATAATCAAAAATATTTTTTATAAACTTTAGTTGCATGTAAATCTATTTATACAAAAACAAATTTCTTAAAAAATAAAAACGTTTCACAAAAAGCGTAAGTGGAATAATTTTTGTGTCAAGAATAATAATAAAAAAGCAGTTATCTATGGAATTTCAGTTGGCTGAATGTATACACTGTTGACACATAAAAATTTAAAAAAAAAATATTGAATGTCTACGATTTTGTGTTATTTTTTATCTGTGTGTATTTTTATAATTTGCACTAATATTTCGACTATTTTCTGATAAAAACTAATTTATTGGACAATTTAATATTTGTTTAGTACGTCGACGTGTCCTATGGTCGCAACAAATCATATTTTTGCCGGTGAGCGGGCTCCGGGCGCTGGCGGAATGTAATAATTACCCGCGCGTCTGTTTCCCTTTGACTTTAGGAGACAGGATCTGTTAGAAAATCCAATTTCTCTTCTATCGAAAAAAGACTAATAGTTCTAAATTTGTTTATAAAGATATTTCAATATGCGCAAGTTTTTTTTAAGCTCGCTATAGACGTTGGTAGTTGCTTGCCGAGTTAAGGCTAACGCAAGTGTAGTAAAATATACATATGATACAAGTGAAATGCTACTGTCTACATGTTTGGCAAGTCTAGCACTATAATGGAACTGGCGCTGGACAAACGTGTAGAATCCACTTGCCAAGCGCGCACAAGCGCCTTTGATTTGTAAAGAAAAACGTACACTGATCAAAATGAGACAATCGGTCGCCAACGCCGGCGAGTCTTGACAAGCTACACCAAATGAGCTCTAAACACGTTGGCGCTTGTGGAAGTGCTTGAGCAAATGTTGGCGCCAGCGACGCCTAGCGATAGCAAGCAATGCAAATGTACTGTTTACACGTTGGCATTCGTCTCCACTCGGCAAGACTCGGTCAACATGTATAGCGGGCTTAAGAGATGAGATAAATGAGCGGTAGAACAACACAGGAACTAATACGTTGCCGTCCTTTGAAACGAGATGCTCGCTTTTCAATTTTTTTTATATTATAAGGTGGCAAACGAGCAAGCGGCCACCTAAAATCACTGAAATAGCGAAGTGACCGTTGCCCATAGACATCCGCAATTGCAGATGCGTTGCCTACCTGTAATCGACGGAGGAGGAGAAACACTGGATAGGATTATTCCTCTTCCTATGCATCCACTTCTCCGTGAAGTCTACTTCCTCTTCCTATCCTTCTCTTATAAGAAAGGGGTGGGAAGAGGAAGAGGACTAGTATTAGGCAATTATATAGATTAATTATCAGCCTAATGTTACACATATATGCAATTGTTACGTGATCTCTCGTGGAAAGTCGCAGAATTTGTGTAGTACAAAATATAAAGACCGCCGGCGATTTTTGCTTAGTCCGTTTCTCTGTAGTCAAAGTTCTACCACAGCTCAGCCATTGCAAAGTGTTGCCAGATAAACGAATAAATGGAAAATAACAGGGAAATATTGTATGAAGGTTTTCGAGCGTATAATATGAATTTGGAGGAAAGATTTTCGGATTTTAATAACGACTTCATTTTTTTTTCAAACAAAATATGTAAGCATTTATTTATTACTTTCGTTTTATTGACTAATTTTAACTTTTAAATAAAAGCTAAATCTCCCACCTAGATATGTAGGCCGGTTCTTTATATATTTTAAGTAAAAAATAAGAAAAAACAGTGATGTATACATAACCTCGTGCGTCCCGCAAGAGTGAAATAAGGCCAAGAAGATGATGAGTGTCACTGAAATTACGAATATACCGATCTGACGTCACTAATAATATAATTTCTATAACAAATGATAGTAAAACTGAACGTTTTTAACATTTAACAGTGGCAGACGTTAGTAACTAAATCAGTAGAACCAATGCGCTCGCTGGAATACCACGACCAAACAAAAGACACGCGTGAAGTGGAAGCTATTCCGCGTGCAGTCTGATAAATCTACCGGAGGTCTAATTTTAGTCCTCTTTTCCTTCCCACCCTTTTCTTGTAGAGAAAGTCTAGGAAGGGGAGGTGGATTTGAAGGAAGAGTGCAAGTACAGCATTGCGAAATATCCTCTTTCTATGCGTCTCCTTCTCCGTCGATTAAAGGCAGACAACGCATCTGCATTTGCAGATGACTATGGGCAGCTATCGCTCCTCTGTTTAGGCGAATTCAGATTTGCTTGTTTGCAGCCTTATGATATAAAAAATAACGCCGACATTTTTAAGTTAATCTGAACAATATCTTCGATATTAAAAAGTTTCGTGTAGTAAACGTATTATTATAAATGTTTCTGGGTGAATACGCTCGCGTGTAATGGCAACACCGCGGTACGTTGGTATGCTTTGAGGATGTTATTGAATATTTTTATTATTAATGCTCGAGATCAAAGCAAAGGGCCAATGAAAATTATTCCACCACAGAGCGGGTAACCATAAAATAGAATTTACAATTTTGCTTTCGGATAGGGGTTAAATATTACGATATCGCGTAAAATCGACAAATTATGTCAAAACATAAGAAAATTTTACAAGCATGTGACATGTCGACAGTTATTGTTATTTTTATAGAGCCTATGGTTATTTTTAATGTGTATACTCGTATATGTAACTTGTGTATTTAGGATTCGTTGTCACGAATTTAACGTCCGAGCTTTGCGCCCACACACCTGGGATATTTTTCTTATATAACATATATTTGGATATTGGTATTTCAAGTCTAATTTTTATTCTGATACATAATAGTTTTTCTTTATAGATTAATTTCATGTCATCACGCCTACAAAACTAATCTTAATAAATAATAATACAAAATTACACAATTGATTTATTTTATAAAATACTAGCTGTCGCCTGCGACTTCGAGCGCACGTTTTTTTTCTAAAATAAAAGATTTGTTTCTAAAATAAACACCAGCCTAAGTTACTCCTTATTACATAAGCTATCTGCCAAAAAATCCCCGTCTAAATCGGTCCAGCCATTCCAGAGATTAGCCGGAACAAGCAGACCGATAGACAGAAAAATTGTAAAAAATGTTATTTTGGTGTTAGTACCTATATATAAAAAAATAGTTTTTTTAATATTACAAACAGACACTCCAATTTTATTATATGTATTGATTTACAAAAAATATAACTGTGCCAAACCGTCGTCGCCTGACAAGGTGCCCAGAAGGCTGGTTGCATTGCCACGTTGGATTGCAACGCTTATGCTCTGTGCAAGGTACAAGCCAGCTCTCTGGTCGCCAGATGTTTGGACCGATCTCTTTGCTAATTCCTTAAAAAGGTGGCGTGGTATTTTGGGTTTGGGTTTTTGCAACTTCAAGTTATGTTAAGTAACATATTATTAACATTATCTATATATATAAAAATGAATTGCTGTTCGTTAGTCTCGTTAAAACTCGAGAACGGCTGGACCGGTTTAGCTAATTTTGGTCTTGAATTATTCGTGGATGTCCAGGGAAGGTTTAAAAGGTAAATAAACAAGACAATGTTCGGCATGAAATAAAAACTCCAATTATGTCTTACCTTTGGTGTATCCTCCGTCGTTCGGAAATCATATTAAAAAAATCAAAACAAGACAAAAAATACGTTTGTCAGAAAGCTTTAAATACATTAGAAAACTGTATGTCACTAACAAATTGAAACCTCATATCCAGTATTTCGGGAGAAGTCTGTTTTGTAAGCAACATACTGTGTAATTAATCAAAAGTAACAATAAGGAGGATTGAGGTAGTACGAAGTCTGGGGGGTCAGCTAGTAAACAATGAAAAGAAATCAGTAATAGAATATCCGATAAAACGTAATCGTATGGAGCTCCTAGTGCCGTTTGATGTTAACTCCTCGCCAACTATTTTATACATTGAATCTAATATCGCAGAAATATTATAAACAGTGTTTTGTTTTAATTTTAAAATTGTTCGACATCGAGTATTTCAATTACAAATGTTTTAATTAAAGCACAGCTGACTCAAATTTATTATAAAGACAAAAATTTACAAATTAAGACTAGCTGTGACCCGCGACTCCGTACGCGCGTTCTTTTCTAAAATAAACTTAGCTTAGCTATAGCCATCTGCTACCTGCCAATTAAAGTCCCGTCAACGGTCCAGCCATTTCAGAGATTAGCCGAAACTAACAGACTGACAGACAGACAAAAATTGTTAAAAATATTTATTTGGTGTATCGTATATATATCCATATACATGTAATACAAAACGGTTATTTCAATATTACAAATAGATAGACACTCCGATTTTATCATTTATTTAAGAGTAGCTGTCACCCGCGACTCCGTACGCGCTTTCTTTTTCTAAAATAAAAGATTTTTTTAAGAATCATAATAAATTAACGACTACACTGATGTTTTTGTATGAATTGAATGAATTTTGATAATTATTATCCTATTCCCGAAGAAAACAAACATAAAACACAACTATTAAAATCTCTCCAGCCGTTTTCGAGTTATAATTGAAACTAACACAACATTGTTTATACAAATTTATTAAATAAATTAATAAATAACCAGACCGCATTGAATACTTCGCTATTGCTGGATAACTTCATACCAATATATTATATTGTAGACTAGCTGTCGCCCGCGACTTCGCCTGCGCGTTTTTTCTAAAATAAAATATTTTTTACTAAATAAACATAGCCTAAGTTACTCCTTATTACATCGACTATCTGCCAAAAAATGTCCCGTCAAAATCGGTCCAGCCATTCCAGAGATTAGCCGGAACAAACAGACCGACAGACAGACAGACAGACAGACAGACAAAAATTGAAAAAAATGTTATTTTGGTGTATGTACCGTATGTATATTCATATACATGTAGTAAAAAACGGTTATTTCAATGTTACAAACAGACACTCCAATTTTATTATATGTATAGAAGATATATAGGTAAGTAGATTCCGCCACCTGTTCAATCCAATGCCGCTCGGTAAGTTTCGACATGATCATTGTAAACCTAGGCAGGTTCTAGACTTTCAAGACGATGCCACAACTATCGCTCAGGCTAGGATTAAACAATATCGTAAGCAGAACTCAATCTGTTGATGTCGACTACGGAAATCATTTTTGCGATACGGCCTCATAGCAGGCAGGTTCTCACCTGTCAATGATAGAAGCGTTGCTGGAGTTTCTTCCGCTTATCCAAGCACAAACGCTTTCCGAAGTGGTAGTAATATTAGATGTATTAATAATAATATTAATCAGATAACAGCAACCGATCAAGCTGAGGTTCCGCCCTTTTGGGCACCCTTGGGATCGGAATTCTAAACGATTGAAAACCCAAGTCAAGGTTCCTTTGGGGGCCCTTGAGTACAGTCCACAGAGCACCCACCGAAGAGACCTAAGAGCTCGGCGGCCTCACAATCCGGTAATAATAACGAACTAACAGCCCGAGTTGAGGCACCTCAGGGAGCCCTCTTAGAGGGACTTCATTACTCTTAGGAGGTTTAGGCAAAGCGCCATCTGCGCTCGGCTGCTTCAAGCCCGGTGAAGCTCGCCTCGTTTAGGCAATCATTTCTAACAATAGTTCCAAAAGGAAGAGGTACTCAATTCGTTTGTATCTTTTTTTGTGTGTCAATATTGTACAATTCTTCATATTTTGTCAGTTTCGGCCTAAATAGGAACTTGAACGCATTTGGGTCCAACACATACATATGTATCTGGACCGGTTTGGCTAGGTCTGATCTTGAATTATTTGTGAAAGTCCAGAGAAGGTTTAAAAGGTAAATGAAATTGAAAATGCTCGGAATTAAATCAAAACTACAACAATGTCTTTCCATCGATGTGTACTCCGTCGTTCAGAAATCAAATTAAAAAAATTCAAACAAAGCAAAAAAAAAGCGAAATACGTTTCTCAGAAAGCTAAAACCTAATAAATAGCCAGTATTTCAGGAAAACTCTGTTTAGTAAGTGAGCAACATAATGTGTAATTAATCAAAAATAATAATAATTTATTCATACTGAGAATTCCTTTTAATAATTTTCCTTTTGTTTGTTTTAAGTTCTCATTTTATATAATATATAAATATAGATCTGTTATGTAATATCCACCTACTATAATACTAACTCTAGTATATAACATAGTATACATAGTATACATATTGACGTAATACAACCGTAGAATTAGTGGCTCTTTAAGCACTTGACTGCAGATCCTGGGTTCGAATCCCATCATGTATTAATGTTTTTCAATTTTCAAACATATGTACGTACGTGTACGTTAAGGAGTGTAAGAAGGAAAACATCGTAATGCATATATCTCAGAAAGATATGTGTGAAGTCAAATCACTGGTTAATTAAGTCACCCCTAACTTAGGGGTAGACTCCCTCAGGGATGTGTAGATATAATTAAAACAACTTTATATTTACATTATTTATTCAGATAAAGAATTAATACATCAAAGCATATTTAAGTCGGATTATGTGGGTAGTTTTGTAATCAGTTATACAAGAGAAAATGACTTATTTTTTAAATATACCTTACGTTTTTTCTACAAATAAATTATCAATACAATATATTAGAGTTTAAAAAGCAAAAAAATATTTTTTTTGTATTTATAAAAAAATTACTAGATGTGAATTTCGGAAAACCAGGTATTTCATTTTTATTACATTACAAGATGACAAAGAAACGAGACAAAATAAATCGTTGAAATAGCGAAGTGTACCCATAGACATCCGCAATTGCTTCGCCTACCTTTAATCGACAGAGAAGACACGCAGAAAGAGAATATTTCCTCTTATGCGTATCCTCCGTCAAGTCCACTTCCCCTTCCCATCCTTTACTTGTAAGAAAGGGAAGGGAAATAAGACAGGAAAAGAACTAAATAATTGTGATATATTGGAAAGAAATAACTTTATTGTTATATTAAGTAATGAAGCCTTATTTTTTATGTCTTTTTAAATTATTTTATATATTATAAGGTAGCAAACGAGCAAGTGGCCTGAATTCGCTAAAATAGCGAAGTGACTGCCTACCTGCCTATCTTTAATCGGAGGAGACGCACTGAAAGACAATATTACTTCTCCCTATACGTCCTCCATCAAATCCATGTGGATTGGACAAAACGGAAAGGGGATGTCCCCTTTCCGTTTTGTTTCTTATAAACAGACTAGCTGTCGCCCGCGACTCCGTCCGCGTAGAATTAAAATTTAGTATCCTATGTTAATCCATACTATATTCTATATCTGTGCTACATTTCATTTAGATATCTTGAACAGTTGTTGAATTATCGAGTAAATATTAGAAAACAAAGGGATACTACGGGAACCGTAACTATTTCCGGGATCAAAAGTATCCTATGTGTTCCAGACTATCCTCTACATCTGACAAATCGAGATCCGTTCAGCTGTTTAGACAAACTCTAACAAACATCCATTCATTCTTTCGCTATAATATTGTTAAGATTAACTTTAGCTGCCGGTTTTTTTTATATCGTAAATAGATAGTTTGCTAACCATAAACAATATATATTAACAGTGGTAGAGCCCGCTTTAACATCTTCGCACGAATGGGCCGGCTCGCCCGGTGTAATACCACGACCACACAGAAGACAGCCGTGAAGTGGGAGTAATTCCGCGGTTCGTTTGATGAGTGTGCGTTCCGGAGGCCTAATACTAGTCCTCTTTCACTTCCCACCCTTTACTTATAAGGAAAGGATGGGAAGTGGATTTCACGGAGGAGGTATGCATAGGAAGAGGAAATATTCTCTTTCAATGCATCTCCTCCTTCGTTGATCAAAGGTATCATCACCTTGTAATATAAAAAAAAATATATATTTTTTTTAATTATCATATATCATGCTTTTAAAATCATTTTTTAAACGGCTGCCGTCATCAGGACAAAATCCAAAACAGCTTCTAGCAAAAGACCGAACAAAATCAGTCCACTTACGAAAATTACGCGGATCTCACGAACAGACAGATTTTATAAATTAGATTCTCGATAAGTAACGCAAATATATTCGCAAAATACGGGTTATTTCGATATATACAGACAATACAATATTATATATAGATAGATTTAACAACTTTGAGTTCTTTTTTTGTCGAAACAATTTAATATTACATAATTTCTGTATATATTCTAAGAATAGTTGAATCTCAACCCTTGTTTTGACAAGGGGTTTGTCCAGGATTTGTCCTGTTCCCTTTCCAATCCTCTGCAGTTAGGTATAGATAGATACCTCCGGCACCACACTCATCAGACTACACGGAATAGCTTCCACTTGCCTGTCTTCTGTCTGGTTGTGGTATTACGGGCTTACTCTAAGATATTAATGCTCTACCATTAATAACGTTTCTAAAGAGCTAAAGCCATATGTGGCCATTAATTTAAATGATAGACGCC
The DNA here is from genome assembly GCA_011763625.2 of Papilio bianor. Classification (NCBI taxonomy): domain Eukaryota; kingdom Metazoa; phylum Arthropoda; class Insecta; order Lepidoptera; family Papilionidae; genus Papilio; species Papilio bianor. The sequence continues at coordinate 981,955 of JAAOEG020000021.1, read as the reverse complement.
AGCAACAACAATTGCACGAATTGGCCAGATGTAATACCACGACCACACAGACAGACAATTGGAAGTAATTCCACGTTTCGTATGAATGTGGTGCCGGAGGCCTAAATCCCCTTTCCCTTTCCCCACTTTTCTTATAAAAGGTTGGGAAGGGGAAGTGGATTTGACGGAGGAATTGGATGTACTCTTATCGTGTCTCCTCCGTCAATAAGGCAACGCATCTGCAATAGCGGATGCTATAGTGGTCGCTTCGCTACTTTAGCGAATTTAGACGCTTGCTCCTGCCACCGTGTAAAATAAAAATAACTTTGCCGACGGTTAAATAATGCAATCACCAACTCTACACCATTTAAGTGCAAAGGGGAGCATTTTGCCGTGGTCTTCGAGCGTACTCAAAGACCGAAGACCGACCGATGATTAGATTACGGTCCAGACCATCATCGAAAACGTATAAGCATTTTAAACCGATATAACTAGAATTTTTTTTAAGGAAACGAGCAAGTAGCTACCTAAAATCGCTGAAATAGCGAAGTGACAGCCCATAGACATCCTCAATTGGATTGTCTACCTTTAATTGACGTACTGAAAAATAATATTTCCTCTTCCTACGAGTCTCGAGAAGTACATTTCCTCTTCCTACGAGTCTCGAGAAGTACATTTCCTCTTCCTACGAGTCTCGAGAAGTACATTTCCTCTTCCTAC
>JAAOEG020000021.1:953641-969682 GCA_011763625.2 Papilio bianor | reverse complement strand
TATAGTTATCTATAGACACGATGATGACAATAACAACGGAGATTATGATCACGACAGCGATGATGATATTGTTATCACATACACAGTTATCTATAGACACGATGATGACAATAACAACGGAGATTATGATCATGACAGCGATGATGAAAAAGTTATCATATAGTTATCTATAATGATGGTTACAAAGAGAATGATAATGACAGCAATGATGATAATGAAAATGATAACAACGATGCCGTTAATGACATGATGATAACAATGATGATGTTGATAGCAGATGATAACAACGACAAACATGACTTATGCCGACAAAGATTATGACAACATGATAATGTCATCATTACGACAACTCACCAGCGTTAGACATGAAGTGATCAGGCAGACAGGCAGCCAGCATTTCAGCGCGGGCCTTCGCCTGCGCCAGCTCCAATGCCCTGAGCTGAAGGTCTACGGAGCGGGTGGAGGCGCGCGACGCCTGCACGAGGGAACCCAGCTCCGGGGGCGAAGCCCTAACTTCTGGACTGGACTCTTGTTCTGTGCGCGGTGGTGATTCTGTAAATATTTTTTTTTTTGTAGTTATTAAAGAGTTGTGAATGTTATCTTTTTTTTTAACGGTTTTTATTGCTATTTTATGAATAAAATCTTAACAATATAAGAATTGTTTCCGCAAATACTATGTACAGTGAAATTTTAACGAAAAAGAACCAAAGTACTATATTACAGAAAAATCTTTTTATTCCAACTCTACTACATAGTATAAAACAATGTATGTATGCTTAAATCTTTAAAACTACGCAACGGATTTTGATGCGTTTTTTTTAAATAGATATAGTGATTGAAGAGGAATGTTTATATGTATAATAACATCCATTAAATAGTGGAGAAATACTGTTATTTTTGATATTTCTAATGTGATGTCGTAAATAATTACATTTTTACCGCTTACATTGCAACAAACACAGGCTGAACACTTAGATTTAAACCCGTGAAAAGCCGGAACAAGCCGCTAGTATCTTATTAGGAAAGAAGGATAGGAATTTGACAGATGTATGGACATATAGGAAGAGAAAAAAATATTTTCCTATGTCTTGCTCCGTTCATTAAAATAAGGTAATGCATCTGTAACTGTGGATATATGAAACGGTAGCTTCGCTATTTTGGCGATTTTTGCTGGTTTCCATTTTATAATGTAAATTATATATATTTTTTGTTTGAATCCTTATATTACAAATTTAGATGTATTTTAGAATCTCCTGTCAATGGATATATAGAAAAGTCTGGAAGATCAGATAGGACAATAATTAAGTTTTTTTTTTTTAAATCTAGTACATTTACCTTGTTTGTTATCCAATTGATTTCTCAATTCATTGTATTGTTCCGTCATTTTGTGAACCAATTCTCTGAACTTTACAATAGTCGCATCTCTATCCATTATCGTCTCCATCGCAGCTTCTCTTTCACGTACCGCCTGTTTATACATATTTATACATATTTATACATATTTATATATATTTATACAAATTTATGTATTTTAAAATGTAATACAAACAGTTTAACATACACCAGCAAGAACATTTGTTGCATGAATTGACTGCAATACCACGACCACATAGAAGTCAGGAAGTGGAAGTAATTCCCCGTTTCGTATGAGTGTGGTGCCGGAGGCCTAATTCTTTCCCTTCCCATAATTTTCTTATAAGAAATGGTTGGTGGATTTAGCTCCTCGGTCAATTAAAGGCAACACATCTGCAATAGCGGTCGCTATTTTAGCGAATTGAGGCAACAACTTGCCCGTTTACCTTATAGTATAAAAAGACATGTTTTTTAAAATATAAGCTGGTGAACGAGCAAGCTATCACCTAGATTCGACGAAACAGCGAAAGTGTTTATAGACATCCGCAATTGCACGAGACGTACAGAAAGGATATTTCTACTCTTATAGAACCCCTCCTTCCCGAAATCCGCTTCCCTTTTCATTCATTTCTTTATAAGAAAATCATGGGAGTGGACTAAACCTGCGCCACTCGCACTGACACTAATCAGACTGTACTTGTCTTCCACTTGACGTCTTCTGTGTGGTCTGCAGAGACAATTCGTGCAATAGATGTTGCACGACAGTGGTAGAGCCCGCTTTAACATCTTCGCACGAATTGGCTCCCAGCAATACCACGACCACAGACAGGAGGCAAGTGGAAGATATTCCGCGAGGAGATACTAGTCCTCTTCCCTTTCCACCTTTTTCTTATAAGCATAGGATGGGAAGGGGCGGTGGATTTCTTGGAAGGGATGCATAGGAAGAAATATTCTCTTCCATCTCCTCCGTTGATTAAAGGTAATCGCATCTGCAATTGCGGATGTCTATGGGCAGTCAATTCGCTATTTCAGCGAATATAGGTGGCCGCTTACTCGTTTGCCACGTTGTAATATTTAAAAAAAAATTACCACATTTTAATTAGGACTAATTTTAGTCCTAATTAAAAATAGTGTACTATCCAAGTTTACGTAAGATAACCTTTTTCGTTTAAGTTTACATTTTTTAATGAAATATAAATAAATCAATAAAAATGTTTTATTTTATTTTAAGGATATTTAAATATAATGCACAATTTATTTCAGTTAGTGTCTTTATCTTCTGAGATATTCAAACTTTCTTAACCGACCCTTTATTTTTGCTCACGGCTGTATTTTTATACTAATTCCTACTCCATTAACCCTCAGTATCCATGACATCCTCACCTCTCTGGTAGCAGCTTGCGCCATCTCCAACTCCTCGCGGAGGTCCATCTCCAGCTCGCGGTTGGACTCCACCAGCTGCTCGTGCACCTCCTGCAGAGCCTCCAGCTCTGACACATCCTGCTTTAATTGTTCCACCTGGAAACAGAATCAACAGTACTAGAGAATATCATCATCATCATCATCATTGTCATCATCATCGTCATCATTGTCATCATTGTCATCAGCATCATCATCATTGTCATCATCATTGTCATCGTCATCATCATTGTCATCATCATCATCATTGTCATCATCATCATCATCATCATCATCATCATCATCATCATCATCAGCCTTTATCTGCCCACTGCTGGACTAGAGAATATGGAAAAATTAAAAATAGCAAAAACAATAGACATATTACAAACAAGCTTTTGCCTTCGACTTCGTCCAACCAGAATTTAAAATAACCTACAGCACTCAGGGATAGTGTTATTCAAATCGACTTACTTTCGAAGCAAGCAATTAATAAATAATTAATAAAAATATTTCCACCTTATAATCTATACATATAATAAAATTGGAGTGTCTGTAATATTGAAATAACCATTTATTTACTACATGTATAATATATACTAATATATACGGTAAATACATCAAAATTACATTTTTTACAATTTTTGTCTGTCTGTTTGTTCCGGCTAATCTCTGAAATGGCTGGACCAATTTTAACGTGAACTTAGGCTACGTTTATTTTATATTAATATTACTAGCTGTCGCCCGCGACTCCGTCCGCACTTTTTTTTTCTAAAATGAAAGATTTTTTCTAAAATAAATGAAGCCTAAGTTACTCCTTATTACATCAGCTACCTGCCAAAAAGTCCCGTCAAAATCGGTCCAGCCAATCCAGAGATTAGCCGGAACAAACACACCGACAGACAGACAGACAGACAAAAATTGTAAAAAAAATTATTTCGGTGTTAGTGCCGCATATAATATCGTATACATGTAGAAAAAAACGGTTATTTCAATATTACAAGCAGACACTCCAATTTTATTATATGTATAGATAAAGAGGAAAGATTTGTTTGTTTGCATTGAACTCCAAAAGGACTGAACAGATTAGAAAAATCCTTTCACTGTTGGGAAGCTATGCTATCCCCGAATGCTAAAGGCCAAACCTTATATTCTGTGCGAACGAAGTCGCGGGCAAAAGCTAGTAAGTTACATATTTATTAGACTTCTAAACAAAATGATTATCAAAACTCAAGACTGTGTTCTACCTGGTCTTCCAACGCCATTTTCTTCTCAGCCAGCTGTTCCACCATCTCCTCAGCCCCGAGTGCAGCATCCACCTGCTCCCGGAGATCAGCCACCTGAGCTTCCAGCTCTTCTACTCTTGACGACAGCTTCTCTTTGGTCCTACTCAGTTCAGCTATCTCCGATTTATATTGTTCCAAATCCTGGAAAGATTTGGAACTTTTGAAGAAAATGACACCATAGAATGACTATTTCTAAAACTTAAAGAATCCGTTATGTAACCATGTACTTATCTAAAACCTAGAATAAGAGAAAGTACTACCTCCTGTAATATAGGTCACCACCTACCACAGGAGGCAAGAATTGGTAAACATTTTTTGAAGGCCTAATACTGGTCCTCTTCCTCTTCCCACCCCTTTCTTATAAGAGAAGGATGGGAAGATGAAGTGGACTTCACGGGGGAGAGAAAGCATAGGAAGAAGAAATATTTTCTTTCAGTGCGTCTTCTCGTCCATAATTTTAAGGTAGGCAACGCATCTGCAATTGCGGATGTCTGGCCGTTTGCTCGTTTGCCACATTGTATTATAAAAAAAAATAAAAAATAAAAAAAAATCATTCATTCTTTAATCTATTCATCCATACATCCATTCATTCACTCATCTACTGATCATCTTTGACTTCATTTTTCGTTCATTAAGTAAATTATGTATCCGATCTCTTTGGCAGACAAGAAGTTCGCATTCTGCCAAAGAGATGGCCTTACTGCCACTGAGACATTTGCCTTTTGCAATTAAAAAGATACAGGAGAATGGAGCGGGAAGTCGAAGTGCACACTTGAAATGGAGAAGAGAGCAGACGGTTAACAACGAGATGTAGTCACACACATACCTCATTCATTTATCCATCCATCCATCCACCCATCCATCCATCCATCCATTCATTCATTAATTTTCATTTTTAATTTATTTTTGCACAAAAAATCCAACAAGCTAAATGTCACTCATCTGTCAGATAGATATAGTGACGTTTTAAATATACAGATTTAATTTTGACAGTAGCCGGCCATATACCAACTGCAAAGTAAATAAAGAAACCGTCTTATTTCAAAGTTATTTGACTTCCTTCGACCTTAAAAACCTCTTTGCAGTATACCCACCTTATGCATCTTCTGCATAGCATGCTTGTCATGAGCAGACAGATCCCGAAGACGGACCAGAGTCTCCCTCAGCCTCACATTCTGCTGCTGGAGGGCTCTCATCTCGTACCCGGTGGCACCCTCGCTCGCTGCGTACGGGTGCTCTGGTTACCACGCGCACACGTTACACAATGAACGTGTGGACGGTTGAACGAATGAATGGATTGGAGAACGAATGATAATGCTAAATGCTTAGGTGTTAAGGGCTGCCAGGCTAGTATTTTAGTACCGAGTAAATTAACTAAACCTGTGTGAACAACCACAAAATGAATGATTCGACATCGGTGAGTGAATGAAATGAATGAATGGATTGGAGAACGAATGGTAATGCTAAGTGTTTAGGTGTTAAGGCTTGGCCAGGCAAGTATTTAAGTACCGAGTAAATTAACTAAACGTGTCTGAACAACGATAAAATAAATGATTCGACATTGGTGAGTGAATGAAATTAATGAATGGATTGGAGAACGAATGGTAATGCCAACTGATTAGGTGTTAAGGCTTGGCCAGGCTGGTATTTAAGTACCGAGTAAATTAACTAAACGTGTCTGAACAACAATAAAATAAATGATTCGACATTGTTGAGTGAATGAATTGAATGAATGGATTGGAGAACGAATGGTAATGCTAACTGATTAGGTGTTAAGGCTTGGCCATTCTAGTATTTTAGTACCGAGTAAAGTAACTAAATATGTCTGAACAACGACAAAATGAATGATTCGACATTGGTGAGTGAACGAAATTAATGAATGGATTGGAGAACGAATGGTAATGCTAACAGCTTGGGAGTTAAGGCTTGGCCAGGCTAGTATTTTAGTACCGAGTAAATTAACTAAACGTGTCTGAACAACGATAAAATGAATGATTCGAGATTGGTGAGTGAATGAAATGAATGATTGTCGTCACTTGGCATAAAATTATTTTACTAATTATATTATTTTTATCAGAAGAAAAATGTATTCAACCGTCCACGAGAAAATGAGTTAAAAACACGCTGTCTCCCTCTATAAGTTTCCGTCTCTGTCTAATATTATTTTTACACGATATTTTATTGTTAAAAAGTATAATTATTTTTTTAGGTCGTAAAAAAAGTTATTTTAAATAATAATTTACAAAACATTAACAAAATGAGGAAGTTTAGATGGATAGATAGTCGCGGGCGACAGCTAGTAGAGAATAAAATAATAGTCAATATATAGTTGAATAGTCAGTGTCAATACAGAGGGAGACGAATACCATGCAGCAAAAAAAAATTAAAACAAAACACAAAGCACATAAAAAAGTCAAATATATACATTATGGTAAGACATGTATAAACCAGTTCTGATCCGGCTCAATTCAGCTCACATAGACTTGAACCGTTGAACTAAACAACTAAATAATCAGCTCACTTACAACTATGTGAGTTAAGTCGCTGATTCGATCACAGCTCGAAACATAAGGGGCCGTTCAAGTATTACGTAAGGACTATAGAAGGGAGTCGTTTACTTTTGTTGACATATTCAAAATGGTGATAGATCAGAAAGCCTAATTATTATTTCTACATATTAATACATTTAAAGAAAAACGCATATATGTAGCAATGTTTTTCTTTTAAACAAGGTGGCAAACGAGCAAGCGGCCACCTAATATCACTGAAATAGCGAAATTTCCGTTGCCCATAGACATCCGTAACTGCAGATGCGTTGCCTACCTGTAATCGATGGAGGAGAAACACTGAAAAAGAATAATTCCTCTTCCTATGCGTCCTCTTCAGTGAAGTCAATTTCCTCTTCCCATCCTTCTCTTATAAGAAAGGGGTGGGAAGAGGAAGAGGACTAGTATTAGGCCTCCGGTACCACACTCATCAGACAACTGTTACTTACGTAAGCTTTGCTTACTTTTGATGTCATGGGGGATGTCAATCATAGTAATAATATTGTTTTTATTTTTATATCTTTTCACTGTCCGTGTGCTACTTGCTACCGATTTGGTTTACTTAACTAAATTTCTACCAAAAGGTTATCTGACAGAGATCGCTGATTAGCGATAAAATGTACTTTCTTTTTTGTAACTCCATGATAGTGTACAATAAAGTATATTTGTATTTGTATTTGTTGTATAAATCTGCTAACGTAATACTTGGACCCTAAGCAACAAATTGATTTGAAAATTAACTCTTCTGGTTTACACATGTTAAACGTAACTAAACATCTATTTTAATCAGACATAATCATGCCTACAAAATAATTATAAATAAATATATTTCTTTTATACATACATGCATAAGTTGTGTAAATAGTTCTATAAAGATAAAAAAATAGTAATAAATAATATTATACATTCTGGTGTTATATAAACATAAAGGAAGCTAACACAATTACATAAATATTATAAAATAAATAAAAAATAAACAAAGCGATTGTGTAAAATGTGTGTCGTGTTTAATTATAAATAACACATTAATAAAAAACATTATTTAAAATATATTTGAGAATACAATAAAAAATACGTAGATTTTAGTTTTTTTTCATTATCAATTCCAAAGACAATAAGACAATTTTTCCACAGTCTATTGGTTAAGGGTACAGATTTCCGATCATGTGGTCTAGAGTTCGAATCTAGCCATTCGACTATGAGCTATATCCTAGCCTAAGCCATGACCTTAGTTGGAATGATACAGGAAATTAAATTAACAAAAATCTCATAATATTTTCACAAAAACAGGAAAAAACACAGCTCATTTAGGCGGGGCTTAGTCATAAATGGTCGTAGTTGAACTATAAATGGGCGGAGTTTAACTATAAATGAACATAGTTTAAGTATAAACAGGCTGAGTTTAATTATAAATTAGCGCAATCTATCAATAAGTAGGAAAAGTTTAACTATAAATGGGCGGAGTTTAACTAAAATTGGCTGGAGTTAAGCTATAAATGAGCGGAGTTTAAGTATAAAAGGGGAGAGTTTAAGTATAAATGGCTAGAGTTTAAGTATAAATGGCCGAAGTTTCACTATAAATGGGCGAAGTTTAAGTATAAATGTGCCAACTTACGTATATTCCCTCCAGCCTCCATCTCAGCTCTCATCAGCTGCAGATCTAACGTCGCCTCTTCCAATTTATCCCTGCACTGCTCCAACTCCATCTGCAAAGCCTCTGCTCTCTCTTCCGCCATCTCTTTGTCCAGTGCTGCCATCTCTGCTGCTTCTTGTAACTCTGCTGTTTCATCGTTATGTGTTTCTAATGCTTCTTGAGCTTCACGGACCTGGAAAACAGAGAAGTGGTAACACTGCTTAAATCAGATTTGACAAGGGTACAGGAACTTGGAGAGTATACGTGCAGGAGGCTTAAGTTTTGTCCTTCTTTCTGTCCTATCCTTTGCTTATATAAAAAGGATGGGAAGGGGACAGGAATGTGGAGCAGGGGACGCAATGAAAGGGGAAACGTTCTCCTTCTGTGAGACCCATCCTCAACCGATTGAAGGTAGGCAAAGCCTGTGCAATTGCGATGTCTATGGACAGCGGTCACTTCGCTGTTTAAGCGAATTCAAGTGGCAGATTGCTCGATTACCACATTCCATTATGAAATAAAAAATAGGTATCTGTACATATAATAGTGTCTATATTTAAATATCCGTTTTTTACTACATGTACACGAATATACGGTACATACACCAAAATGACACTTTTATTTTTTTTTGTCTGTCTGTCAGTTTGTTCCTACTAATCTATGAAATGGCTGGACCGGTGACGGGACTTTTATTGGCAGGTAGCTGATGTAATAAGGAGTAACTTAGGCTACGTTTATTTTAGAAAAAGAACGCGCCTACTGAGTCTCAGGCGACAGCTAATCTATACATATAATAACATTTTTTCTTTGTTAGTTTGTCTGTTTAAAAGTTTGTGTTTGTTCCGTGTTATCTCTGACACGGGTCGACCGATTTTGACGGAACTTTGACGAGAAGGTATCTCATAAACGGGGACATGTTATAGGCTACTTTATTTTTAATTCGTCGCTGAGGAAGGCGCAGAAATACACTAAGGGTCACTTTTTATGACGCATTGGCAGTTATTCCTTACCTCTTGTTTAGCTCGTTGTAAATCCCTCTGCAGTTGTGCCTTGGACTCCATGATCTTGGTCTTGAATTCATTAGCTTGGTCCAATTGCAGACGCACTCTTTCCAACTCTCTAATCTTCTCCCTATCTTCTGCGCGTTTCACTCTCAACGTCTCGAGCTTCTCCTTCAAATCTTCTACTTCGGTCTTGAGATTTGTGATCTATTGGAATGTATGATAAAAAAGTTTTTTTTTTGTTAAATTGGAAATAACAACTGTAGATTATCAAACCACAGTATATATATGTTTTGCATTTGGTTCAAATTTAACCAAAGATAGCGATAGCAATCTAAAAATATTATCTGCAGGGGCTATTTTTTACCATAAAAAGAGTTACTAGTAATGAAGAAAACTTCAATTAACAATGCAGATATAAACGAATTAAAATGTTATAAAAACCTGTAAAGTCACAACGCTTCTTATAAAATACTACGAGTCATTTCATTAATGAAAAATGACACAGTAGTGGGCTCAATATAAATTTCCATTCTAGTTCGAACGGAAACTAATATTAAGCCGACTGTACATGTTGGCCGAGGCTTGCCGAGTGCGGGCCAACGCGAGTGTAGGCAAATATAAGGGAAGTGTTACTGTTATAGACAGTAACACTTCACTTGTGTTCGTTTGAGTATGTCACTATAATAAAACTAGCGCTCAGACAAACATGTAGACACCACTTGCCAAGCACGAGTGCCTTTGATTTGAGAAGAAAAACCGATACGGCTCCTATGTGAGGAAGGGGTCGAGAGCGCCGGCGAGTCTTGACAAGCTACACCAAATGAGCTCTATACAATTTAACAGTGGTAGAGCCCGCTTTAACATCTTCGCCCGGTGTAATTACACGACCACATAGAAGACAGGCGTGAAGTGGAAGCAATTCAACGTTTCGTCTGATGAGTGTGGTGCCGGAGCCCTAATTTTAGTCTTCTTTCCCTTCCCACCCTTATCTTACAAGGAAAGGATGGGAAGGGGAAGTGGACTTCACGGGGGAGGATACGCATAGAAATAGGAAATATTCCCTTTCTGTGCGTCTCCTCCTCCGTCGATTAAAGGTTAGCAACGCATTTGCACTTGGGGATGTCTATGAGCAGCGGTCACTTCGCTATTTCAACGATATCAGGTGGCCGCTTGCTCGTTTGTAACCCTGTAGTATAAAAAAACACGTTGGCGCTTGTGGAAGTGCTTGCGCAAATGTTAGCGCGAGCGACGCCGAGCGATAGCAAGCAATGCAAATGTACCGTCTATACGTTGGCATTCGCCTTCACTTGGCAAGACTCTGCCAACATGTATAGCGGGTTTTAAAAGCGTTATCGTACATAAGTACACACTGGTATAATTATTGCAATCGACGAATAAAAAGGGTTTTATTTATAATTTTTGAAGTTAATGTTCATTTTTTGCATAAATCTTAAATATATAAAAGAAAGTCGTGTTAGTTACACTATTTGTAACTCAAGAACGGGTCTACCGATTTGGCTGAAAATTAGTGGAGAAGTAGCTTAAAACCTGGAGAAGGACATAGGATACTTTTTATCCCCCCTTTTTTACTACTCCCTACGGTTTCGTTAAAAATGAACATAGTCAGTCACTATAAAACGAAAACGCTTTTGACGGAATAACAAAACACGAATGACAGCAAAACGTAATATTGTGTGAAATATGAATGATAATTTGATAACAGTAAATTTGTCAGAAATCAATAATCAGTAATAATGTACAAACTTTTTCTTTTTTCCGCGCGGACAAAGTCGCGGGCGGAAGTTAGTCTTTTCAAAAATAAAATTTTTTAAGTGGACGATCTAATCTTTGTTGTCGATTTCATGCAAAGTAATAAAAAAAAGCATCGGTTGCTTAAGGGTAAAGCACTTGACTTGTAATCCGTAAGTCCTAGGTTCGAATCTTATATGTACCAATTTTTAATTTTTTAATTTCATATGTACATTTATCGGACGTCACGGTGAATGAAAAAATCGTGATGCACATATCTGAAAACAAAGATATGTGTGAAGTCAATGCACTGGGCCAGCGTTGACTAATGCCTAGTCACCCCTAACTTAGGGGTGAGTCCGAGCCCTTTATTAAAGTATAGTGAGCTGATGATGATGATGGTGAATAACGTACCTCCTGTTGTGCTTGCATGTTCGCCAGCTTGTCTTCCACCGCATTGGGAGCTGGTTGCGGGGAGGTTAGGCTCTGACCCGGCGTGTATTGAGGGGTCAATGTCTCAACAAAATTAGTCTGCAATATAAAACTATTTCATATAAAAAATAGACGTAACATCTTAATATACCATTATAAATGCAATAGTTTAGATGGATGGAAGTTTGTAGCCTAAACGGCTGAACGAATCTCGATGTAATTTGTCATAGATGTTGAGGATAGTCTGGAAGAACACATTGGCTACTTTTGATACCGGAAATAGATGCCCTTTTGATGCCCGAGGAATACGTATTCAGTCGATAATTTCGCAACGCTGCAACATATCTTACTGAAATTTAGCACAGATATAGAATATAGTCTAGAATAACAAATAGGATAGTAAGTTTTATATTAATACCGCGCGGAGTCGCGGGCAACAGCTAGTAAAGCTTAAGGGTATATTACCTCAACAAACGACGCTCTCTTTGTCAGATCCGGTGACGTCGCTCGTTCGGTTGAAGGCGATGTATACGATGTTAGAGACTGACGGCTACTCGCCAAAGATGTCCTGGAGCTAAATAAAATGCTTATTATACTTCCAATAATCATCATCAACCAGCCCTTGCCTATATTATTTTTATATTACAAGGTGGCAAACAAGCGTCCACATGAAATCACTGAAACAGCAAAGCTACCGCTGCCTGTATACATCTGCAATTGCAGACACGGTGCATTGCTATAATCATCGTAAAAAGAGACGCACTGAACAAGAATTTTACTCTTCCTATGCGTGTCCTCCTCCGTCAAGTCTTTTCCCCTTCCCCTTCCTTGTAAGAGAAGTGTGAGAAAGGAAAGAGGATTACAATTAAGACTCCGGAACCACACTCATCAGAGGAATCGCAGAATAACTAACTTCCTCTTGAGGCGTGTCTTCTGTGTGGTCGTGGCACACCAGGCGAGCCAATTTGTGCAACAAATATTGTTGCTGGCGTCTCCCACTGTTAAATAGTAATCAACTAATCAAATCTAAAAAAAAATATCACAGATTCTACAATTCAGCCTACAAAATAAAACCAAAAACCATAACCGTCACCCAAACACAATCATACAACAAAAAACGACCACACACTTTAATTAGAAACCAACTTAAACTAATTCGGTAAATTTTAGTAACTTGTAAAACATTTAGATGAATATGGTAACACTTGCGTAGCCATCTTTTTTATTAGTTATGAAATATATGGTTAAAATCGTGCAACGTCAAGCTGATAATAAACTGAAGCTCATTACAGAAGAAGCTATACAATTGTGCTATCTTAATCCTAATCTATACATATAAATAAAATGGAAGTGTTTTCTGTCTGTCTGTTTGTTCCGGCTAATCTCTGCAATGGCTGGACCGATTTTGACGGGACTTTTATAGGTAGGTAGCTGATGTAATAAGGACTAACTTAGGTATTAGCTATCTTACTGGAATTTAGCACAAATATAGAAAACAGTCTGGAATAACACGTGGGATTCCAAGTTTTCTAAGTCCCGGAGTACAGCTAGATTTTTTTAATTTTCTATTATAGTTACTTATTTTAAACATAACTTGGACATAACTACATTTATGCGAAAATATGTAACTTTTATCTTTATACATATTACTACTGTACGTATGTTTGTAACTGAACTTGTTAATGGCTGGCCCGATTTTAATGAAATTTATCGTATACCTTCAGGTGAACTCGAAAAACGTTTATATCCAAAATTCAGACCTATTTCATTTGTTTTTTTTATTTATTAATAATTTGTTGTTAGTTCTGGAATGCTTTACATATGTTTCGAAAATGATTAGATCGTATGTTTAAACATATCTCCGTAACGGCTTAAGGGATCTTGATAAAATTGGGCATAAATTTAGAAGTGGGGAAGAACACATAGACTACTGAGTTTTTTAAATCTCGTGCGAAATCGAAACGCCAGTACACTATAACTTCGTTCAACTATAATTTTATTTGCCCTGAAACTATCAGAATAAGACGAGACAGAGTAAGAGAGAGAGAGAGAGAGCGAGAGAGATGAGAATGAGACTTGTATTAAAAATATTTACAAAAAAACACTTAACATTTCCATTGAAATTAAAAAATAATATACATATAAGTGATAAAGAAGTTCTTCCAACATAATTGTTTTAAAAAAGCACCGATTTTTGGCTGACATTCCATAGTATAAAGTGTAACTTTGAGCTTTGGCAAACATGTGCTATATAAAATTACATTTTCAACATAGTGCATAAAATATTGCGAAATAATTACAATATGATGCAATACAAATGCAATGTGAAAATAATTTATAACATGGTGCTGTATACGAGTACAACATAAGTGAATTATTACATAAAATCTGTATAACAGTTTCAAGCTGTTATGTTGTAACAGAGATATTCAAAAACTTTATCATCCCCTCAGAGGGCCCCACTGAGGTCTGAACCTACCCTAAGTTAGGGGTAACTAGGCGTTATTGAAGCATTTAATTCACACAAATCTAAGAAATTCTTTACCGATATGTACAGCATCACAATATTTTCCTTCACCGTAAGAAGGTCAGAAAATTTACACATGAAACTCCAAGTTTTATGAATGGCGGAATTCGAACCTAGGACCCAAAGATTACAAGTCAAGAGTTAAACTCCTGAGCTATCGACGCTCGTATTACAAACTCTTTGTTACAACATAACACAGATAGAGTGAGAAAAGTATTTTCCTTCGTAATTTTTCGGAAAAGATCGTATTTTTTTAATATTATAAGGTGGCAAAAGAGCAATCGGCCACCTGAATTTGCTAAAATAGCTAAGCGACCACCACCCATAGACATCAGCTATTACAGTTGCCAGTAATTGAAGGAGAAGGAGACACACAAAAAGAGTATATCCCCCTTTCTTATGCGTCCCCTCCACAATTAAATCACCTTCCCCGTACCATCCTTTCCTTATAAGAAGGGAAAAAGGATAAGGCACGGCACCAAACACATCAGACGAAACGCGGGATTACTTCCACTTGACAATTCCTGCAACAGATGTTGCTAATTGAGAGAGCAATATAACACTAAGGAAAATATTTTCTCATTATATCTGTAAATTATTCTGTTTAACATAATGTTGTGCAAATTCTATGTTACAACATAAAGCAGTATATTGTATTCCAACATAGTGCAACAGAACTAAAAATATGCTGTAAATAACATGTTTACCTCGACATCGACAACGTGCCGGCCTTAGTCTGGGCCGGGGACGCCTTCCTCCGCACACTTCATAGGGCATTCACCAATGTTAGTCATATATGTTGAACACACACATATGATACGCGATGGTAGCACATAACATAAATATAGTACGACTTTTATTAACAAATGATCAACATAGAATCAGTATATCGACTTTTTTTCATACTATTTAATATATTTCTTAAGAATTAATGCATTTACATAACTAAAATAAAACATTACATAATAATGTATTCATTATGTTTTTAGTAAGGATAAAAAAACTTTAATATATTTATAAAAAAATCTCCCAGTGTTTTATAAAATAATTCTTATTTAATTGTGTGAATGCATCAAAATAATATATTATTGAGAAAATAAAATAGTAATCTTAAGATATACGAAGATAAACTTAAATATTGTCAAGTAAATTTAACATGGACCAGATGATTACGCCACAAAGCGTAACATATATTTATTAAAATATAAAAGGTTATCATACAGACATCAAACGTGTATGGATCAAGTACATTTCAGAGTATTGCAATTGGTGATAATTATTTTATCTTTTTAGTTTTTCGAATCTCATATGTACATTTATCCAACATTACGGTGAAGGAAAACATTGTGATGCACATATCGGAAAAGAAATTCAAAGATATGCGTGAAGACAACCAACACTAGGCCAGCGTGGTTTATTAATGCCTACGGGTAGGCTCCGAGCCCCTCAGCGGAGACGTATAGTGAGCTGATGATGATAGCTGTTTTTATTTTTTGATTAAAGAAAATAGTTTGTAATAGATTTGGTTCATATTTATATGTTCTTGAACCTTAGACACGTTTGATGTATGTAGACTGAAGGATAAACCAAAAAATATCACTATCTATTTGAGAGACATGAAAATTAAATTTCTAAATTATGCTTAAGTGCTTTAGTAACATAAGTTCACATCAAACTAAGATCTAAACGTTTTAAACATCACTTACTTTTGTAGAAATTAGTTTTTATACTGCTTAAACTTTCGTGAGACATTATTGCAACAAAAAACGGCTAACTCACATATATTTAATACGGTTTCGGCACCGACTATCATATAAATTGGGAATTAATTGAAAGCTATCGAAAAACTTCGATATGACGTTATATTTCAGATACTAGAAAACATTTTTTTTATAATTCAAGGTGGCAAAGGAGCAAGCGGCCACCTGAATTCGCTGAAATAGCGAAGTGACTGATAAACATCCGCAATTGCAGATGCGATGCCTACATTTAATCGACGGAGAAGACGAACTCAAATAGAAATTTCCTTTTCCTATGCGTCCTCTCCTCCGTGAAATCCACTACCCCTTCACATCGCTTATTAAAAAATGGTAAGAAGGTGAAGAGGACGAATATA
>JAAOEG020000021.1:753379-768789 GCA_011763625.2 Papilio bianor | reverse complement strand
TAGGGTAGCCAATAACAAGATTGTATACCCTACTAAGATGCTTAGGGTAGCCAATAACAAGATTGTATACCCTACTAAGATGCTTAGGGTAGCCAATAACAATATTGTATACCCTACTAAGATGCTTAGGGTAGCCAATAATAACATTGATTACCCTACACCTTGTATGTGATTGGTAGAAGGCGTCAATAATTGTATTGTTTACCCTTAAGATATACGAAATCCCACCAATTATAACATATTATATATTTGTCAAATATAAATTAGTCAAATGTCAATAAAATGACTCAGTTGACATTTTTTTTCCATCTACCGACTTTATTTTATATTATTAGAGGTCATAAATTACGTCACATGTTAATTGGGTTGACGAAGCGAGTGTGACAAGGGGAGAGGTGTCATAAATTTTGTGACATGACACTTTTTAAATATAGTATTTCAAATGATAGTATTACGAGAATAAATATTCGAAAGTTAATTTTTAATGCCTAATATGTGGTATCACACGAATGTATCCATCTATGACAAGATAGGTGTCATAAAATCATCGTGTGTCATAATTTATGGCTTACAAGTGTAACCCATCAATAAGCCTAAGTCTACATTGGCTCTTGTCTGTCAGTAACTGTTTGTTTACCCTACCACCTGTATCAACTACCAATAATAATTGGTAAGAAAGAAAACCCAAATTTGATACAAATTGAAATTTTTTAACTAACCAATAACTGTTTAGATTACCCTATTAGGGTAATCAGTCCAGTTATTTACGTATAGTATAATAGCATTTTCCCAAAAGGCATCTGTAACTAATTATAGTGGTTTAAAATCATTAAATCCTAATAATGGATTAATTACCCTATTAAAATCCCCTCTTAAATTTGCCCTACTAACAGTAGGGTAGTTTTTTTGACTAGTTAAACGTCATTCGTTAAGTATAAATTTTCCAAAGTGTCATTGGTATTGTCTATGGATTTCGATGACACTGTCTAATTCATATCCAAAAAAAAAACATTAATATCCATATAAAAATGTATGTATATAGAATAATTTGTTGTGGGTAGTTGTAAAAAAAACATAATTGGATGTTAATATCAAGAATCTAAGTCTTAATAAAAATCTAGATAATTCTAGAATATTAAAAACTAATATAATGCTTCTAGCTTTTAAAATACTTCATTTTGGCAATTTTGTTTCATTATTGTTCATGTTTTTTTGTAGTAAAAGTGGCAAACGAGCGGTATTTTTTAATTCGCCAAAATAGCGAACGACCGCCCATAGACATCTGCAATCGCAGATGCCTTTAATCAACGCATAGAAAAATATTTCCCCTTCCTAAGCGTCCCCTTCTCTTAAATCCTTCCCTTCTCGTTACTGTGGGTAACTTTTTACGATATGAATCTTGTATTTTATTTTTTAATCTAGATTGTTCTAGAAGTCTCTTATTTTGTATGTATGTATGACACCTGAAGATAATAATACTAGAACAGGGATAGTTATAAAATCCATTAGCTTTTATAAGCGAACAAGAGTAAATTCTATTTTTTTTAATGTCAAAAGTTTTCAAAATGGGACTTGGGTAATTTTCCATTGAATTTTCAGAACACTGGTTAACCGATTCGTTACGTCGCCTTTTCGAAAATTGTTCGCCATTGCTACGAACATATTTTTAAGACACTAGAAAAATTAATGCAAGTTGTAAAGGTTGTCAACCCCTGCATTGCTTGAATTCCCATAATATCCAGAATAGATCACATCGACGTACAAAATAATGATACGTTTTGTTGTGGGTAGAACCAAATAAAACATAACTTGAGGGAGTAACAATCTAAAAATGACTTGCCTCTAGTTTTGTAAGACACTAGTTAAAAGCATGACAACCCTCTAGT
This sequence comes from Papilio bianor, assembly GCA_011763625.2. Taxonomy (NCBI): domain Eukaryota; kingdom Metazoa; phylum Arthropoda; class Insecta; order Lepidoptera; family Papilionidae; genus Papilio; species Papilio bianor. The sequence continues at coordinate 766,903 of JAAOEG020000021.1, read as the reverse complement.
GTCATAAGCCACAAATTAAAATAATGACACGTCTCTAGTGTCATAAGCCATAAATTAAAATGTATAACACGCCACTAACATTATAAGACACAAGTTAAAAAAATTATACGCCCTTAATGTTATAAGCCACAAGTTAAAATAATGAAACGGTTCTAGTGTCATAAGACACAAGTTAAAAGCATGACAACCCTCGTATCATAAGCCACAAGTAAAAAAATTATGACACGCTTCTAGTGTCATAAGCCACAAGTTAAAAGGTGACAGGCATCTCATGTTAGTAGTGAATCGGTTAACTACTATTTTATTTGGTTAAATAGTTACTAGGCTCATCGAGTTTTCTACATTCCTTAACTTTTCAATATTCCTGAATACATTTAAATACATACCTTATGTAAGTATCTTTATTTATGTATTATTTTAATATCAAATTGTATAAAATACTGCTTATAAAAATTATAAATTTTCAAACATCCTGTATAAAACGCATTATTTTTTTCTCACAGCCAGTTCCTAATCGTTAATAGTTACGGATGCATTTATTTTTATTGTGATTATTGAAATTATTAAAAAAAAAAGCTTTGTATGTTTTTGTAAATTTACTAAGCTTTTAGGTTAGGTTTGTTTTTAAAAAAAATACTTTTTGAATAAGAGTTAACTCTCATTTCTTCGAAAAAGATATGGCACTATTTTTTATATATAACAAAGTGGCAAACGAGCAAGCGATCACCTGAAATCGCTGAAATAGCGAAGTGACTGCGCATAGACATCCGCAATTGCATGCATTGCCTACTTTTAATTGACGGAGAAGACGCACTTTGCGTCCTTTTCTCCGTTAAATCCACTTCCCACATCCCTTATACGAAAAGGGTGGAAAGCGGAGGACTAGTATTAGGCCTTCGGAATGCACTCATCGGACGAAATGCGGAATAACTTCCACTTGACGCGTCTTCTGTGTGGTCGTGGTATTGGTGTGGGCGAGCCGGCCTAATCGTGCTAAGATGTTAAAGCGGGCTCTACCACTGTTGGAACTATTTTTTTTTAGATAAGTTTCTCATAAGTTATTGGTCAGTGACCCTCATTTTGACTTACTTAGATCATAGTAATTTAAGTTATTCGATTATATGTTTACGATGAAAATATGTGAAAATGTCCAAGTCAAAATTTGTGCCAGGTTTTAGATAAGGTTTATTTATACATGCGAATAAATTACGAATATTTCTTAGGTATTTATATATTTTTATTTAAAATATACGAGTATATTATATTTTAACCGACATTGTAATAATACGGCCTATATAATATAGGGGGATTACTAGTTTCTTTTTACGTCTTATCGCATATGCTTAGTTATTCAGCCTACTTAATAAGTAAATATGTGTGTGAATATATAAAATTGTACCTAATTGTATTTTTGTTCATGAATGATTGTATCTTTATTTTATAATAAATAATAATTATGAAACACTCTGTATCTTTTATACTTACCCGTAATATTTTTGTTTAATTTTTTTCAAACGACTATTAATTTCGTTCACGTAAGCACGTCCGAAGCGGCAGTATTTTTTCTATTACCATTCTCACTGTACAAGGTGTTATACACCTGGTGACCGAACTATCATTGTGGCGGTACAAGGTATATTAAACCCTGTACAGTTAACGAATATAAACCTTTTTTATGCCTTTCGCACGACAGAGGTGTGCACAATAAGCGAGGCACAAGGTGTTTCAGACCTGGTTTCTCATTCAACGTGAAACAGATATGCTAAGGGTAATAAATAAACTCATTTCAGATTCCAAAATTTTTATTTTGAAATTTCAAATCCTTGGATATTATGCAAAAACGATTTGCCTTAACAAAATTCAATAACATTGAAAATGTTATTTACGGACTTTGTAATCAATTTTATCATCTTGACATTATACGTCCCAACTGAGGGTAGTCTAAGTTAGGGGTGACTTAGTCAACGTCAGTGCATTGACTTCACTCATATCTTGACACTCAGATATGTGTTCTTCACCGTAACATAGGATATTTTATAATTTTATCAAATTTATAATACAATGCTGGGGCTACACTATCGCGCTAACTCGCCTATCCCCACTCCTAAGCAAGTGTAGCGGCACAATTCGTTATCGCTGGGAGAATTATTGTGCTAATAAATTATTCAAAAACACACTTTGCTGCGCTGTCGGTAAGGTTTATTTCGGTAAATTTTATGTCGGTAAAGTTTATTCGACTTTTGCGTGCAACGTTAGCGCGATAGTGTAGCCCCGGCATAAGGAAAAATCCGTAAAAAACAATTTCATACATTACAATTAATGCGTGACAAGTTTTTGATTTTAAATTTACTATGTGTATTAATTCCAAACGATTTTTTTTAAATAATATGGTTCCTGTTTCCTTCAAGCAAGTGTTTAAAAAGTACAGAACGGCACATCGATTAGCAAACTTTTCGTTCATCTTACGATATATTTTTTTTTACAAAATACTTACAAAAAAAACTTATAAAACTGAATTTTTTTACATTCTTAAACTATACAAAAAAAATGCCAAGGATTATACAGATTGTGTAAAGAAAAGTAACCTAACAGCCGAAAATTTACAATTTGTTTTAATTTATATTATCAAATTAGCGAAAATTGTGGTATGTACATTGGGAATGAATCGTTTTATTCATCGAATAAAATAAAAAAATATGTCAATTTTTAATTCAAGTACAATATAAAAGTAGATTTCAGAACATAACTATTGGTGTGAAGTTTTTAATCATAAGGAAATGTCATTCGCCGATGTCAAAATTGGCGCCATTTTCTAACTTTATAGGTTATGTTTAAAATTATCTATTGGGAAAACCAAAGTTCGTGTAAATTTGAACTGGAATTTCCAGTTTGGAAAGCCAAAAAACCTGTAACATTTTCAACAGGAATTTACTCAGTTGTTTGTGGTTTTAAAAACTTTCTTGTGACGGATATAGGTTATCCGGATTCATTCTAAAGTTGCGGATATTGTGACAAACCGGGCATTGTGTGCTTTGGTGCGACTTTACATTGCTGGCCATACCCCCCGCGCGACGTGGGTGCAATAATATACATTATTAAAAAAATATCACATTTCATGCAACCAGTGTATATCATATATGGGCTATGGAGACTAACGGGGCAGAGTGCAGTGTTGGCAATAAATGTATTATTAAAAGTATACAATTTTTGCTATTGTATCTAAAAATTTAAACAAATTTTAGTATTTAAAGGTAGAATATTAACAAAAAAATTACTAATAGAGTTGCCACAAAGCTAATGTTTGTTTTCCTTTTATTTTAATATTCATAGAAGACTCTAATTTTAAATATCTCTAAATTGTTCAAAAACAAATGATTAAATATATTTTTTAGCTAATACATCAAAAATTAATAGAGAAATCAATTTAAAATAACCGATTTGACTCTAATAGCAAAATACAGATATAAAACAAACACAAACAGTTTTATGTGTACAAATGCTGATATCAAAAGCTATATTGTGGGTCATCATAAGTTTTCTTCGATTACCATATTAAGAAATTTCAAAAACTCCTATTGAACATACAAAGGGAAAAAAGTGTTAGAAACCTTTAATAAGACAGTAATATTGAAAACATAACACTCTGTTCCGTTAGGCTTTAACTATTGTACATTATGGAGGATAAGGGGTATGGGGGTATTGTGTAAATGTGTATAAATAACTCTGCAGTAAGGCTATTGCTAAGACATGTGTGGACACGACGCGCGGGTAACGGCAATACAAGGAATGGGCAGCTTCAGTCTTATAGAACAATCACCAATATCTTGCCATTAGACAATTCTGTATAAAAATTGTAACAAGAAAAATATATTTAATAACAATCAACAAAACGGGATCTACACTAATAGCATTGTGTACAGATATTGCTCGGCAATGAATGTATATACAAGACGGTTGCTAGCAATGTCTGTTGTACATTACACTGATTGGCAATGGCTGTATACAACATGACACTATCTGGCAATATTTGTATACAAGATTACCTGGCAGTGTCTGTATACAACGCTCCATTTGGGTTGTTCTTAGAGATCACCAGCAAAAATAAAAGGGATTTGCTGGGATTCTTTTAGGCGACTTTAGGGGTCTAAAGTAGTCGCCTAAGTAATGTAGATCCAGTGTTGTACATATAATGGATAAGACATGGTGACTAAAGATTTGTCGTTTCCGAGCACACAACACCTAGCTTCTTGGTGCGCGGAGCGCTGGACTGGACCCGCGCGGGCCGGGGCTGCGCGCGGGGACTGTATTAACGGACTTATAGCTAACTTAACTAACAACCGCAGAACTGTATCTAATTTTTTACATAAATTGGCTTCAATTGGTGTATTGTTTTTAAAATAGATGACCTCAATGGACAATGGGTGTTATTTTTTATAGAACAATATGAAATATGAACAAGAGAGTTGCTAAAGTGTGGATAGTTGTAGAAATTACCAGACTATTTGACAGTTCTGCGGATTATGTCTGCTGTGGACTGTTATACTTTAAAATTATTAAATGTGACTTTTTGAATCTCATCCGAGAATTACTACATCAATATAGCCAGTTTAGAATTATTTTAAATTACTTCCTTTAAACAAAATAGGATTTCTTACTGTTCAAAGAACAATAATTAAATAAGATATTAACTAAAACAAAGTTATTTTGACACATCTATATAACCTAAAAAAAATATGTTTAACCAAAAATTCTAAGAATAATTACCGTACATAAGATGAAATAAAAAATTATTCAAATATGTATATATGGCCATTTTCTAAATAGTTTAGTCACTTTTAAATAAATACTTTTTTCTAGTAAAGTCTATTTAAAGTACAACAGTCACAGACACAAAAAATTGTGGAAAACAAACTTGTATAACACTTAAACTAAGTAAAAACTTCCAAATATCTTGTCCTCTGTGAAAACATTACATTGTTATAAATTTGACATTTTTCTACACAATTGGTGCTTACAAGAAACAACTCAACACATCAAATATTCCTATCTCTTTTCAAAAGATTTTAAGTTAAAAAGTTGTAATAAGGGAGGTAAATTAAAGGGTTCTTTTTACAAAAAATAGATATCTTTTGTTTTAACCGCACCAAATTTCTTTAAATCGAATTTTGCTATCCCATTTTTTAAAAAGAAAATAATGCCATTTTTTCATGTTAACTTGGAGTAGATAAAAGTCCAAATCTATATGTAACTATGCTTCAGAGGCTACATTTGTGACAATGTAAACCAAATACAATGCCAACAGTAACCAAGTTTCATATATTAAAAGATTATTAAATTTTTAAGACACTCTACCAATATTTTAGAACTTAAATAATTATTGTAAAAATGTCTTGAGGGACAATTATAAATCTAGATATGTTATTTATTTACTATGTTACTATTACTGCTTAGTGCAATGTTAATGCTAAAAAGCCCTTTCATTTTTTAAGCCAAATATTTTTTTAGTTTAGTCTTGTAGTTTTATAGGAATATTTGATTTCTTATAGAACTTAAATGATGTCTTATGCAAGTTGAAAGGATCAAGATGTTGATTTTTTTCTTTGTGACGACCAATTGTGGAAGTAATCTTTTTTAATATCGTTAGATCATAACATAAGACTTTATAAGATATATCCAAGTTAATATTTGATTAATAACAGTGTGATGTGTCCCACAGAGGATCAAGATGTGAATAAATATCACAAAATAGTGGCTAAATTTACAACAATAGCATTAAGACCCTGGAGGTCGAGGCTAGTCAGCCTGTGCGTCACTGTTACGCCACAAAGTCAAGCGGCCTGTTGAACCCACCTTTTCTATTCATATACTGTCTATATTTCCGTTTTAAAACAACGTGAACATCACCTTCTACGTTATCTTCGACTTTCTTACCTTTAGTTGAATCGAAACCGCAGAAACCCATAACTTTTAACATTTCTTGCTCTTCAGGTGATTTTCCTTCCAAGTCCGCGGGCGTGACGATTGGTCGCTCGCCGAATGTCTTCTTCGGTTTCGGAGCGAATGAGGTAGTAGGTAATGGAGATGCGGAGCGTGAACGTCGTCTTCGAGGGGAAGGTGATCTCCGACGCTCTGGAGAACGACGCCTTCTCTCCAAAGACCGGGATCGAGACCGGGTTCTCGGTCTTCTTCTCTCGCGGTCTCTATCTCGGTCTCGGTCCCTTCTTTCCCGCCTGTCATCACGCCGCCGCGGACTTGGCGACCTGCCCATGCTGTAAAGTTAAAATAACATAAAACTTTATTTATTTTTATACGAATGCAAAGGTGGCAGTATGTGGGGGTAATATAATTACCTTTTTCTTGAATAGTTTTTCTTAAAAATAAAATAAAAAGAAAACAGTAACACACAACCTAAACGTACGCCATTTTGGAAATAATTGCATTCTTTTGACATAACTGAACGAACGGTTTTTTGCGTTCCGTTCTTTATTTTGTCTTATTAAAACGCCTAATAATTAATTTATTAAAAAGGTATTATTATTTTTTTTAGTATTTAAAAATAATTTTATGGCTTTTAATACCTGAGTTTATTTTCAAATGTATTTATTTACCGTGTTTTGAAAAAACCTACGTCTTTGAATGACATGCAAAATTGAAATCAATGCGTATCACGAAACGTGGGACTTGTAAAATGTTGCCACACGAAAAGATATCGAACTGCCATTTTTTTCAGAAATTGGAATGTTGGCTCCTGTTGATTTTGTACTTACTTAAAATTGAACATAAAAGCAATTTATTTTACCCTTTACCACTAAGATGAAAGTTACAATGCATGGGGAAGTGTATGTGTCCATCCATTTTTGTGTTCAAGTAAACGTTTTAGTTGGTTTACAAAGTCATTAAAGAAAAATTTACATTAGTAAAAGAAATAAACGGATTTTTTTTAGATAAAGCAAATTATACGGGGTTCATGCCTAAAATGGTGTCTACACTTCTGAGCAGTACCTAAAACGTGAAATCCAAACACAGATTAATCCATGGAAATGTGGTAGTTATATGTTAATGGCAACATAAGTCCCAGTAAAGCCATCTGGTGGCCTGAAATGTAACTACACAGGTAGCTCAGCGCCACTAAGTGCTGTGGCTCAAAAACGAAATTTTGACATCGATTTACAGAAGTGGTCGCGAGTAGACGGTTCCCTTTTTATTCGAACGAATAAGAATTTAAGCTTTTCAGCGTAATGTTGGTGCTAGTGCATTAAAACGTAACAAAGGACGTTCTGTGCGTGTAAAATAAACGTTGTATTATGTTGGTTGTGTGCTTAGTGTGAGTTAAACCGCTTCGCATTTTCTAGTGAAGTGATCTTGGTGACAGAAAAATCGGCATTTTGTCAGGAGTCGCCTGCCGGTAAGTATTACATTATTAAACATAGACAAATATTAAAGATAATCCAATAAGATAAATTTCTAAAATAATGTTTATGGCTATTACACATTTTTCGACTTTGGGTGTGTCAGCCGTCCATAGAATAAATTGGGTCGTTTTTTTTAGCCCTGCACGCATCGAGACGCTGTATTTCTGGCGCTGCTATTTACGCGGCTATTACACTATTTTGACGTTCCTCCTACTTTTTACCTATTTCCGATGTTTATGATGTTTTTTTAAATATTATAATTTTACTGCAATTACGTTCGATCGTGAATGGATGAGTATTCAATTTACATAACTTTTTTGTCTATATTCATTGAATTTGGGCGTGACTTGAAATCAATTACACTTTATCTGACTACAGAGGTGATGTCACCAGGGCGCGGATGTTACCCGGCAAAATAATATGAGTCATAGTTCCGTATTGCAGGGGAATCAGACGTTGTTCACCTTTCCTCGGTCGGGTAATCGCGCGCTCGCTTGGTACAAAACGGGTGCACAATTATTACGTTGATGGTAAAAGATTTAATAGTTTTTTACCGATTCGGTTCGAGATTTCAGCGTCAATTAGCAATTTATACATCGTTGGAGCGCTTATCAAGTTTCTTGAATCGGTGTTTCTTTTACGATTTGCGTTTTATAGTCGATGATTACGTTTTCTGGTCAATTGTTAGCAGAGTATTTTTTTTTTCGAGGATGAGGCAAAGATTAGTCACACATTATGCCACTTTTTTTCTTCAATTTAAAATTCAAGTTTTTTATGGTGTATGATTCATTCTGCAATATTTAGTAAAGTATTATATTTAGTAAATATATAGCATGATTATGTAATATAAATATGTATTTCATATCAATAAAGCTGCAAGTAAATACATTGATAAAACTACAAGATATCATTTAGTGTGATAAAAATGTATAAATGTTGATACTACAAAGTATATAACAAGATAAAAAACAAGCCTCATTTCAAACCACACAAATTAAGGTCATAAATGTAATTGGTATTACTACCATTATATAAAAACTTTTTGGTTAAAAGGAGACTCAAAAACTTAAATTGTTTATGGTTTTGGTTAGAGTTAATTCAGTCTTATTGGAGAAATATTTTTTCAGTATATAAGCTTTGGTAGTTTCCTAATGATATTTTAAATTAAATGACTTGTATCTATATATTTAGTATGTGAATGTATGTTTTTTTTTACTATGAACAGGCAAATGAGCTGAGCTGAGCAAATCCATAGACATTGTAGTTGCAGATATGAAAGATAATATTTGCTTATCCTATGTCCCTTTCCATGAAATCCACTTTCCCTTCCCATTCCTTATGAAAAAGGGTGAGAAGTGGAAGAGGACTTAAGTTAGGACCCCTACATACATACTACTAAAAATTCTAGTTAAGTAGTGCTGGGTTACGCCAGTAAGGGTTTGTGTAAGAGATAAATGCTTTGTGTAAATGTTGACAAGCTTAATAAAGGACTAACAATTGATGGAAGATAGATTGTTCTAGAGGATGAAAACCTGATGTTCACTCACACACTTTGTGTGAGAGAACATCAAGTTTTCAAAGGCAAAGGTATTAGTAGATCCCACCCTGTGTTCTGTACATCATTACATAAGTACTAATTACTACCTTGACAATGGATTTTCGTAGTAACAGACTGATATCATCTTTGTTATGTAGTTTCTACAAATTTATAAAATGTTGGTATAAAATAACCTAAGAGTGGCTCAGGGGTTAAGAACTTGACTTGTAATCCTTGGTTTGAATCTCACCAAGTACCAATGTGTTTTTCAATATCAAAATTAATATTTACATTTATCCAAAGTTCTTACAGTGAAGGATAAGATCGTAATGCAACCTGCACATATGTCTGCACATGATTTGAAAAATATGTGTGAAGTTAACCGGCATTGAACCAGTGTGGTTGACTAAGGCCTAGTTAATCCCAACTTAGGGTAGGCTCTGAGCTCCTCAATAGGGATGTGTCGAGCTGATGAGATTTGAAATCAATTTTTTCACTACATATGTTTTGTTTGGATTTAATATACCTTGACAATCCGGAGAAGAAGAAATCCAATGAAACTCTTATTCTTAATATTAGTTCAGACATTTAGACTTTAACCACAATGGAGTTTGCTTACATGTAGTAGTAGTTGTAGGGGCTACAGATTCCATGACTCCACGGCTACCACATATTTTGCGTGAAGGCAGGTTATAGATTATCTATCAAACTGAGCTCACCCAAAAAATCCAGCGATACCTTAATATTGCTCTTGTGATTTTTGGGAGCGACCTCAACAAACAGAGTTACCTCACCCGTAGTCAGACACTGCCAGGTAGTGTTGTATGTGGGATGCTGTTTCCTTCTCCTCCATGTATGCTCTGTAAAGGGGACTCTGTAATATCTATGTTAAACAAGTGTTTGTTATAGTGGCCTTTAGTTTTAGTTTTTAGGCCACAACTATCCGGAGTTGCGGCTTGCTTAGTTTAAGTAGCATACTTGTTTACTATAATACTTTTTGAACTACATACAAAACCACATAAATCTCTATGTAACTGTAGTCGGGTACTAATGATAGTGAACAATTATTCACCAATCAATTTGTTATAACACAATTGTTAGACATATCACACTTTAATAATATATTATCTACTGTTATCACCAATATGTAGTTGCCAATTTATATTAGCAATGTGTTTTTCTGCGTGTTTCCACTGTTGTAAAACCTGTCTAATAACTCTTATTCTCATTGGAAATGAAAGATACTTTTTTGGTATATGTTTTGATGGTAATCTATTACTTATTAAAAAAAAAAAAAACTGCTTTTGTTTTATTATAGCCAATATGTTTAGATAGCAATCCTACAACGTAGCAGGATTGCTAAGATATGGTTTGACAATAGTTGAATGGTGAGATTTGAACTTCCTACCATGTGATCCACGCTGTTAACCATAAGGGTATTGGTGCTTCCAAATTAACATTGAAATGTTGATATTTATATTTCAGAGAGATACGTAGTTTTTTATTTACTTATTTACTCGGTAATTCCACAAAGATTCAACATATCTTATTGAAATTTATTTTTAATTGTTTTATTAATTTATATAAATAGAGCATTGTCTCGAATAACATATATGATACTAAGTTTTATTTTATTTCCGCGCGGACGAAGTCTCGGGCGACAGCAAATAGACATATGATTATTTGCTTTAGGTATTTATTGTGACTTTTGAAGTGAATGAAATATGATTCATTGCATATTTACTGGACAATGCCGACTATGCTGCAAATGTGAACTATAGAAAGAGAATCTTCATACCATAATACATAATTAAGTATACAATGTTTATTACTAGTGGCCCGTGACTTCGTTTATGTTATAAACGTGTCTTGATGGATGTTAGAAGGTAACTCTTTTTTATTGAGTCACTTTTTTTAACTCATGTGGTCTACCAAACCTCTCATCACTCTGGCCTTGTGGAGGGATGTTGGTTCCCTCTGCATTTTCTACCATATATACCACGGGGAGTGCTCCGAAGAATTGTTTGGAACAATACCCGTTGCTGAGTTCCATCACAGAACTACTCGACAGACCGCCAGGTACCATCCACACCATCTCGATAGCTGGCAATCCACTACCGTGTGTTTTTCGCAATTTTTTTTGCCTCGCACAGCCGCGTTGTGGAATGGTCTGTCCTCGGCAGTGTTGTCCAAACCGGTACGACTTAGGGTCCTTCAAGAAGCGAGCATATCACGTTCTCAAAGGCCGGCAACGCATCTGTAGTTCCCCTGGTATTGCTGATGTCCATGGGCGTCGATGATCACCTCGGTGTTTACACTGCTCGTTTGCCCCTTCTTTTATAAAAAAAAAATATTGTCATCTATCAAATTCTTATCAAATGTACAGTCTTAAGAAGTGTTTGTTTAAATGTTTACTCTCAATTTTTCCTGTGACGGCATACAACTCAGGTCATCTTATGGTGATCATCGTTGCTGGATTGATCTCATTGCCACTATTCTTTGCGGATCGGTGTCATTAAATATCCTTAACGTAAGGGTACTGTTCATACCATCGTCTTTTTTAACGGCTTCAAAGCCTTAAAGGCCCATATTCACATGGTTCGCTAAAAACAACGGAAGGGACATATATCGCGTCATTTAAAAATTGTTTGCGTCAAAAAACTATTCGAGAATATTTTTTGACGGATCGTTGTGTATAGTTCATTAAAGACTGAACTCAATCTAATAAATGTTAACATCCATCCGTCAACGACGTATTCCTTGTGTACGCGCCCTTAGTTATATAGTCCATAAGGCACAGATATGACGCATTGTCATATGAGAATTGTAATTAAAACCGTGTGACGTCATTTAGGTGTAACGTTACAACCTAATCTGGCCAACTGGCCGTTAAAATATGTAACGTTATCCGTCTAATGTATGTAAGTTTTATGTAACAAAATAAATCACCGCATATTGTACATAACTGTTGATTTAGAAGCATGTGAATATAAGATATAGATTCAGTTGCTCAGTGGTTAAGCACTTGTCTTGTGTTCGAACCCCCTTATGTACCAACGTATTTTTCGATTTTCAAATTTTACAGTGAAGGAAAACATCGAGATGCAGCAACATCGAACAAGGATACAGACTTAGGTTTTTTTTTTCAATTTGCGCGAACGTAGTCGCTCGTAAAAGTTATAAAATAAAACGAAATTTTTGTCTTAAGCTTGTTTTTTTTATTCTCAATTTCTTTTGTCATCTCTTATGATATTTGTTGATATATTTTTTAAAATGTAATATAATTATTAGGAATGTGGCTGATTATTGTTAAATTAGTATTCACGTATTGCCTATGATTCAGAATTTGATATCAATATCTAGGGTTGTCAACTTTCAAACGTGGACGACGATAAACAGAATCGACGATCTATTTCTTATTTCTAATATTTTTGGTTTTCAGCTAGTGCCAAAAAACAAGTGACACGCTGACTTAAAGATTTTCCTACGGGTTTCTCCGAACTATTGTACGAATACACAAGCCTGTAAAATGGAGCAGTAGCTTGCATGCCTGTTAGTAGTTCTAGACGGTGATTGACGCAATGCGGATACATTTGCAAGTTATAATAAAAATGTATTACGTAGGATTTTGACTCCTGTATTGAGTTGCCCAATTTCAGGAGCCAAAGTTGCTAGCCTGTTGAGTCATGCAACCTATCATTGTCAAGTTTTGACATTAGTTACTGGCCATTTTTTTTGTGACTGGATAATCACTGTTTGTCTTCAAGTGGCATTTGCAGCTTTACCGGGCTTAAGGTGGCCGATCGCAGATAGTCTAAATCTAGTTTAAAAGTAACTGAGCTCGAGGGCTCCCTCAGGAACCTCGGTTCGGGCCGTTACTTCGTTATTATTACTGGATTGGTTCCGCCGCCGAGCTCTTAGTTTGCTTCGGTGGACGCTCCATGGTGTGACTGGATTTACGGGACCCTGAGAGGGGAAGGTGTTAGTGGCCAGTTTTACCTCCTTGGCAGCGTATAACCTCTCTCATACTACCAAGGAGGTCGTATGAGTGTTATACACTGTTTACATGTGCTAGTTACGGGAACGTGTAATATTAAATCTGGCAAGGTGGCAACCCTAGCCAGTCAAACGCGTGTTTAATCGCCTACAAAATGTTTCTTTGTTCCGCTAGGTTTTGCATTCAATATCTAGTACTCAATTTAGGTTATCGCAGCATACCTATGTACACGTACCAGCTTTTATTACATGTTTGATATGTTGTATGAATTAAATTATTGATTGCATTAATGAGCTGTCAGCGGTGGAAAACATCGTGATGCAACCTGCACATATCTGCGAAGAAATTCAAAGATGTGTGTGATGTCAACCCGCATTGGACCAGCGTGACTAAGGCCTAGTCACCCCCTTTTTTTTTTAAACGAGGGGAAATGCAGTTACGCACCCCTGCGCCTCTCGCCTAAAGTCGTTCGGCCATACAAACTAAAACCCCTCGAGCCCACATGGTCGTGTTGTGGGACGCCGCGGGATCGATTTCTCTTGCCACCGCGACGCCCGCCGACCGCCCCGGGATGGGGC
>JAAOEG020000021.1:545966-567264 GCA_011763625.2 Papilio bianor | reverse complement strand
AGAAAAAAGATGGCGCGTAACGGAAAAATGTGACGGTAATTTTTTTTCCAACGCCGATAAAGAAGTTTCACTTCAATAACTTATGTATTTGCACCTTGGAAAGTTTGAGTAAGTCAGGTTTGTATGTTGTTTTTAATTTTAGACATAATTCCAAGTTCTCATCAATAACACTTTTCTTTTTACCAAGTTTTTTTTTAATTCAAATATTAGTACGTAATCCGTGTATATTTGTGCCAGAGCCGCACTTAAGGATGCAAAGAGCCACATCCTGCTCTGGAGCCGCACTTTACAAACCGCTGTGGTAGGCCATAGAATTTCAAATAGGATCCAAGCACTCTGGAGGAATTATTTAAGACGATATAAATATGCCGTGTGGTGGTAGAGCCCGCTTTAACATCTTCGCACGAATGGGCCGGCTCACCCGGTGTAATAAAACGCCCACACAGAAGACAGGCGTGAAGTGGAAGTAATTCCGCGTTTCGTCTGATGAGTGTGCGTTCCGGAGGCCTAGTACTAGTCCTCTTCCCCTTCCCACCCTTTACTTATAAGGATGGGAAGGGGAAGTGGATTTCAGAAGACGCACTGAAAGAGAATATTTTCTCTTCCTATGGGTCCTCTCCTCCGTCGATTAAAGGTAGGCAACGCATCTGCAATTGTGGATGTCTATGGGCAGCGGTCGCTTCGCTATTCAGCGATTTTAGGCGGTCGCTTGCTCGTTTGCCACTTTGTAATATGTATATAAAATATCATACTAACCTCAAATAAAGCAATCTTTTCTGAAACCGAACTCTTTCTTGGTTGTTCTTTTTGTATTTCTCTTTTCCCTTGTGATATCTCCATTGAATTAATTCTCATTATCATTTCGTAAACTCTTCCTTTAACCACTCCTCCTATCTCTAATTCTGCTACTGACGTCGTTCTTCGTATGTCAAACTCTCTACCATCTTTGTAATCGCTTGTTAATCGTTCGTAAGATCTTGTTGAATTTTGTATATAATCAAGGGACTTTGCTTTACTATCTGTGTTAATCAAAGTCGTATTTATTTCTTTATTTACATTCGAATCTTTACTTTCATTAACGTAATATATAGATTTAGAAACATCTTTAGCCATTGATATGTTTTTTGTTTCTTTTTTGGGCGTAAAATTAAACACGTCTTCACTTGTTTTACTAGATTTGTCAATTGTTTCTTCCATGTTAAAGCTTTCAATTTTTTTAACAGCTAATTTATCTGAGTTATTATTTGTATATATTTTTGTGTACGTCGATTCTCCTTTATTTATAATTTCGAAGTTGTTTAATTCTGTATTTCTTTCTGTTTTCACTTCGAATACATTTGATTTATTAAATGTTTTATTTGTTTCATTGCTTTCATTTCTTGTTTCAGCTTCAGTTACTTTATTATAGATATTTTTAACATCTCTAACTTGGTTACTAACTATCAATAATCTTGTATCTACTACAGAATGTTTATATGATTGTTCCTCTTTGAGTTTTATGTCACTAGATTCATCGTTTTCGTCGATGTTTTCTTGAATATCTTTTGTTGCATTTTCTGCTTTACTTTCATTTGTTTCCTTGAAAATTTCTTTGACTATCTTCGGTCTCCTAAGTTCAGTGCTTGTTTGACGAAGAGGATTAGGTATTCTTGTAGTTGTGGAGTCTAATTTAGGGATTCTTGTTTTCGGATAGATTTCATTTGGCTCGAAGCGCTGAAATTATATAAAAATTATAGTTTAGAACTAGCTTCTGCTCCATCTGCGTACACTTTGTGTTCTCCCAGACTATGATCTACATCTATGGCAATTGATCGTTTGCGAAGAAATTCAAAGATGTGTGTGAAGGCAACCCGCATTGGGTTAGCGTGGTTGACTAAGGCATTGTCAGCCCTAACTTGGGATAGGCTCCGAGCCCTTCAGTGGAGACGTATAGTGAGCTGATGATGATGAAGAAGTAAGATATAAATACAGATTCGTGTGTTTAAATCTTACAAATATTATAGATGAATGTTTAGATGGATATATGGAAGGATATTTGCTTAAAGTTATCTTCAACGGTTCAACAGATTTCGTAAAAATTAAGCGTAGACACAAAAATATAATAGTATGGACGAGTATACCTTTGCCGAAGGAGGAAAACTACAGTGTTAATAAATATAAAGAAACAACTTGCTAATTTTTTTTCGGTTAACCAAAAAAATCGCCTTAAAAATGCGTTTTTCTCGATACTAAGATTTGGATTTGTTTAGTTTACTTCCTACGGATAGAATTGCGGGCGATAACTAGTATTTTACAAAAAACACAAGTTAATATTTGTTAATTCCTATGAAGGAAAACATCGTAATGCAATATGCACATATCTGGGTAGAACAAAGATATCAAGAGTCGACCCGTACTAGGTGAGTGGTTGAAGGCCTAATAACTTTGCTAGACTCCAAGCACCAAAGCTGGGTCGTATAGTAACTGTAATTCATTTGATAAATTTGTTTATTGCCTTCAGAAATCATAAAAAACATTAGAATTTACCTCAAACATTTGTATTTTTGATAAAATAGATATTTTCTTTGGCAAATCATTTGTATTCTTTTCAACTGGTTTCGTATCTATCGAATTTATTCTACGTATTACTCTGTTTACTTTCCCTTTAAGAATTGGTATATCTTCTTCCATAGCTGCATCAACTTGATTATTTTCGATGTTATCTGATTTAGTATTTATAACTTTATTATTATTGATTTCTTTAGGAATAAACGATTGTTTATTTTGTGCATTCATTTTTGTGAATACTTCAGAATATATTTTATTTATTTCTTCGTTATTTTGGGTGTTTAAATTAAAACTTTTTGTGACATCACTTGTTTTAACTGTGTCTGTCTTGTTTAAAGATGCAGTCATTATAGTGTTTTTAATTTTTTGTTTATTTATTTCTGAGTTTATGTCTGTGGTTGAGTTTTTGGTGTTATTTATATTGATATCAGCTTCTTTTCCTTTATTATCTTTCTCGGAAATTGATACATATTTAGAAGAATCATTCCTATCTTTTGTTTTTAATAAATCCTTGTGTACAACTTCTACAGTTCGTATATTTGTATTTATACCAGAATTATCATTAGAAGAATTTGATGTTGTTTTGTTTTCTACATTTTTGTTTGATTCGAATGAAATTTTCTTTAAATTGACGTCAATTTCTATGTTTTCATATCTACGTGATAGTTCTTCGAGTTTTACACTTTTACTTCTTTTGTTTTTTAACAATTCTAAAGAAAGTTCTTCATTTGTAATTTCAGGTTCTATTGTTCTGTTTGTTTTAAGTGAACCAGTAGAAGATTTGTCAATATGATCTTGATTTTCAACTGATTCATTTGTTTTTAAAGATTTTATCGAAGTTATATTAAACCTGTTTACTGAATTTAAACTTGCCATAGACGAATTTACAGAAGATGAATTATATTCAAAATTTTCTGTTCCACTCATTGTTTTATCAAGCTTTTCTCGTTCATTTGTTTTACTTGTTTTTTCTATTGATGTTCCTGAATGTATACCAGATTTTAATTCAATAGAGTCCCCTTTAAGAGAAACTTGTCTTACGGAAGTTTTAACGTCATCAGTTACACTATCACACCTTTGTATTTGTTCTGCTTTTGTACTATCAGTGTTTTCGTTTGTATTTATTGAAGATTCTGAAGTCAAATTATCAATAGAACTCCCTTGAAGCAAAATTTCTTTAACAATACTTTGATTAGCTTCAAATTCTGCTTTACTATCTTGCAATTCTTGATAGTTATTTTGGATTTCTCCAGTAGTTTTAAATGATTTTGAAGTTCCTGCTACGTAGTTAGTATCGGTTGCTTCTGTAAAGAGTGTAGAAGTTTTTGAATTAACTTTCGTAGATTTGGTTTCTGTTGATGCTTGCTTAATAGATCTTTGATTATCAACTTCTGTATCACTTCGTTCATTTATTTTTACAGATTGTATTAATTCTTTTTGACTTATATTGTTATTTTCTGTCTGATTTACTTTAATTTCACTAACTGACTCTATTTTATTAGCTTCTTCTTCTTTATAATTATTACTTTCAATTTTAGTAGATTTCAAAGATTCAGTTTGATATGTTTTTGTTTTAAAATCATTATTTTGTATTACATCTTTTGTTATGCTAATTTTAGAATCTTTATAATCATTTGTAATATCGATATCTTGTTTCATGCTTTCGTTTATTGCTGTCATGTCTAAGGAATCGAAGTTATTTTCAGTGAAATCGATTTTATAAATCATTGAAACTGTTTCTTTATCGAAGTTAAGGTTTTTAGTGATAGTAATATCTTGTGTTAAGTCTTCTGCTTCATTGTCTATTGAAGATTTATCATTAGATTCATTTGTTTTTGGTATATCTGTAGTTTGTACATCAAAGATAGGGGTAGCGACTTTAATCGTTTCTTTGACTTCGGTTGAGTTCGTTTCTTCATTTTTAACATTATCAGTATTTACTGATGTTTGTTTTTTAATGATTACTGTATTGTTATTGTCTATTATGTCATTGATTTCTTTTTGGACTGTATTTATTTCAGATTTCAAATTCCTTTCTGTATATATTTTTGTTTGTGATGTATTTTTTTCGGTAAATCCTTGATTGAAAGATTGGATTTTAGTATCAACGGAATAACTCTTTTTTAATGCTTGTCTTTCCTTTTTCGGTATATCAATTTCATGGTCACTTTTACGTTTTAATAAGGGTATTCTAGATTGCTTAATTTTTTCTGTATTATTTGTTTGTGTGATATTGTTTTCTTCGTACGCATGTATTATTTCTTCAAAGCTGTTCTCTATTTGGTTTATTTCTAGATCTGTATTTATAAATTCTAGTGACGTATCTTCAGTTTGATTTAATTCTTGAAATATTATATCGAATTCTTCATCTGCCTTTGATACTCCGCTTTCTTTTTTATGTTGTGAATCTTTAGGTGGTTGTATTTTCGTATCTTTTAATCTTGGAATTGAAGATTTACGGGCAGAACTGTGAATCTGTAACTAAGATATTACGAATTATTATTATTATTATTAGAAAAATAAAAACAAAATTGAATGAAAAATACTGTATTATCCAAGTTTACGTAAGATTTCCTATTTCATTTAAGTTTATTTTTTTAATGAAATATAAATACATTAATAAGAATATTTGATTTTAACTATATAATTGTCTATTACGCACAATTTATTTCAGTTAGCTAGCGTCTTTATCTTCCGAAATATTCAAATTTTCTTAACCCAAGCTTTAGTTTTATCACGGCTTATACACGGTACATACACCAAAATAACGTTTATTACAATTTTTGTCAGTCTGTCTGTTCCGGCTAATCTTTGAAATGGCTGGACTGTGGACGGGACTTATTGGCAGGTAGCTGATGTAATAAGGAGTAACTTAAGCTACGTTTATTTTAGAAAAAGATCGCGCGGACGGAGTCGTCGCTACAGCTAGTATCCAATAAGCATGTATAAGTGTTTGAAGAAGCATAAAAAATACTTACTTCTTTTTCTTTCTCAAGTCTCTTCTTTTCTCTTATGTCATTTTTAACTCTATTCACAGCTTGTCTTAATCTTGACATAGGAATCTTTGTTTTCAACCTCTTTGGATCTCTTTCTGCAAATTAAGAAAGTGAACTTTATAATTTTTTTATACGATAAGGGTAAAACGAATAGCGGATTGCCTAAAATTATTTGATGCGACGCCCATAGACATCAGTAACGCCAGAAGAACGCAAAAGTGTTGCCGGCCTTACTAAAAACAAATATATAATAAGTATAAAGCTATACAGTAAATTAAAGGGGGTGAAATTTATTTTAAAGCACATAAGCTATACATCCCCACTGAGGGTAGTCTACCCTAAGTTAGGGGTGACTTAGTCAACGACTTGATATGTATATCTTTGAACTCAGATATGTATCACGAGGTTTGCCTTCAAGGTATCGGATAAATGTACAAATTTGATTCTTCTTTTGTTTTATTATTAAATTTTGGTCGTCAAGTGAAAAAAAAAAGAAACAATAAAACAACCAAGGAGGTTGGTTGCGTACTGGCCACATGAACCCAGAGCCACAACACATATGAAATTATAAAATCGAAAAAAATATTGGTACATAGCGAGATTCGAACCCAATCCTTATTTTCCACCTTCCCTTTCACTCTTGTTTTTATTATTTCATATATAATTGGAGTTACCAAATAAACTTGTTTTATAAATATTTTTTATTTAAAAATGTACTGTTTAATTTTGACGTCATTTTTTTTTATATAACAAGGTGGCAGAGCCACCTGAAATCTATGAAATTGCGAAGTGACTGCCCATAGACATCCGCAATTTTAGATGCGTTGCCTACCATTAATCGACGGAGGAGACGCATTGAAAGAGAATATTTCTTATCAATTTCCTTATCCTTCGGTCGAATCCACTTCCCCTTCCCAACTTTTCCTCATACATTGGAAAGGGGAAGAGGACTAATATTAGGCGGAACGCACACTCATCACACGAAACGCGAAATTGCTTCCACTTGACGCATGTCTTCTGTGTGGTCTTCGTATTACACTGGGCGAGCTAATTCGTGCGAAGATGTTAAAGCGGGCTCTACCACTGTTAAAGTTACAGCGTATAATTTATACGAGTTATTACCTTCCTTATGAGGATTGCTAACACCGTCGTCAGGATCATTTTGACCAGTGTTTGGTTGCGTTATTGAACTAATTTCGTAAGTTAATCTTCTGTTAAATTTCTCTTCGCTATCGTTATTTGTAGATATATGCTAAAATTAAATAATTAAATATAATTATTAAAATATTTACAGTTACAAAATTATGTTAATATTACTCTTCTTTGCGACAAGAATGTGCTAAATAATAATCTATCTATACATATAATAAATTTGGAGTGTCTGTTTGTAATATAGAAATGACCGTTTTTACTACATGTATATGAATATATGGTACATACGCCAAAATAACATTTTTTACTGCCTGTCTGTTTGTTCCGGCTAATCTCTGAAATGGCGGGACCGATTTTGACGGGACTTTTTTGGCAGTTTATGTAATAAGGACTAACTTAAGCTATGTATATTTTAGAAAAAGTGCGCGCAGATGGAGTCGCGGGCGACAGCTAGTCTTTCGATATATCCCATGCACCCCAGACAAAGTGCATTCGCTCCGAAGCGAATCCATAACGAATTTCAAAAATGTAAGAAACTGAAATCTTTTGATATGTCACATGCTTGAAAATTATTTTATCAAAGGAGCTTGTCGCAAAGAAGCGATGAAACATTTTGTAATTAAGTTTTATTTCTGTTAATAGATGGCGCTTCTCAGTCTCGGTTGGAGAATAGAATTGTTTTGTAATATCCATTTAATCGAACACAATGTTTTTTTTAATCGAACTATATATCAATTGTTTATTATTAAAAATCCATAAAATAATAGCATAAAATGTAAATTAAACTTAACTATTAAAAAATCTTTATTTTATTATTATTAATCCAAAATAGTTTAGTCTAATGGACACTAGATGGCGCTGTATTAAATTTATTGCAATGATAACGGCCATGTTGAAAACTCGTAAAATAAAAGACCAATCTACGTTATTGCGTTTCATTTATTCCATTCAATATTTATAATCTAACTTCTGTACGGTGGTGACAATAGTTTTGCCCGGCATTGTTTGCTTTTTGAACAAATGTTGGTATCTTACCGATATATCCTCCGTAACGGTGACTTTTTGTAATTTCAAATCACCTTTTGTGAATGTCGATTCTTTCTTGGTCACCGTTATCACTGGGGATAAAGTAAAATCATCTGCTGTTGCAATTTCAGTCGTATCCCCTTCGGATAAGGCCTGATTTTGCTTGTCGACATTACTTGTTGAAGTTTGAGCCTTATCTTGATCGGTTAGAGTCTCTTTTTCCTTGAGTTCTCCATCGCTTACTTCCCTGATGTTATGTTCGTCTGGTACATTCGATTCAATGTTTTTCTCGGACATGCTAGAATTTAAAAAAATAATATAATAAAAAATATGCAAAAGCATTGATGGCTCAGGGGTTATTAAGCTCTTGACTTGTAATGCAGGTCCTGGATTCGAATCCCGGAATGTAATCAATGTGTTTTAGAACATTTTATATGTATCCGGCGTTCTTACGGTGAAGAAATTCGTCGTACCTGCGCATATCGGAGAAGAAATTAGAAAAATATGTGTAAAGTCAACCAACCCTTACTGGGTCAGCATTGACTAAGGCCTAGTCACCCCTTACTTACAGTAGGCTACGAAACCCTCAAAAATGTCTATACAAATTAACAAAGAAACGTGATTAATAAATGGCAGCCATTATTCTATATATTTTTTTCACCAGACAAACCAAATTCACGCTAAAATCGCAAAAAATCTCCGACAAAACAATTTAACTTACTTAACTATATTTTTCTACCCCTATTTAGGGGATGTACCCTTCTTTTTCTCTTACAATTACACTAAATTACTTTAAAATTACAATAAAACATAAAAAAATCAATAATGCTTACTTACGTTTTTATAAAGAACTTCAACAGAGAACTGTGTCCAATATCTTGCATTATCACTTATCATTGATAAAAAAATATTATCAAACAATTATAAATGATTAATGAATTCACTTGACTATTAATGATTTCATTGGTTAATGATATTTGACGATCAATGACGTTTACTAGTGGGGATAATCTTTCTGCAAATGCATATTTGAATGACTTTTTATCTTATAATCCGACATGTGGTAGCTTAAAAAAGAATTTATAATTATCGTTACATAACAATAAAGGTTTACTATTTGAATCGGTCGTTGAGTGGGGAGAGATATATGGGCGAACGAGAAACGTAACAATGTTAGACGCCAGGAACAACATCTATTGCACGAGTTAGCTTTCTATATCACGACCACACAGAACACAGACGTTAAGTGGAAGCAATTCTGCATTTCGCCTGATGAGTGTGGGATCCGGAGGCCTAATAGGGCTTCTCCCTTTTCTTATAATGAAAGGGTGGGAAGGGAAGTGGATTTCCTGGTGGCGGGGACGCATAGGAATATGAAATATTCTCTTGCAGTGCGTTCCTCTGTCGATTAAAGGTATGCAGCGCATCTGCAATAGCGCAAGTCTATGAGCAGCGGTCGCTTCGTTATTTTAGGGAATTCAGGTGGTCGCTTGCTCGTTTGTCACCTTGTAATTTGTTTGGAACGAACAAGCAGCCACCTGAATTCTTTTAAACAGCGAAGTGACTGCCTGTTCTTCTTCTGATTCAGTTCAGACTTCTGCTATTGCAGATGCGTTGCCTACCTTTAATTGACGAAGGAGACTCACAGACAATATCCCCCTTTCGTATACCCTCTTCCGTAAATCCTCTTTTCCTTCCCATCCTTTCTTATAGAAAAGTGTGGTTGGGGAAAGTGGATTACAATTAGGCCTCCGACACACACACTCACCAGACGAAACGCGGGATTGGTTCCACTTGACTCCTGTCTTGTGTAGTCGTGGTATTGCGGCTGGCGAACCGGCCTATTCATGCGAAGATGTTAAAGCGGGCTCTACCACTATTAAACTTGATTGTTTCACTGTAAATGTATCATACTACTTCCCGTACAAAATAATTAATTATGTATAAATAATAAAATACGAATAAAATTAATAATTACGAAATGCGATCTTAAATACTAGATCGCATTTCGTAAGCCATCGAATAATATTTCAATAAAAAAATTAGTTACGGTATAAAATAAATTATGTATTAAGCTCAAATGTTTTTGGAATGCTACGTTTTTTAGACAAGAGAAAGGAGCAAACGAGAGACACCCAACATCTGTAACACCAGAGGAACCACAGATGCGTTGCCTTTGAGAAAGAGATCCCTTCTTGAAGGACCCTAAGTCGTACTTGGAACAGCCGAGGACAGACCACACAGTGCGGCTGTGGCAGAACGCCAGCCATCAAGTTGGTGTGGATGGAACTTGGCAGTCAGTCGTGTCTTCGATGATGAAACTCTTAATACTTATATGGTAAAGCCTTATCAATATGGTCGTAATTCGAGCAATGATCACAAATATACAAAACCGTCGACTTAAAACACTGCACTATATTTTTTACACTGCCATTATTCCCGTTTTTAATTGCAAACTGACACCGAAGTCACATTTGTTACACTACCTTGTGTTATCATTGTGATAACGTATTGATTATTGATTAGAGAATCGATATGATTAGAACGTTAATATTATATTAAATAATATATAATTCTATTATTTATATAAACGTAGGTTTACACTATTTTAATATAGACCGATAAAATTATTTGACCCGGTGTAAAACTATATAGCACACTAGCGCCAGTCGAAGTTCAGACCAATCCGGTAATAATAACGAAGTAACACGAGCCGAGGTTCCTGAGTCCTCGCTTAGTTACTCTTATGGTTTAGGCTTAGCGCCATCTGCGATCGTCCACCTCAAGCCCGGTGAAGCTGTAAGTGCCTCTTCAAAGCAAACAGTGACTATCCATTCACAAAAAAAATCGAAGTTCTGTAGCGGAGTAAAACCAAGCTGTGTGGGCGAATTATGAAAATTATTTGTGTATGGTCAAAGACGCAAATTAGGAAAAAATGACCATGACTAAATTTTTTTTGTATCACAGCACGTATGGCCGCGCGTCCTTTTTACAAAGTAAATGATTTTTTCTGAAATAAACTTAGCCTATGTTACTCCTTATTACTTCAGCTATCTGTCAATAAAAGTCCCGTCAATCGGTACAGCCATTTCAGAGATTAACCGGAACAAACAGACAGATAGACAGACAGACAGACATACAAAAATTGTAAAAAACATATTTTGGTTTATGTACCGTATATATATTCATATACATGTAGTAAAAAGCAGTTATTTCAATATTACAGACACTCCAATGTTATTATATGTATAGATAAGATAAAATATAAGACAAGACAACGAGAACTTTGGGAGATCCCAATAGTCTAATCAGTTATAAACAACCTTTTCTGATATTGACATGGTGGCGTTAGTGTGCTATTATTTAGTTTTTTTTTATATAATACAAGGTGGCAAACGACCAAACGGCCACCTAAATTCACTAAACTAGCGAACTGACCGTTGCCCCTAGACATCCGCAGTTTGATTTATGCTCACCGGATCAGATAACTTTGTGCAACTATACGCGTGCTTATAAATGCAGTGGAGACCTACTATATAGACTATAATTAAGCAATTTATAAACAAAATTGACGTAGAATTCCACTGCATGTAAGCTTCTATTTTCATATATTTCTGTCACTGTTTTATCAAGGAGAAAGTAAGGGATATCAACATGTATATATGTCATTGTATTTTTACGGTTACATCAGATTTATTTGTTTGTATCTATTGTTCTTACGTAAACATTAATGCATAATAATAAACACTATACCATTATTCCGATAGTTGTATCGGTGAATGGACTAATCTAATCAGAAGAGAACAACCAATACTTTAAGACGCTCCCACTAAACTCACGTACTTTACCTTCCTATAACAGTGTTAGACAGATCCAGGGACGGATTAAAACACGGAATTAAAATAATCCGAACAGTGTTTCGATTCAGATTCGTTTGAATACAATTTTTACTATTATTAATCAGTTCAACATTTCAAGACCGACTTTTATAAGATGGAAGTCAACAATAACATATAACTCATGCCCGTGACACAGAGGGGTGCAGAGACAACTGATCGGATCTGTCCGCGGTCCTGACACACCTCCCTCTTTTCTACATTCATACTACGCATACACTTCTGTATCTGGTGTTCTTAATACCGCCCTTCTTGTGTATCTCATTAATCTGGACTGTATAATTCCATCTAGGACAACCATGAAAGCTGCCGTTCACACGTTCAGTTAACGTCTTATTAAGTAAATTATTATAATACGAGTGATGCAGGGTGTCCTGCTAGTGTTGTACGTATAATAGGATTCAACAAGTGTCTACAGGCACGCAGGACGGGCGCTTATTAAATATCTAGCGAGCATCGCATTGTCGGCACATCTCTGTATAGGGTTGCCATGATATATGACTTTGTAGGACTATCCCAATTTATACTTAGTACTAGCTGTCGCCCGCGACTTCGTCCGCGCGTTCCTTTTCTAAAATAAAAGATATTTTCTAAAATAAACATAGCCTAAGTTACACCTTACTACATCAGCTATGTGCCAAAAAGTCCCGTCAAAATCGGTCCAGCCATTCCAGAGATTAGCCGGAACAAACAGACCGACAGACAGACAGACAAAAATTTAAAAAAATGTTATATTGATGTGTTTAACGTATGTATATTCATATACATTTAGTAAAAAACAGTTATTTCAATATTACAAACAGACACTCCAATTTTATTATATGTATAGATAGATCACATAGTTATTTTTTTTTTACATATTATAAGGTGGCAAACGAGCAAGTGGCCACCTGCTGTAAGCAGATAACAGTGACGTATCATGCCGTGGTTCGGTCCTCTCGGGCACGCTTGAGTCGGAATGCTAAACGCGTATTGACAGCCGACGTCCCCTTTCAATGACCTTGAGTTCAATCACTCCATGGAGGGTCCACCGAAGTGATCTAAGAGCTTGGCGACCTCACAATCCCGTAATAATACCGAAGGAACCCGAGCCGAGGTTCCTGAAGCCGAGCTTAGTTTCTCATAAACGAGGTTAAGGCGCTT
Organism: Papilio bianor; assembly: GCA_011763625.2. Taxonomy (NCBI): domain Eukaryota; kingdom Metazoa; phylum Arthropoda; class Insecta; order Lepidoptera; family Papilionidae; genus Papilio; species Papilio bianor. Next base: position 554,504 of record JAAOEG020000021.1, on the reverse strand, counting down.
GCGCTCGTCCACATCAAGCCTGGTGAAGCTGTAAATGCCTCTTCAAAGAAAACAGTGTCTGCCTTCCCGCACAATCATGAGACAACGTAATTCTGCTTACACTTGACGCGTGTATTCTGTGTGGTCGTGTTATTACACCGGGCGAGCCTATTCGGGCAAAAGACGTTATTATTGCTGGCTTCTACCGTTCTTCAAATTGTTTAATGGTTCTCTTAGTGGCCAGTTAACTATGAGACAAATACTATAAGGCCACAAAGTGACTGGCCAAAATTAGTGATCAGTAACGACTCAAGTATAATTCAATTTTATTTTTATTAAAGAAGGGGGCAAACGAGCGAATGAACACCGAGGTGAACAACGACGCCCATGGACATCCAATTCAATTCAATCAAAGTTTACGAATGTGGCCTTAAAATTGGTTTTCTTTTTATCTTCACGATGTTTTTGATAGTCTGAAATTACGGAGTCAGCAGAGTCAACTGACAATCTCTGTTGATAATTATAGCATAGTTATTCAATACTAGCATTTGCCCGCGTCTTCGTGCGCGGTAAAAATGAAACTTGATAAGTAGCGTATTTTAACTGCAGACTAAGATACATTCATACATCCATCCATCCATCCGTATAAAAAGTCGCAATTATAATATTAGTAAAAAGGTTTCTGTAAGCATAATTTATTAAAATATTTTGGACATCTTTTTTAATGGTGGTTACTCTATTCTTTGGAAGAGTAAATATTTATTCTTGTGCCGTAATCGCCTTTATGCTGTGGACTTAAAGTATAAATTCCTTTAACTTATCATTTTAGCTTTCTTAAGAATCAAATGCTATTTATTACCACATTGTTAAATGGACTCTATTCCCTTCAAATAAAGTTGCTTTTCGTTTGCTTTGTTAAAATATAAGTCCGGATCGAATATCTCTAACAATGAAGATGCCGTTCTTTAATGGGGGTAGAAATGGAAATAAATTCACGTCTTAAATAGGTTATCGGGGTGAATTCCCACCCTCTACGTGTTTAAGGGTATTTATTTATAGCTTTAAAATATTCATATACGTTTTTGTCGTTTTAAAAATAACTGGTTTTCGCTCATTGGTTGAAATTCGACTAGAATTTAAAATTTAAGACCAGTAACCCATAAATAATTAGGTATGAAAAAAATTATGGCGAATGTTTTTTTTTTAATTCTATATTAAATCTACTATATGTATTTGTGTCCAAATACTTTATGACAATTCGAAGAAGAAATGAATGACACCTCAATCACACCACAACTACTTTTGACAGTGGTAGAGCCCGCTTTCACATCTTCGCACGAATGAGCCGGCTCACCCGGTGTACCACGACCACACAGAAGACAGGCGTGAAGTGGAAGCTATTCCGCGTTTCGTCTGATGAGTGTGGTGCCGGAAGCCTAATTATAACCTTCTTTCCCTACCCACCCTTATCTTACAAGAAAAGGATGGGAAGTGGATGTAGACTTGACGGAGGAGGATACGCACAGGAAGGGGAAATAATCACTTTCAGTGCGTCTTCTCCTCCGTCCTAAAGGTAGGCAAAGCATCTGCAATTGCGGATGTCTATGGGCAGTCACTTCGCTATTTCAGCGATTTCAGGTGGCCGCTTGATAGTTTGCCACCCTGTAATATAAAAACTACTTGTCTAAATCGGTTTAGTGGTTTAGAGTTTAGGGCGTTAAAAGAGAATGGAGTCCCTAATTATTCTATAGCTTTGCGTAGCAGTACTACAAATCTTGTAGTACTTGTATGTACTATGGGGCCACGTGCAGCTACGCCGTAGATAATACGTAGCACTGCTACAATTTCGTTGTACTCGTAGCAGCGGTACTTTGAAACTATTCGTTTTTGGTTTGCTGTCTGGTGTGCTGCTGTCGCCTGTGGCTCCGTCTGCGCGTCGTTTTTCTAAAATAAAAGTAGCCTAAGTTACTCCTTATTACATCAGCTACCTGCCAATAAAAGTCCCGTCAACGGTCCAGCCAATTCAAGATTTTTAAATAAAAAAATGATTGTTGTGCCTCACTCGACATAGATAGGTATAGTGTGTCGCGGACTTTTTTGTAGATATTTTTAAGATCTACAATTATTTAGGAAATTTTATGGTTCTATCTTATATAGTTTAGGCAGCGTACGCAAAATAAGTAACTTTTCTGGTTGATTTTTTACACTTGTGTCCGAAAAACCCAAAGGTTTTACGGAACGCTACTTTTTTCCAAAATAAAATTTAGCCTATGTTACTCGTGGATGTAGCTTTCAAATAGTGAAAGAATTTTTAAAAACAGTCCAGTCGTTTTTTATAATACAAGGTGGCAAACGAGCAAGCGGCCACCTAAAATCACTAAAATAGCGAAGTGACCGTTGCCCATAGACATCCGCAAGTACAGATGCGTTGCCTACCAGTAATCGACGGAGGAGGAGAAACACTGAAAAAGAATATTTCCTCTTCCTATGCATCCTCTCCTTCGTCAACTCCACTTCCTCCTCCCATCCTTCTCTTATAAGAAAGGGGTGGGAGAATGAAGAGGACTAGTATTAGGCCTCCGGCACCACACTCACCAGACGAAACGCGGAATTGCTTCCACTTCACGCCTGTCTTCTGTGTGGTCGTGGCATTGCACCGGGCGAGCGGGCCCATGCGTGCGAAGATGTTAAAGCGGGCTCTACCACTGTTAATTTTTTTTCTTTGTAGTATTAATATAATATGGTGAGGTATTTTATATGTATGGTCATGCAATAGCGTGACAAATCTTGTGTTCTATGTTGTATGACGTGATAAGTCGTATTCTAGATAACAGCTAGGACATCTATCACGTCACCTGTCACGCTGCGTGGTGATTAGTGCGGAGTGCCGACCGATGTACCCTCTTACACGCTAATGCAGGAACAATGAAAATTATGGAGTACATTAAAGCATCTATACATATATTATAATAAAATTGGATTGTCTGTAATATTGATATGACCTTTTCTACTACATCTATATGAATATATATATATATATATATATACGGTACATACAACAAAAAATTTTTTTTACAATTATTGTCTGTCTGTCTGTCTATCTGTCTGTCTGTTTGTTCCGGCTAATCTCTGAAATGGCTGGACCGATTTTGACGGGACTTTTATTGGTTGGTAGCTGATATAATAAGGAGTAACTTAGGCTATGTTTATTTTAGAGAAAAATCTTTTATATTAGAAAAAGGTCGCGCGGACGGAGTCACGGGCGACAGCTAGTGTTATTCATAAAATAATATGCAAGTTAAAATAAAAAAAAATATTGCGTTTTTAACAAGACATAAACTGCTAAACTGTTACATTTTATGTTTCACTTTGAGTTGTCTTTCTTCTTTTAATGAAAATAGAGTCTTAATTTAATTATTCTGTTGTTTCTGTTTACATTCAAAAGATTGTTATTATATACTAACTGTCGCCCGCAAATCCGTCCGCGCGGAACGTACATGCTGTCGCAGGTGATATCAGATTCAAGAAAAACAATTAATTCTTCAAAATCTCGTTACAATTGATTCACAAATATCACTTAGAACAAATACGATGACGACAATACAACGATCTCTACTTCCAGAATACCAATCGTGAGGATTTAGGAGGAGTATCTATTCAACTATCAACATTTTTGGTGCCGGAGACCTAATTTTAGTCCTCTTTCTGCCCACCCCCCCCTTTTCGTATAAGGAAAGGATGGGAAGGGGAAGTGGATTTCATGTGCGTCATCACCTCCATCTACTAAAGGTAGGCAATGCATCTGCAATTGCGGATGTCTAGTGGTGAATTTTGGTGGCCTCGTTTACTACATTATACTACATAAAAAAATATTTCAAGAAGGTTTTTAGAACGCCTGGCGGCGCTTATTCTCTGCTTTCAGTTTTTATTTTTATTATTTAATTGTTTTTTTTTTATTCTGTTTGCGAAATAGATACCCATAAACTAACTATTACGTGTTAGATTTTCCGTGACATAAAATGAGAATTAATTATTGTAATTTAAATCTTAAAATGAAAATGTTATTAAAATCGACTCCATGCAGCTCGCTGTCTATTTTCCAGTCCCGAAGGGTCGGTTTAAGTGATAGAAAGAGACAGTTGTTCGGTCAACTATAAGAGCGAGTGAGACAGACGATGGGATTAGCGAAGCTATGCAATTGAAGGTCTACGATTACAACTTACATTATTGTGGATTGAATTAATAAAAGATTAAACTGGCTATTGTGACTTTGCTATATCCGACAGTATTAAGTCATAATAACCGAATGACAATAATAATTGTCTGACAATATTTTGTTTTGAATGTTATGAAAAATAGCCTGGCTTATGGGTACGGAGTTCGAATCCAATCGACTGTCTATATCCTAGCACAAGCTTAGGTAGTAATAGTAATACTAATCTTTTTATTAGTAAATTAACTAACATCTACTAATATTAAAAAAAACTATTTTGGATTGATATTTAGTATTTAAAAGACAATTATATGACATTTCATCGGAAACTAAAGTTTTGTCACTATAACCGATTGGACGTTTTAAACGATATTCTATTTAGATATTTTTATCGTTCACAAGCTGTCGCGCGCGACTCCGTCCGCTTGTTATTTTTCTAAAATAAAATATTTCTTCTGAAAAAAAAACGTAGCCTAAGTTACTCCTTATTACATCAGCTATATGCCAATAAAAGTCCCGTCAAAATCGGTCCAGCCATTTCAGAGATTAACCGGAACAAACAGACAGACAGACAGACAAAAATTGTAAAAAATGTTACTTTGGTGTATGTACCGTATATATATTCAAATACATGTAGTAAAAAACGGTTAATTCAATATTACAAACAGACACTCCAATTTTATTATATGTATAGATGATTTAAATTACAGTTAGAAAAATTGTCTGTCTTCTGAAATCGGTTTACAGATGACAATTTTACGAGATAACTTGACAAGACGAACATTTATGCCATGCCTCTACGCTTGTTACAAGCTTTTGCTTGCAGACTTGTTAGGCGGAACGTGTCATTCGTGTCATGCAATTTTATACAGCCACGTTATTAAGTCAATAGAAACAAGATTTGTCTTTATTTTCATCATCATCAACTCAGTTCATCCCCACAGAATGACTCGAAGCATACACTAATTTAGGGGTGACTTGGTCAAGACTTTCCTTCAGTGAACGTTGATTAAATGTATTTATAAAATTCGAAAATTGAAACATTGGTACATGGTGTGATTCGAACTTAGAACCTGCTGATTACAAGTCAAGTGCTTAACCACTGAGCCACTGACGCTTTCAATAAACCACTGACGGATAACTTAATATCGATTTCAGTTTCATAAACTTCAGTAAGTTACTGACGGTTGCCATGGCAACGTATTAGTTAAATATAACTAAGTCACGTTCTTTATTCTTAAATATACAAGTTATAGCCCGTGATTTTGTCCGAGTTTTCCTACAACTTAGTTACTTATTAACTTGTATGCTTCCAAGCCGAAATGGAAACCGAATGAAGAGTGTCAGTGGCTTAGCGGTTAACTTGACTTGTAATCTACTGGTCCTAGGTTAGAATTCCGCCTAGTATCAATGTTTTAATTATCAAATTTCCGGTTCGGGTTCCTGAGGGTGCCTTTGAGTCTAATTACTCTTAAACGAGGTTTAGGCTAAGCGCCAGCGCTCAGACACCTCAACCCCGATGAAACTGTAAATGCCTCTTGAAGGCAAACAATCTTTAGCAGTGGTAGAGCCCGCTTTAACATCTTCGCATGAATAGGTCGGCTCGCCTAGTGTAATAACACGACCCTATAGAAGACATGCGTGACGCGGAATTGCCGAGTTTCGTCTCGAGTGTGATGCCGGAGGCCTAATTTTAGTGTTCTTCCCCTTCCCACCTTTATCTTACAAGGAAAAGATGGGAAGGAAAAGTGGACTTGACGGTGGAGGATACTCATAGGAGGAAATATTCTCGTTCAGTGCGTCGATTAAAGGTAGGCAACGCATGCAATTGCGGATGTCTACGGGCAGTCACTTCGCTATTTCAGCGATTTCAGGTGGCCGTTTGCTTGTTGTAATATAAAAAAAAAACTTTTTTAATTCCGCGCATACGGAGTCGCGGAAAAAATCTTGTATAGATTATAGTGTTACATTTTCTCGTAACGATAAACCTTAACATGCGAGCGAAGTCGCGTGTTAAAGCTAGTATATTATCGAGCAAGAAGTTCCTAAATCAAAGTTCCAAGTTCCTCGTAAAAATCTTTTTTTAATATTATACTATATTTTAGAGACGTGAATTGTATTTAATATGGAATGAATTCTGACCATTATTGCGAAATGCGAGGCACGGAATAGTGGCATCCCACTCTGTGGAAGTCATAAGTGTAGAAAGAGAGGGAAATATAATATAGTATGTGTTGAAGCGAGATGGGTAGAGAAATTAAGGACCTCTTCCTACAGTCATTAGGAAGAAAGCCGTATATGATATTTTTTAAATATATTTTTAGAATTAAATGATAAATCATAATACCGATTTGAGACTAAAAAACTAGTTCTGTCTTCGTCTCTTTCCGTCCGTTGAAGTATTATGTAATAAGTCTTTGCAATTTTTCCCCTCCATCCCTGTTGCACGTGTTAATGGGCTTCGATAGCTGGTTTGGTAATTTACTATGATAAACTATATGAAGAAATGAAAACACGCTCTATTACACAAGGAGAAAATCTATACATATAATAAAATTGGAGTGTCTGTAACATGAAAATAACCGTTTTTTAACATATGTATATTAATTTATATACGGTACATATACCAAAACAATATTTTTTACAATTTTTGTCTGTCTGTCCATCTGTCTGTCTGTCTGTCTGTTTGTTCCGGCTAATCTCTGAAATGGCTGGACTTTTGACGGGACTTTTATTGGCAGGTAGCTGATGTAATAAAGTGTAACTTAGGCTACGCTTATTTCAGAAAAAAATCATTTATTTTAGAAAAAGAAGGCACGGACAGAGTCGCAGAAGACAGCTAGTTTAATAATAAAAAACAAAAGACGACATAAATGTTTTGATTAGAAAATGAAATACAAAAATAAAAAATAAAATCAACCAAAGAGGTTGGCTGCGTACTGAACACATAACCACAGAGACGCAACAACCTCCATGTCTTCAAAAGTAAGCAAAGCTCTCACCTCCCATGCTTACGTAAGCATTGCTAAATATATGTATTTTATAATGTAATCTGGTTTTTATTGTTTCATAAGCGGTTGTAATTCCAGACTAATTAGTCCTTCTAATGACCTAATCACCATCTAAAGCCCCCCATTTCATCAAAAACGGACCTCGTTAGAAAACGTGATCAGATATTAAAATTTTAATCGAAGTATCAACCCAAAGCAGACCTAATGTAGAGTGACATAGAAACAGGACATGAATTTGTGTTAAAATTTTTAAATATTTCCCTTCTAATTATTTTATTGTTTTTAAAAAAAATTAGTTACGACCATTTCCACTGAGACCGTAAATCGCACTTTCAGCGAGAACTTATCGAAAACCTGTAGCTTTTATTATAAAATGCAGACAAATTTAAGCCTTATTTCAGTTGACACAGAGTTCAATTTACCGTAAACGCTTAAGCTGTACAGGACTGCTTGAATCTTTATTCTAAAATGTGTTCTATTTCAATGGAATAAGGTGTATGTTGAAAATTCTAGATATGACTTATATTAAACGTTCAATATAATTTGACCTACCTCGCCTCCCTCACCGTGACGTCGTCGTTTTACCGAAGGGGAACCGAACGTATATATCACGGCTCAACAATTTCTGGACTCATTCGAAGGCGGATTTTTGAATTTGGAATTGTGCGTGGTGAAGCTCAGTCGGTCTTCAGGCGTCGAGGAGTTAAGACGTCGAATAACTTCAAATTCATTTTGTATTTAATAAATATTTCTGAAGAGGATGGAGTGACTCCGACTTGATTGAAATAGAGTAAGTTATAATATGTTTTTTAATTTATAATTTATAATAATTTTGCTAAAAAAATCGACAATATATTTTTTCGATTATTTTTAATCCAATGATAACAGGGAATGAAGGGAAAGAGTATCGTAATTTTTCCAATTTATAAAATATACTAGCTGTCGGCCGCGACTCCGTCCGCGTGGAATTAAAATAAAACTTAGTATCCTATATGTTTATCTATAAAAAATTTCATCGAGATCCGTTCAGCGGTTTAGGCTACAAACTTTAACAAATATCCATCCATCCATCCATCCATCTAAACTTTCGAATCTATAATATAAAAATGAATCGCAAAATGTGTTGGTAAGCGCATAACTCAACAACGCCTGAACCAATTTGGCTAATTCTTTTTTTTAACTGTTCGTTGAAGTCCAAGGATCGTTTTTACGGCGAGAAAAAATCGAATATTTGCCGGGAAAGCCCTAAAAACTGACATTTTCTTTTTCCCATACATACGATTCGTAATACTTACAAGTCAATTTGAACTTTAATACCATTCCATACAGTTTAAG
>JAAOEG020000021.1:518558-534150 GCA_011763625.2 Papilio bianor | reverse complement strand
TAATTAGTGGAATTTTCCCGCCAAATTAGAACAATATTGTGTGATAGCTTTAGTGATATTTTGATGCTTTTAAACATATATCGCAGGAAATATAACGTAGTTATAAGCCAAAAATAATATGACTTATTTTTTTCATTACGCTTAAGAAAAATATTTTATTGTCGTATTTTAATTGTACTTTTTTTACGGCCTTTGGTACTCATTAACATGTCAGTCCTATTACTTACAAGATAATTACAATTAATATACCAATAATAATAACAACGACTGGGAATTCAAGATTTTAGAAGGCCTTTAACACTAAGCGAATTCCGTTTACTACATTTGACAGTGATTGGACCGAAACAGTCTCTACAAATTGCTTAAAAAGTTTGTAAATGATTTATTTTTTTATTAATTACATTATTTTCCTTTATAAAATGTATTTGTGATATATTTTATTGCTAAAATGTATTCATTTATTTATCAATAAAATGTGGGTATATGAACTAAATCGAGTTTCATTTTATAAAATTTTCTTTTGTTTATTTATGTTATTTTATTTAATTCAGTATTTTATGTAAATAGGTTTTAACGAATCCATTTTCACGACCGTAGTTTATTTGTTTCAGAGTAAAAATTAAAGTAGTAAGAAATCTATACATATAATAAAATTGTAGTGTTTGTTTGTAATATTGAAAAAACCGTTTTTTACTACATTTATATGAATATACTAGCTGTCGCCCGCGACTTCGTCCGCGCTTTTTTTTTCTAAAATAAACGTAGCCTAAGTTACTCCTTATTACATCAGCTACCTGCCAATAAAAGTCCCGTCAAAATCGGTCCAGCCAATCCAGAGATTTGCCGGAACCAACAGACCGACAGACAGACAAAAATTGTAAATGATATTTCGGTGTTAGTACCGTATATATATTCGTATACATGTAGAAAAAAACGGTTATTTCAATATTACATACAGACACTCCAATTTTATTATATGTATATAGATGTAAGGTACATACACCAAAATAACATTTTGTACAATTTTTGTCTGTCTGTCTGTCTGTGTGTTCCGGCTAATCTCTGAAATTACCGATTTTGACAGGACTTTTATTGGCAGGTAGCTGATGTAATAAGGATTACCTAACTTGGGCTACTTTTATAATATTTTAGAAAAAGAACGCGCGGACGGAGTCGCGGGCGACAGCTAGTATAGATAATAAAAAGCTCATGGGATTGAGTAATTTATTTATTAATATTAATATAATGTTAATACAGCGCCATTTCATCCTTTAAAAGCAAACGCATAGCCGCCGCCGAATGAATGCGGTCTGTGTTCCAGCTCGTTGTCTCTATACTGGAATTGGAATAATATGAATTAATTTTAATAAAGTAAATAAGTAAAGTGGTATAAGGTATAAGGTATAAGGTAAGTGGTAGAGCCCGCTTTAACACCACACGAATTGGCTCCCAGCACCACGACCACACAGAAGACAGGCGTCAAGTGGAAACTGTTCCGCGTTTCGTCTGATGAGTGTGCCGGAGGCCTAATTTCAGTCTTCTTTCTCTTCCCACCCTTATCTTACGATGAAAGGATAGGAAATAGACTTGACAGAGGAGGATACGTATATGAAGAGGAAATATTCTCTTTCAGTGCGTCTCCTCCGTTGATTAAAGGTAGGCAACGCAATTGCGGATGTATATGAGCAGTAACTTCGCTATTTCAGCGATTTTAGATGGCCGCTTGCTCGTTTGCCTCTTTCTTATATAAAAAAGACTTCTAGGGCAGTGGAAAACTGAATACGTACTTGGCCATCCTGATTATCTGACTTCCAATTCTGGTTGTACTGTCCGCCTGTACCTAGACTGCTAGCATCCTACATAAAAAAGTCAAACATACATATAATAAAATTGGAGTGTCTGTAATACTGAAATAACCGTTTTTCACTACGTGTATATGAATATAAGGTACATACACCAAAATAACATGTTTTACAATTGTCTGTCTGTCTGTATGTTTCGGCTAATATCTGAAATGGCTGGACCGTTGACGGGACTTTTATTGGCAGGTAGCTGATGTAAGGAGTAACTTAGGCTACGTTCATTTTAGAAAAAGAACGAGCAGCCGGAGTTGCCGGCGACAGCTAGTATTATTTTATATATAAACTAGCTGTCGCCCGCGACTCCGTCCGCGCGTTCTTTTTCTAAAATAAAAGAATTTTCCTAAAATAAACGTAGCCTAAGTTACTCCTTATTACATCAGCTACCTGACAATAAAAGTCCCGTCATCGGTCCAGTCATTTCAGATATTAGCCGGAACAAACAGACAGACAGACAAAAATTGTAAAAAATGTTATTTTGGTATATGAATCGTATGTATATTCATATACATGTAGTAAGAAACGGTTATTTCAATATTACACACAGACACTCCAATTTTATTATATGTATAGATTAATTTGTAGAAAGTCAGGATCGCAGAACCAATGACTATGATCTTACCTGGCTTTGGTGCGTCCAGTCTTTGCTGGTCTCTGGTTTTTGGTATTGTTGCTGATCGTACTGCTGTTGTTGTGCGTACGCATTCTGATAGTAATTATCTGAAGCAATAGTAACAATAAAGGAGTAATATGTCAGGGATAGACACCTCCAGAAGACGGCCGGTATATCCTGTCTTAGAATGGCAGCTATGGACAGTTTGACACAGCATGTGACCCAGTTTAACAGTGGTAGAGCCCGCTTTAACATCTTCGCACGAATGGGCTCGCAGAAATACCACCACCACTCAGAAGACAAACGTCAAGTGGAAGTCATTCTGCGTTTCGTCTGATGAGTGTGGTGCCGTAGACCTACTTTTAGTCTTCTTTCCCTTCCCACCATTATCTTATAAGGAAAGGATGGGAAGGGGAAGTGGACTTAACGGAGGAGGGTACACATAAGAAGATTAAACATCCTCGTTCAGTGCGTCTCCTTCTCCGTTGATCGCAACGCATCTTCAATTGCGGATGTCTATGGACAGCGGTCAAATCGCTATTTTAGCGATTTCAGGTGGTCGCTTGCTTGTTTGCCACCTTGTGATAAAAAGCATGGGTAGGCATCCCACAAGATGGACTGACGACTTGGTCATGTGACATTGAAATCCCTCACTTGATGGTCGCCCAAAGGTGGGGGTAGTTTAATGGGGGTACGAAAAAGTCTTTATAAAGGTTTGTTTTAGTTGATGTAGAATTCATGTTAGGTGAACACTACAGACTGACAGCCTAATGTAATAGGCTAGCCCCCAGCTACATAACAAAGCATTTCTTCGCTCAAAAAAATATCTATGAGCAGTCGCTTCGCTATTTTGGCGAATTTAGATTGCTGCTTCACTTACCACCATGTTATATATAAAAAACCGTCCCAATCGTATTTGCTCATGTTTCATGTTAGACGCTTTTTTTAATGTGTTTTAAATTAAATTTTAAAAAATAATTACCGGGTTGCTGCGGTTGTGGACTCTGTGGCAGATGACTTCCTTCCAAAATCTGGAAAAAGAAAATGTACATTAATATTGCAATAAAGGATGAAAATAGGTCAAATTATAACTCTCATACAATTCCTAAAGTTTTCCTGGAATGGGAAGGGTAAGTGTGGATATAACAGAGTAATGAATATATAGGAAAATTCTACTGCAAGAAATTAGAATCTTTTTTTTTAATCGCATTATAGCGAAGTGACGGCCCATAGACAACCACAACTGCAATACGTTGTCTATCGACTAATCAATGGAGGAAGAGGAATGGAGAAATGGAGGGCTGAACGAGAATGTTTTCTATGCGTCCCCTCTTCCGTCTAATCCACATCCCCTGCATCCTTATGAGAAAAGTGTAAGAAGGGATATTTTAAGGAACGCTCCTGTTTTAAGTATTCATATACTCGTATTATCACTACATAGTATAAAACAAAGTCGATTTCCCTGTCTGTATGTCCCCTTGACTGCTTAAATCTTTAAAAATACGCAACGAATTTTGTTGCGGTTACAGATAGAGTGATTGAAGAGGACAGTTTATATGTACAATAACATACATTAAATAGTGGAGAAATACTGTTATTTTTGAAGTTTCTAATGTGATGTCGTAAATAGTAACATTTTTTCCGCTTACATAGCAACAAGCGCAGGCTGAACCCTACGAGATGTATCAGTATTATACCCATGCGAAGCCGGAGGAGGCCACTAGTATATTATATATATATTCATACCTGGAACCCTTCTTTTCCCGCTCTGTACTTCAGTTTGACGAGCTGTCCATTTGGGTCCTTATACTGGTAGGCGCCTACACGTGACCCATCTGGCTCTATCACCTCGCCAGCCGCTAATCCGTTGTCTGAAGCGTACTCGAAACGGAAACTTCCCTCTATTGATACATTTAATACACTAAGAGACATACTAAAAGACACGATACGTGTCTTAAGGGTCCAATTAACAGTCCGCCGGCCGATATTTGTCAGTTAATCGCAGAAGACCACACACTTACAGTTTTCTCACAGGTTCCATATAGACCGGCAGGCCGTACGAACAGACTGCAGGCGCACTGTTAATGTGTGGGACCCTTTAAGGACCGTTCAATCCATCCATGTCATCAAAAGTAAGCAAATCTTATCTCCCATGCTTACGTTATCGCTACATATATGCATTTATCTTTTAATGTATTCTAGTTTTTATTCTTTCATGAGCAGCAGTTGTAATTCTAGAAATAATGGGCATTCTGATGACGTAACCGTCTAGACCACTATATCATCTATACATATAATAAAATTGGAGTATCTGTTTGTAAAATTAAAAAAAACGTTTTTTTCTACATATATACGGTACTAACACCAAAATAACATTTTTTTAAATTTTTGTCTGTCTGTCGGTCTGTTTGTTCCGGCTAATCTCTGGATTGGCTGGACCGATTTTGACGGGACTTTTATTGATAGGTAGCTGATGTAACAAGGAGTAACTTAGGCTACGTTTATTTTAGAAAAAACTTTTATTTTAGAAAAAGAACGCGCGGACGAAGTCACGGGCGACAGCTAGTCAAAAATAAGCAAATCAAAGACTATTTAATATTCTATTATTATTCAATACTCAATCCCTACTAATATAATAAATGCGAAAGTAACTCTGTCTGTCTGTTACGCTTTCCCGCTTAAACCTCTCAACCGATTTTGATGAAATTTGGCACAGACATTCTATTGCGAAAAAAGTACGATAAAATAAACGCGTGGACGCAGTCGCGGGCGACAGCTATATTATATATGGGGCCGTTCAAGTATTTCGTAAGCACTATAAGAGGATGGGATAGTGTATATATTTTTGTAAATATTTTTAGCAATGTTTCCATTATTTTGGTTATAGGTTATGAAATTTTTTATTGAATTTCCTTACCCGACGTGAGAGCTTGCTTATGGTGAAGTATAGAAGCTTGTTGCTCCTTACGTGCCCACTGCTCCGGTGCTGGAATTGGTAACATTATTTATTCAGTATGAAAATATTTTATTTAAATATAAATAAATAAGAAGTTACCTCTCCAGTCTCCGCTGGAGGGGCTGGGTCTCCATGACTGTGGATTTGAGCTTTGCGGAGTGACGTCATTCTGCGCTGGAGTAAACGCAGCTTTATTGTAGGAATCTGCCTGTAAATTAAACGTAATTTTTTTTAAACATCTGGCGCCATCTATTAGGTAGGAATCTATCCATAAGTAACGTTTAATACGTTCTATGTGAAATCAGAACTGAAACACCTTGTCTATGCTTACAATGCGGCGAAGAAAAGTATAGACTTTGTGGTGAGTCGTGCCAGGTTTACAACGCCTTGTACAAGAATGGAAAGAATAGAAAAATAATTGCCGCTTCCAACGTGTAAAATCATTTAGCGACATCTATTGTTCAGTAAATGAAACTTTTTATCGTTTTAACATCGTAAGGTGCGACATCTATTGCCGAGTAGCATCAAACTTTAAAAAGACATGTACATCCAAGCACCAACTCCATCCATGAATATAAGCTTACTATTTTCTGATTCCGTATAACATCGCCCCAAGACTGGTACACAGGTTGGAAAAGCACTGCCGACCCCATCTGAAGTGGTCATAATGATATGCGTGAAAAAGCAATAGTATGCCATACCCAGTACCTACTTAATACAATTATTTCGGAATATGTTGTCCCTTTTTTTAAATGGAATAATAGAGATGGCATTATGCGTAAATTTTCCTACAGTACAAAACAAAAGTGCATTCGACCGTATTCAATTATATGAAATCGAATACAGGGCGTCGGTGACTCAGGGGTTACGCGTCCTAGGTTTGAATTCCGCCGTGTAGTAATATTATTTTCGATTTTAGAATTTCATATGTACAATTATCCTGTGTTACTGTGAAGGAAAACTTCGTAATGCACATATCTGAGTTCAAAGATATGTGTGTAGTCCCACTAACAGCGTTGACTGAGGCCTAGTCACCCCTAACTTAGGGTAGACTCCCCTAGTGGGGACGTATAGTGAGCTGATGGTAAAATCAACAGTAAATCCCTGCTGAATTCCTTATAAATAATCGGTTATAAAGAATTTCGGATATTACATTTAATATTTTAGACCCCTTCCTCGTCGTTATACGTTTTGTAGTATTGGAGTCTCCTTATTCGCGGTTCCATTCCCCGAGGTTTCAAGATTAGCGGTAAAAAAAATTGTGGCCAATTCCCGGATTAACAATAAATTTAGTTATTCGAGGTATACTGACAAATTTTTTTGAAGTATTGCTAATGTCTTAAAAACGCCTTTTTTAACTGCCAGTAACTACAAATTTATTTTTCATAATTTAAAAAAGAAAATGTACCTTATACTACTCAAATTGAACTCTTTTTTGGAAATGATGAATCGTAAATGGAATACGCGGATTCCAAGTCAAGTTTCGGAACGTAACCGCGAATAGAGAAATCTTACTGTATCCTTGCACAAGAACCGATGAACGCGATAAAATCAATGACGAAATATTAGTTATGAAAACAAGAAAGCAGGACGAATTTCACCACAGACTAAATAATTACTGTAAAGCAATTAACCTCAAATAATTAACTGAACGTGGCGGCCATCTTGTAATTGTCACACATGGCTAGTTCGCGCCAATTTTGTTTTGACATAAGTGCTATTTATGGCTTAGTGTGTTTTTATTAATTTGTTACATTAATTATTAAACAATAGGTCGTGATGAATAATATTTAATAGATATTCGGACGACTCTATATTATTATTATTACGAAATAATGATTTTTATTAAACATTGAATTAAAACGATATAATGATGACGCCATTTTATTATTGTTGTTGAAACAATGTTTTTTTTTACTTTTGATAAAGAACAATTGAAAATAGATTTGATAAAAAATTAAACACGATATTCTGACGACGGCACGATATTATTATTATACGATGTTTATTATTTTTCTTTTACTTTTAATGACGACGTGCTGAAATAAAAATATTTAATGATATTTTGACAATGCTATATTGTTCTTATTACGAAGTAATGCTTTTTATTAATTTTAATTAAGAAAAATTGAGACAAATTAAAATAATATTCTGTTGACGCCATTTTATTCTTATAACTAAATATTGTTATTTTAACTTTTAATGAAATGACTTAAAAATACGACATAATGTCGCCATATTATTCTTATTACGAAATCATGTCTTTTTTTACTTTTAGTAAAGAAAAAACAATAGAAACTTGCTTGCGGCTTTTTCGTGTTTAAAGACATATTAAATTCGATTGTTATGAAACAGTTTGATTTTAATTTTAACAAATTTGCATTTGCATTGTTTTAATGTCTGTATAAAGAATGTTGCCATTATTAAAAAAGGCGGCAAATTATTTATGTTTTTTCGCAAATGTCAAATCTATATAATGTAAATATCCATTTATTAGTGTTGCCATTTGCTAAGATTAGTTTATAACCTCAAATTTATTGAATAAAAGCTGTTATTACCTGTTTAAATGTTTGCGGGGCGTAGTACTGACTATCCTCTCCTCGTATCACTGTCACCAGCATCACCCCACTTAAATATATGAACTGAAATCAAATATAACCTTCGTAAGAAACGGATTTTTTACCTCGAAGTCTAAGCTCCCAATATTTCGCATATAGCATCATGGTCATGAATGTGGTGTGATAGATAGGTTCTTTCTAAAACGTAAAGTCCGCTATACATGTTGGCCAACGTATAGACAGTACATTTGCATTGCTTGCTATCGCTCGGCGTCGCTCGCGCCAACATTTGCGCAAGCACTTCCACAAGAACCAACGTGTACAGTGCTCATTTGTTGTAGCTTGTCAAGCTGGCGCTCGTGACTGCTTGTCTCACTTCGGTGCCGAGCGCCAATGTGGGCAAATTAATACAAAGGAAGTGCTACTGTCTACACGTGTATGATGAATGTTTGTTTGTAATTATCTACAGAACTCAACGAATCTCGATGAAATTTGTTACAGATATAGAACAAAGTTTGGAAGAAGACAGTCTAGTTAGTTATTCTAATACTGAATTTTATTTATAACGTAAAACTAACGTTAAAGTAATTGTAAACTAAAGTAGTAAACTAGCGGCCGGCTCCGGCTTCGCACGGGTATAAAATAGCCTCCTTTTGTTGCAATGTAAGCAAAAATAATGTAATTATTTACATCACATTAGAAACTTCAAAAATAACAGTATTTCTCCACTATTTAATGGATGTTTATACATATAAACCTTCCTCTTCAATCACTCTATCTAATCAAACACATCTTCAATCCGTTGCGTAGTTTTAAAGATTTAAGCATACATAGGGATATAAGGACAGAGAAAGCGACTTTGTTTTATACTGTGTAGTGATTGTATTATGTAGTACTTACTATGGTTTTTTTTTATTTAATTTGCCGCGTTCGAAACCGCGGGTAAAATTTAGTTTATATTAAAATATAACTCACCCACATGGTGTGTTTTCTCGCTGCAGTTCACACAAACAGTGTATCTTGTCTAACAAACTGGGTGCATATATAACTTTCGTAAGAAATCAATGGACCGAATAAAAACTGGACGGACTATTACAGTGGCCTTAGCCCCGTCATGTCATACGTCAGTTACAAAACATATTGTAAAATTAAAGAAAAATTCCATTGATTTATTTTCCTTACAATATAAAAAGCAAAATAGCGCCGAAATAACACAGCGACCGCTATAAAGACATCCGCAATTACAGATGCGTTGCCTACCTTTAATCGACGGAGGAGGAGAAACACTGAAAAGGATTATTCCTCTTCCTATGCGTCCACTCCTCCATGAAGTCCACTTCCTCTTCCTATCCTTCTCTTATAAGAAAGGGGTGGGAAGAGGACTAGTGTTAGGCCTCCGGTACCACACTCATCAGACGAAACGCGGAATTGCTTCCACTTCACGCCTGTCTTGTGTGGAAGTGGTATAACACCGGACGAGCCGACCCATTCGTGCGAAGATGTTAAAGCGGGCTCTACCACTGTTAAAAGTAGATAGATAGTAATAATAAGATTACGAACGAATAAGAACATTACATACGCGGATTGCCTTCGTCTTGCTTTGCTTACTGTGTGGTCGTGGTATTACAGCGCTTCAATTCGTGCAACAGTTGTTATTAATACTGTTAATAGCAAATTTAGTTTAAAAAGGTCTAAAATGAACTAGAAAGAATAGTGGAGAAGCAAGCGATTGTGAATAAAATTTGACCGAAAAGTACAGTCACGTACATTTGCAGTGTCTCATTTGAATAAAAAAAAACATTCTTTAAATATGCTATTGGTTTTATTTGATATGATAAGATGTGGTTGCAAATAAGCAAGCGGTCTCTAGACATCGCTTAGCGATTTAAAGAACGACGACTTGAAAAAAAAACATTCTCAGTTTTCCTACATATCTTACTTTGTTACGTTTTTATGTACATCTGTGTATGTGTTTGAATTCTTTGCCTGAATGTCATAGGGAACAGTAAATCGAGATTTTTTAAATAAATAAATAAAAGGTTGGTGCCATAACTTTATTATTAAATGGTAAATAAAATAAACAACAGATTATAATTCGTTTAATCCTTATGACAAGTAATCAGAGACCCAGGGCGACATACCACTTGTGTATTTGACTGGAGGAATATCATACGGCAGAATAAGTCTGTTTGGAGCGTTCTTATCTAATTGGAAGAGTTCTTCATTTATCTGAAAAAAAAATGTTCTTATAGTTGCAAACAAATCACGGATGATCCGTATAGTTTGAAAATTTGCTAAGTATCTTAAATTGTTATAGAAAAATCGTTAACGACATACTACGACACGCCATCTTGATTGTCTTGTCTTGATACATGCCAATAACTAGGTGGGCATGTCAAAATAAACTATGACACCTCACTAATGCCACCAAGTCAAAGAGTAATCCTCGTTAGTGGTAGGTGTCTATTTTATATCTCATGTAATTTTTTGCCTAGCTAACCGCGATACCAGCATCTCTCACCTGCCCAGATATCCTTCGTTTCACTATACTTGGAAATAACCTAACAGTGGTAAATCCCGCTTTAACATCTTCGCACAAATGTGCCGGCTCGTCCGGTGTAATACCACGACCACACAGAAGACAGGCGTGAAGTGGGAGCAATTCCGCGTTTCGTCTGATGAGTGTGTCTTCCGGAGGCCTAATAATAATCCTCTTCCCCTTTCCACCCTGTTCTTATAAGGAAAGGATGGGAAGGGAAAGCGGATTTCACGGAGGAGGGGATGCATTGGAAGAGGGAATATTCTCTTTCAGTGCATCTCCTCCTCCGTTGATTAAAGGTAGGCAACGCATCTGAATTTGCATATGTCTATGGGTATCGGTCACTTTGCTATTTGGCGTCAGGTGGCCGCTTGCTCGTTTGCCATCTTGTAATATAAAAAAACACTAAAAATTATAAATGAGAACATTTTTATGAATGTATGTATGTTTGTTAACACCTAACTCCAGAGTAGCTGGACGAGTTTAGACGAAATTTGACACATAGATAGATTTCAATCAGTTTTTTAGTTTACGCTTTTATGAACAAAGTCACGAGTGATAACTAGTATTACTTACAATAAACTTCGGCAGGAATAAAACTCCAGCTTCATAGCTCATGATCCTCAAAGCACGATTGCCTTTATTCAAAGTTCCCCAGGCAGCTTTACTTATGTTTGCTGACGTCAGTAAAAAGTAAGCGGCCATTTTGTTGTCAGGAGATACACGTGTGTACGACTTTATATGTGGCATTGCTTTATTACGATATGTTGATTTAGCTTGCCATTGACTGAAAATTAAATTAAGCCATCAACAAAATATCTGACTGTACTTTAGTAATCAATGAATCTTTGCTATCCACTTTACTGTCGTAAAATCTTAATAATATTGTAAATGCGAAAGTTTAGATGGATGTTTGTTAGTTTGTCTGAACTGCTAAACCGATCTAGATTGTCATAGATGTAGAGGATAGTCTGAAACACATAGGATACTTATGACCCCGGAAATAGTTACTATTCGTGGGATACGTAATTTTTTGTTATTTACTCGATAATTCCGAAACAGTTCAACATATCTTATTGAAATTTTATACATATATAAAACAAAGTCTGGAGTAACACATTAAGTTTTATTTTAATTCCGAGCGGACGGAGTCGGGGGAGACAGCTAGTAATAAACGAAAAGGTTTATATGTATGGATGTTTGTTATTCTTTTATAATACTCACTATAAATAAGTATTTAGCCAAGGCTGCTTTGCATGAATGTCTGCAGCGTAAGGCAAACAGCCACCACCAAGTAAGTCATCATGGGACTGCTTTACGTTATCTAATGACAATAGAATAGGTCATGGACTAAACCATAGATTATCTATCAAAGAGTAATCACAGGTACCATAGACCTTTCAAGAAATAACCGTAGAGCATAGATTCGTGATCAACATTTTAACAGTGGTAGAGCCAACTTTAACATCTTCGCACGAATTGGCAACACCACGACCAAAGACAGGCGGCAAGTGGAAGCTATTCCGCGTTTCGTCTGAGTGTGCCGGAAGGCTAATTTTAGTATTTTCCCTTCCCAGCCTTATCTTACAAGGAAATGATGGGAAGGGGAAGTTGATTTGACGAAGGATACGCATAAGAAGAGCAAACATTCTCTTTCAGTGCGTCTCCGTCGATTAAAGGTAGGCAATGCTGCAATTGCGGATGTCTATGGGCAGTCAATTCGCTATTTCAGCGATTTCAGGTTTGCTTGTTTGTCACCTTGTAACTAAAAAAATCCTTCCGTGGCTCAGGAGTTAAGCTCTTGATTATCAATCTGCAGGTCATAGGTTCGAAATCTTTCTAACCTCTTGCGTTTTTATGTTTATTGTGACATGTAGCTTAAACAAGTGAACCTATTTTACTGGTCATGTATTTTTAAGAGTATTTTAGAGCGTCGGTGGCTCAGGGGCTAAGCACTTGACTTGACCTGCAGGTCCAGGTTCGAATCCCGCCATGTACCAATGTGTTTTTCGATTTTCGACATCGTGATGCTGCACATATCGGAGAAGAAATTCAAAGATGTGTGTGAAGTCAACCCGCATTGTGCCAGCGTTGACTAAGGCCTAGTCACCCCTAACTGGGGGTAGACTACCCTCAGTGGTGACATATAGTGAGCTGATGGTAGTAGTATTTTTGAAATGAATAATACAAAACTCTTTGTCAATAACAAAGATATCCTGCCAGTTTGTAATCTGGTACTGGGTTCGAATCTCGCTTAGTACCAATGTGTTTTTTGATAAGAATTTCAGTTTCACACGTTACGGTGAAGGAAAACATCTTGCTTCACTGACGTTAACTAACTCGCCCCTAACTTAGGGTAGACTACCCTCATTGGGGATGATGATGATGATGATGATTATGATGATGATGACTATGATTATGACGATGATTATGATGATGATTACTATGATGATGATGATGATGATGATGATTACTATGATGATGATGATGATGATGATGATGATGGATGTTTACTTACCTAATGAAGGATATATCAGTTTGAGGTCCGCAGACGTGCTCAACATTTGTGGCTGATTTTTTATCTTTGTAAAATGATGTAAAAAATCACCAGTAAGCCATAACTAATACGAAAAAAGAACATTAAAAAGATAGTAAATTTGTCATTACCAGCTTAGGTAATTGTAAAATGTTTTTAATAGGGTAGAGGACATAAAGGGGAAATACTGTATAATACTGTTTGTCTCCAAAATTCAAAGTTTCGTCTGGTGAGTGTATCGAAGGCCTTGCTTTTCCTTCCCTTCCCACTTTCTAATATGGAAAGAATGGGAAGTGGATTTGTCAGAAGAGGGGACGATAAGGAGTATCGTTCTCTGTTCATATCCACAGTCGATTTAAAGTAGGTATTGCATCTGCAATTACAGATGTCTAAGGGCAGCCGTTTCGCTATTTCGGCGAATACACGTAACCGCTTTTTTGTTTGTTACCTCATATTATAAAAAGTAGGGTAGTTTCACTATTTTATTGAAATCAGATAACCTTTTACTTATTCATCGGAACTCTAAAAGATATCTTCCCTTGTAGTTCCCTTCCCCTTCTCAGTTAATAATGCTGCACTATATTATATTTTTTTTAATTTTAAATTTATATCTAGTCTATATTAGGAAATATCAAAATACCCACCTTTGGTTCCTTCCCATACGAGCCTAGACTACTCGCCTGTGCTATAAGGGGCCAGTTTTTGTTTTCCCCAGATGGTACACAGCAATGCTGTCTTAGTAATGCCCCAGTACGACTCATGCCCCATTCTGTATCGAAGTGGGAACCTGGGACTGACGCTACTAAGAATACGCTAGAAACGGGTTGTTTTGTTAGAAGCTATCGACTCAAAAATGGCTTAACCATTTTTTTAATGTTATCCAACTTAAGCAATGGAGACGTTTTAAAAAATAAGCTACAGCCGTGAGCAAAAATAAAGGGTCGGTTAAGAAAGTTTGAATATCTCGGAATATAAAGACGCAACTGAAATGATAGACAAATAAATATCCTTAAAATAAACATTAAATTGACTATCAAACATTATTTATTTCAGTTAGAAAGCGTTTTATTTTCCGAGTTATTTAAACTTTCTTAAACGAATTATTTTTGCTCACGAGTGTATTTCCAGAAGTCGTATTTGGATGAAATTTGCTACAGTTATAGAACATAGTTTGGAAGAATGGGGTACTAAGTTTTTTTCCGCGCGTACGGAGTCGCGGGCGACAGCTAGTTATAAAAGTAAACTTTGTAAAACCTAGACTTTAAGTAATGGCAATAAAAAAAGGCAATGTAATAGACGAAAATGCTAAAAAACACACCGTAGAGAAAAATTCTAGAAATATATAAGGGATTCGTCCCCACTGAGGGTAATCTACCCTCAGTTAGGGGTGACTTAGTCTTCACATATTATGGATAAACCTATACATATAATAAAATTGGAGTGTCTGTTTGTAATATTGAAATAACTGTATTTTACTACATGTATATGAATACATATACATACACCAAAATAACATTTTTTATTATTTTTGTCTGTCTGTTTGTTTTGGCTAATCACTGAAATGGCTGGACTTTTATTGTCAGGTAGCTGATGTAATAAGGAGTAACTTAGGTTACGTTTATTTTAGAAAAACACGCGCGGTCGGAGTCGCGGGCGATAGCTAGTGTACATATCAAATTCTAAAATCGAAAAAAGTACGAAATAAAACGACACTTATAGGGGTTCAGTAGTTAACAATACAAGTCAAAATTAACATACAAACATACATACAAAAAAGTAGGGAAAAGACCTAAAATAGTATAAAAAATACTCACTTAATATGACTGAAGTCGCATCGCTTCACCCAATCCACGTAAGAACTGAGCTGTGGCATCTGATAGTGGTGTAAATACCGTAGTAAAGACCGCTTGAACAGGGTAGGGGACTCCCCGTCGTGGGGCATAGAGTCCGCCGGGAGTGGGGGACAAGATGGACTGAACCATAGACTACAAATTATATAATATATTAATAGTAATAATAATGAATCTTAGTTGATATTTGGTACAGCCGTGAGCAAAAATAAAAGGTCGGTTCAGAAAGTTTGAATATCTCGGAAGATAAAGACATTAGTTAACTGAAATAAATTGTGCATTGCAATGAAATATAAATAAATTAATCAAAATATTTTATTTTAAGTATATTTAATTGTCTATCATGCACAATTAATTTCAGTTAGCTAGCGTCTTTATCTTCAGAGATATTCAAACTTTCATAACCGACCCTTTATTTTTGGTCACGGCCGTACTTTTTTATCATTTTTTTATTTCTATTATTCGAAATAATAAATGCGAAAGTATAGATGGATGGATGTTAGAGTTTGATCGCCTAAATAGTTAAATAACAAATACGTAAAATTACTAGGATTAAAGAGTATATATATATATATATATATATATATATATATATATATATATATATATATATATATATATATATATATATAAAACTACATGTATTTTAAAGTATGAGCCAGTATTATGGATTAGTCATTT
>JAAOEG020000020.1:4133901-4144072 GCA_011763625.2 Papilio bianor | reverse complement strand
TATATATATATATATATATATATATATATATATATATATATATATATATATATATATATATATATATATATATATGATAAGATTCGTTTAAGTTTATGTTTTTAATGAAATTTAAATAAATTAATAAAAATATTTTATTTTATTTCAAGGATATTAAATGTCTATCTTCCGATATAATCAAACTTTCTTAACGTTATTTCTTAACCGATCCTTTATTTTTGCTCGCAGCTGTATAAAAAGACGTATCAATGATATTTTTAACAAAATTTTTTTATATAATATCTATTATTATATATATACAGTGGAAACAGACTTTAATACTAATCAAACAATTCGTGGTAAAAGATAACCGAGCAGATTGCATGATGTGACAATCACTGTAATATTGTTCATTTGGTATATCTACTATCTGACAATATTGAACTGTTGACGATTTCTAGCAAGTTTGCCGAACATTTAAAACCATCAAATTGTCAACTGATCCTTATTGTTGAGAGTTCATTTAAATTTATAATCTATTATACTAGCGGCCCGCTCCGGCTTAACTCTCCGGCACGGGTATAAATCTGATAAATCTCGTAGGGTTCAAGCCTGCGCTTGTTGCAATGTAAGTGGAAAAAATTTAATTATTTACGACATCACATTAGAAACTTCGCAAATAACAGTATTTCTCCACTATTTAATGGATGTTATTATACATATAAACCTTCCTCTTCAATCACTCTGTCTAAAAAAAAACGTATCAAAATCCGTTGCGTAGTTTTAAAGATTTAACAAGTCAAGGGGACATTAGAAGCGATTTTGTTTTATACTATTTAGTAATATACATATAATAAAACTGGAGTGTCTGTTTGTAATATTGAAATAACCGTTTTTTCCTACAAGTATATGAATATATATACGGTACATACACCAAAATAACATCTTTTACAGTATTTGTCTGTCTGTCTGATTGTTCCGGCTAATCTCTGAAATGGCTGGACCGATTTTGACGAGACTTTTAATGGCAGGTAGCTGAAGTAATAAGGAGTAACTTAGGCTACGTTTGTTTTAGAGACCAAATCTTTTATTTTAATAAAAGAACGGGCGGACGGAGTCGCGGGCGACAACTAGTTACAAAGTGGAACTACGCCTACATTTAATGCATACGATGTGAAACATTGATAATACAGAATGACTAAAAAAACAGAACAGTATTATGAACCCGAGGGACATAAGCTGATAAGAATTATCCACTGTATAAACAAAAATATTTTTATTGCCACATTGCATACATTCACACCGACAATCCAAACAAAAGCAAATAAAGGAAAGAAAACTGTTATATCACCAAGTATAAAAAAAAACGTAATTTGTATATCAAACAATAGGACAGAAAGAATATGGAAATAATCACCTTTAGCATAAAAAAACAACAAAACATCCCCAAGCAAAGAATAAAAACACAAATTACATAGATCAACAAAAGCATTCCATATCTAAATTCTATTATAAAAACAAAACAAAACAATAACATTCGATTAGCGATATATTTGGAAAAAAAAAATCTACTTCAACCTGTCAAACTTTTTCAGTTTGTTTCCATATCATTTTAACACTGGCAGTTATGGCCTTAAGACCCGACGCCATTGCCATTTAAAAAAAAATTTGGACAGGTCATATGCTTGTCACTTAATTCAAATACGTCCACAGGTTTATATAAATTTTGTTAATCAACATATTGCTAATCGAATGTCACTCTACAAGTAATGTACTTACCGTCTAGTGAAGTCTAAATTTTTCTCTCTGACAAGATTATCTTGAAGTGATAAATAATAAAAGATACATAATATCAGTAAGAATATAATCACAACGTGATATTTCTTGAATCTGTACCATCTCACCACCATTTTTGTGATAATCTGTAAAATAAATTAATCTTATTAATGCAAATATTTAGATGTATGATTGTTTTTTTCTTATCTATACATGTAATAAAATTGGAGAGTCTGTAATATTGAAATAACCGTGTTTTACTACATGTATATGAATATATATATGGTGCACACATCAAAATGAAATTTTTTACAATTTTTGTCTATCTGTCTGTCGGTCTGTTTGTTCCGGCTAATCTCTGAAATAGCTGGACCGATTTTGACGGGACTTTTATTGGCAGGTAGCTGATGTAATAAGGAGTAACTTATGCTCCGTTTATTTTAGAACGCGCGGACGGAGTCGCGGGCGACAGCTAGTATATATACATATGAGACGGGGGCAAACAAGCGACGAGAACACTGATGTGATCAGCGACGCCCATCTGCAACACCAGAGGAACCACAGATGCATTGCCCGCCTTTGAAAAGAGACAGGCTTGATTCTTGAAGGATCCAAAACCATACTGGTTTGGAAATACCGCCAAGGACAAACCATTCCACAACGCGGCTGTGCTAGGTAGGTAGAAAATGACGCGAGAACCGCACTGTTGAGGAATACCATTCATCAAGGTGGTGTGGATGGAACCTGGCGGTCTGTTAGAAGGCATATCAAAAGACACTCAACAGAACTCACTTAAAAATGGCCATATATATAGAAAATAGGTGGAACACATTGGCTAGTAACTACATAGTTACAGGCAAAAGCTTTGCCTTTATAAATAAATTAAGTTTCTAAATCTTACTTAATATTATAAACCAAAATGTTAAGATGATATTGTAAGATGATATCTCCAGTATGGGTAAACAGATCTTTATGAAATACGGCACAGATATAGAACACAGTCTGGAAAAACACGGTGGCTACTTACTTTTTGTTTAATTCAGTTGCGGAACAAATCGCAAGCAAAAAGGCTTGTTTAGTAATAAATATAGACTGTGATAATGTAGCTTTCCA
The DNA here is from genome assembly GCA_011763625.2 of Papilio bianor. Classification (NCBI taxonomy): domain Eukaryota; kingdom Metazoa; phylum Arthropoda; class Insecta; order Lepidoptera; family Papilionidae; genus Papilio; species Papilio bianor. The sequence continues at coordinate 4,141,204 of JAAOEG020000020.1, read as the reverse complement.
ATAGCAATAGAATTATATAAATTACTTTAGTTTTTGTGTTCCTTTGTTACTTAGAAAAAATATGAATCATACATACATATAAAGCTATGACTAATCAAACACATGTGTTTCTGATAGAAATAGACAGGGGAGAGTATGTATAGGATAATATTTTTCCTTTTGTTACACAACACCAATAGACCCACTTCCCCTTTCCAATTATTATTAATTAGAAAAGGCAAGTAGACTAAAATAATCATGCATCCATGTATAAACATTGTGAAGCCCACAAACCTTCAGATTTAACTGTACCATTAAAATTGCCATGTGTAAACAAGACTAACTATACAATTAAACTGACAGTTTAATTGTAACTACACTTGCTGACTGTTTAAAACTGAAGATGTAGGGGTTTACCAGTATGAACAGGATAAAGCATTAACAATGAGACAAGTAATACTGATTCTCTTCACCGTAGTTATATATTGTTCAATGTAACGAGACATCCTTTCACATGTGTTACTTGAGACATCTATTCATATGTAAATATATATTAGGTATTGTCAGTCAAACACATTTGTATTCAATATTATTGTATGTCTTCAGTTTTTTATTATTAGTTAAATTTTTTGGATTTTAAGTATAACAAATTTTTTACAGGTAAACTGCTGCAACACTGAGTACTACCCTTAGTGATACTCTTAATATATAAAATTTAAATATATAAATGATAATTGAAATACCAACATTCAAATGATGGCTATATCTCAAGATCTGGTGATATCTGGCTTGGGTTTTTTAATGTTCATTACCATTTACCATGGATTAAGAATTAATAGATTTGGTTGAAATTTGCCACATAGGTATTTATTTACTGTTAAGTGCTCACTACCAAAAGAAATCTTCAATAACAGGTTACCTTTATTGGACAGAGGATAGGATAAACATAAAAAGGATATTTTCTATACATCATTTGTTGCCTCCTCCGCAATTGTTTCCTAATTAGAAATTAATATGATTAAAACGCATATTTAGCACTTATCTTGTTACAAATCTATTCAAATAATGAAAGTTATAGCTTAGGGACCTAGGCTATATTTATTACTACTCTTTTTAATTGCGTGTGGACGAAGCCTAGTACTAGTCATTCATAATTGTGCATAATATCTTTGGATTACAAAATATGTATATAATTAGGGTAAGAACTCATCTCCTTATCCTCCCACTCAATATGGGGTCAGCATACAATTAACCTACACACTAATCTCTAAAAAAATGTCATTAACTAAAACTATTCACTAATTCTGAACTAAAAACAGCCAGGAATATGAACTTAGCTGTGCCGGAATATCAATAAACATATAAATTAATCTATTTTAAGATTTCATCCTTGCACGGGTTTATGAGGAAAATTATACGATACCGAGAAGAAGGTATTTTAATAAAGGAAAACCCAATATTGATGTCTAAGTTTGCAGTTCAGGAAAAATTATAGAACACTTATTCCGTTTTTTACTATTAAGGAGTATGTATTTTAAAATAATATCAATGCATTTTATAAGAAAAATGAAGAATAAATAGATTGAAATACATACATATCTAATTCTGGAAAGATTTCTCTAGCCGCACCGAAAATTAAATGCCCGCAAAATATATTACAGGAAAACTACATAAAAATAAAACACGATAATTTAACATAATCGAAAAACAAGACACATTCTCGATGCGAACCGAAACTAAACTGAAGTTGCAATTTATTTCAATTTATCTTTTTTCAAAAGCAATAAAATTATGATTAAGGTCGCGTTCAGAATTTTGTCAAAGTCAAGTCAGCTATTGCCATAGAATATATAGAATATACACAATATTCAGACTTGTAATATTTTTAAAGTTATTGAATGACTTTTTCACCGAATGCATAATAGATAGTTATTATGTAATTGTAAGGATTAATTTAAATAAATATATATGAATTGGCGAGCCGCCATTAAGGCATTATATAGTGGTAAAGTAATTTTCGTCTCGGCTATTCTTAAATACAGTGCGAATTCACAATAAAAAGTATATAAGCTACGAGGTTTAGTTTAGTAAAAAAATCAAAAGGTTAAATTGAGAAGGTATCTCCAAAACCGCTTAACGGCTCTCACTTACATTTGGCATAGATGGAGAACGAAGTCTGGAATAACACTTCGACTACTAATTAACTGCTTTTTTATCCCGCGCGCACGGTTTCACTGTCAAAAGCTTAAGGAAAAATTTAACTGATTTTTTAACAAGCAAAGCAAATAGGACGTTTACAATACATATTGTGTTATACAACATTTGTTTTCATTATATCTCACATATTGCCGTGTTCGCACCATGATAGTATTTAATTTGAGTACCGAGTAGTTTATTATCTAAAAAAAATTTTATTGTCCAATATTCATTCGCACTATTGTCACATTACAGTACACAAGTAACTGACATTTTGCTAGATAAACATCAACGTTTACTAAAGAACTAACCGCAATAGATCTTTGTTTCACTATAGAAACAGCAGCTTAAAATTACTATTCTTATTAATCTTTGACAAACACTAACGCCCCGCCATCTATAAAGAGTTTCTATGTCTTATTATGGTAGCGTTCATTTAACGCTTTACTGTTGATTTTAAGAGTTAAAGCGCGGCAACACTGTTCCAATAGTTTTTCACAATGACACCTTTGGTCGCTTTAAATATTTTAAAAAGCTTACATAAAAACAAAACAATCGTAAAAAATATTGTATCGTCTAATTAATATTATCTTAGGACATTTATGTTTAGGAATTCGAAACAACAATAAATGTTTCTTATATATCCGTATTTATTTCTAAATTCAAAGTCTAGAAATTGTTTCCTAATGATAAAAAAATTCGTAGATGCGTCATAATTTTTGATATCTCCTAGAAACTAGCGATGTTTACGTTCCAAGATACCAAAGGGTGTAAGTTCAAGATCAAGTTTAATCAAAAATAAACTAGTCGTATACCCTGGAATTGTTTTCAAAATTAAATTTATTTTATATTATTTGTATTAAAATCTGAGATATGTAATCTATATTAATAATAGCTGTCGCCCGCGACTCCGTCCGCGCAGTATTTTTAAAAAACTTAAGTAGTACATATACCAAAATAAAATTTTTACTATTTTTATCTGTCTATTTGTTTCGGCTAATCTCTAAAATGGCTGGACCGATGTTGACGGGACTTTTATTGGCAGATAGCTGGTGTAATAAGGAGTAACTTAGGCTACGTTTATTTCAGAAAAAAGGCGCGGACGGCGGCGAACATAATATGTAAATAACAAAAATCTACGTATCGGAAGTAGCCTATTCGTTCTATGCTCTACAGCTATGTCAAATTTTATCTAGATCCGTTCAAACTCTAACAAACATCCATCCATCTAAACATTATTTGTGAGGTTGAGTCTATATTATTGTTTAAATAATCTATTTTTTCATAACCAACACAGAACAATAAAACGGCTATTAACTGAAAGCCATAATATTTTATAACTAATCATTTCTAACGCCGTAAAAGTCATACAGTTAAATTAACTGGTTAATTATCAGATAAAAAAATACATTAAACTGGTATTAACCGAAAAATATAATTACTACACTAAATTATTATTATTCATTTAAATTAACAGTGGTAGAATCCGAAGATGTATTAGTCATAATACCACGACCACACAGCAGACACGGTGGAATTCGTTTATTTTATATATTATTTTTATATTACAAGGTGGCAAACGAGCAAGCGGCCAGCTGAAATCGCTAAATAAGCGAAGTGACCGCTGCCCATAGACATCCGCAATTGCAGATTCGTTGCCTACCTTTAATCCGCGGAGGAGGAGACGCTCTGAAAGAGGATATCTTCCTTCCTATGCGTATCCTCCTCCGTCAAGTCCTTTTCCCCTTCCCATGCTTTCCTTGTAAGATGAGGGTGGGAAGGGAAAGAAAACTACAATTATGCCTCCGGCACCACACTCATAAGACGAAACGCGGAATGACTTCCACTTGACGTCTGTCATCTGTGTGTTGGTGGTATTGGTGTGGGCGAGCCTGCCTATTCGGGCGAAGAAATTACAGTAGGCTCTACCACTGTTAAGTCATTCCGTGTTTCATCTGATGATTGTAACCAGACGCTTCCCAGTCTTCCTATCCCTTTTCTTTTCATCCTCTTTTCCGTCCAATTTTTTCATTCATTGCAGATGCGGCCTCTTACTCGTTTACTACCTGTTATAAGAATATTATAACTAAAAAAGAATTAATCTTACTATTATAATATTATAAATGCGAAAGTTTAGATGGATTGATGGAGTTTGTAGCTTAAATTGCTGAACGAATCTCGATATTTGGCATAGATGTAGAGCATAGTCTGGAAGAACACATTGGCTACCGAATAAGTTTTTTTAAGATCGCTGTTGACAACTAGTTGGAAATAGTTATAGAGCATCTGGATGAATGCGTAGCCAAGTTTGTCTTTTTTTTTAATCTGTGTGTACGAAATCGCGGGTTAAAGCTATGGGTTATAATTTGGAAATTGATTATCATTTACATTTGACCTTCAATGCAATATGTATTACACCATAACAATATTATTAATTAATAAAAATTTATATTAATTATGACATACAACATATCATACATTTTTACTATATTGAAGTCTGTACCGATAAAGTATTAACCCAGTTCCTTTCAACACAGAACAGAAATATATGTGTTCTTGTGTTGACCGCACGCACAATGTGTTGATGGTGAATTACGGATCGTCAAGGGTGTATGAAATACCAGTAAGTACGAAATTCGTTTATCTCATAACGAGACTAAAAAACTCATTCTAGCTTCAATCTTTGACGTTTAAATTCATTACAATATCCTTATTAATAACCTTATTAAGTATTATAAATGCGAAAGTTTAGATTATTAGGATGGATGTTGATTGGATCTCGATAAAATTTGGTATAAATGTAGAGGATAGTCTTGAATAACAAATAGGCTTCTTCAGATCTCGGAAATAGTAACGGTTCCCGTGGGATAGGTTTATTTCGTTTTTTCATGTTTATTCGATTTTACAGCAACGGTTCAACATATCTTATTGAAATTTAGCACAGATATAAAACAGAGTCTGGAGTAACACATTGGACATTAAGTTTAATTCCGCACGAACGGAGTCGCCGAAAAGTAGATATTTTTTTTAACTAAAAAGAAAAAAAAACGTCGTTAAAAAGGTAGTAAACGATTTTATATTTTGACATCTGTTTTTTTTTTTAGTTTCTAGCTTATTTCTTCTTTTTTTTCTAACAGCGAAAGTGAATAAATGCTTTCATAACATTTGGGCCACAGTTACGTCATTCAAGTATTGAACGTTGGCACTATGACCTCGATAGATTCATGGTGATTCTTCTTCTCTTTCTAACATAAGACTTTATAGCTTTGTCTCTTTCATTAAACAATGAAGTCATAAAAACAGAAGTTATGATCGTCATATAAGTACGCAGATGATAAAGATTAGTTTTGTTAAGTTGTTTTTTGTCATCGGTTGGTACACTGTAAATGGCTTTGCTTATTTTTTGTCCATATTATAGTATTTTACACCACTATTTTAACTTTTTTTGACTTAAAATGGACCTTTTAAAGTTCCAAAGGCCACATAAACTTTTTTTATAGTACTAGACAAACGAGCAAGCAGTCAAAGGAATTACCAACCAAAACCAAAATAGCGAAACGACCGCTGCCCATACACATCCGCATTTGCAGATGCGTTGCCTACCTTTAATCGACGGAGGAGACTTACTAAAAGAGAATATTTCTTCTTCCTATGCGTATCCTCCTCCGTCAAGTCCACTTCCTCGCATTTTATCCTTGTAAGATTAGGGTGGAAAGAGAAAGAAGACTAAGATTAGGCCTCCGATACCACACTCGTCAAACGAAACGTGGAATAGATTCCACTTCACGTCTGTCTTATGTGTGGTTGGTTCTCTTTCACTTCCCATTCTTTGCGGTTGGAAAGGGGAAGAGGACGAAAATGAGGCCTCCTGCACGCATGCTTATCAGATAAAACGTGAAATTGCTACTTCAGGCTTCTGTGTAGTTTTGGTATTGTGGTGGGTGAGCCGACCTATTCGTGTGAAGATGTTAAAGCGGGCTCTACCACAGCTAAACGTAGTTTTAGTTTTAAATTTCAAGACTTATAATACGACGATTAAGGTTTCTTCCATTTGCTGAGTTGATGTGTTATAAAATATTTTTTCTTTGTTTCAGCTTACAATGAAGACTTTGTTAATAATTTTCTTCGCAATTGCATCATCGTCTGCGGATAAAAGATGCCATGGGATCTTCTTCGGTGATAAATATTACAATTTACACCTAATCAAAGAAGGCATTAATAAAATTGATAATCTAATACTGAATAGGAATGACGATATTTTATATTTTACATTTGAAGACTTAAATACTACACGAAATAGACTGGTCGGTTACATCAATATGGATACGAAAGAAACCAAAGTTGTCGATGGTATAAATAATGCCACGTCTATTGCAATTGACCAGAGACTAAATAAAGTTTATGTTGGCAGTCAAAATGGTCTTTATAAGATAAATGATATGAAACAAGTCGAAAGATTACCTATACAAGACAATATAGTAAATTTACATTTTAAAGATGTTTTGTATTTTATTAATATACATGGTGATTCATTTATATTTGAAGATGGTTTTGGAGTTATTGTTCAAGAGCTACAGGGTGTTAAAATTAAAAAAATAATAGTTGATAATGATAATAATATGTTTTTTATTAGAAATAATACATTGTTTAGAATCAAATTAGGTACAAAAGCTATAAATATACATGAGAAAGTATACGTCGATGTTATCACTACGGATATGTATACAAAAGCTTTTGTATGTAGTAGAACTGGTGTATACGTGTATAATAAATACAAATTTACATTAGACAGAGTTTCTGATATGAATTTTTTGAAAGGATTAACATTTAATAAAGCGAATGAACCAATTTATGCAGCAAAAGATTTGATAATCAAACTCAGTGAGAATCCTATACCTTGTTTTGAAGATTAAAACAAATATAGCGATAAAAAAGTAACCGAAAATACAAATTATTTAAACTTTCCTAAGACATTATTATAAACTAATTGAAAACACTCACGTATCTGGGGACATCGCCTAGTTTCGGACTTCGTTTTTTAAGTAATAATAAAAAAATATATACTGCAATGTATAATAGAATCCCTTATTGTAATTTTCACCGGCGGAACATATTTAAAATATATGGG
>JAAOEG020000020.1:4102573-4121712 GCA_011763625.2 Papilio bianor | reverse complement strand
AAAAATGTATGGAAGACTGGGTGAAGCGTTGGAGATGTTGTATTGCAAGCGATGGGGCCTACTTTGAAGGCGATAAATTAAATTTAGATGAATAATTTGTATTTTTTGTTTTATTGACAAATTCCAGATATTTAGTACACAGAATGTAGAACATAGTCTGGGAAATCACATAACCTATAAAATATTTTTTTTTATTCTGAATCAGACAATTTTGTGGAATATCTCACCTTAATTCACAGCCTTCTCTCAATCTCCTATACACGTAACATTCAGTGAAAACCCATGTATTCGTAAAATAATGCTGACTATCGCAGCTTTGTATCCATTGGTTCCATCTTTTAGCTTCAGGGGTGTTAACAGTGAATAAATCGTATTTCTTATTAGTTACGAGGTCATTTTTTAATTTAGTCACATATTGTATCAACCCTACAATATCATCATCACCCTGAAATATATAAGAAAAAAACTTTTTAAATTTTGAAAATTTTTGTTTCCATTCGATGCCCTCCTGCAGACAGTTCATCTATACATATAATAAAATTCGAGTGTCTGTAATATTTAAATAACCATTTTTACTACATGTACTCGTATATGAACATATATAGGTGCATGCACCAACATAACATTTTTTACAATTTTCTGTCTGTCTTTCTGTTTGTTCCGGCTAATGGCTCTCTGAAATGGCTGGACTGATTTTGAAGGGACTTTTATTGGTAGCTGATGTAATAAGGAGTAATTTAGGCTACGTTTATAAAAAAAAATGTACAAAAAGAACGCGCGGAAGAAATCGCGGGCGACAGCTAGTGATACATAAAATAAAATTGGAGTGTGTTCTGTGTGTCTGTTTGTCCGGCTAACCTCTGAAATGGTTGGACCGATTTTGAGGGGACTTTTATTAGCAGGTAGCTGATAAGGAGTAATTTATGCTAAGTTTATTTTAGAAAAAATCTTTTATTTTAGAAAAAGGACCCGCGTACGGAGTCGCGGGCGACATCTAGTGAAATATTATGTGTTTTTCTGTCTTCATTATTGTAACGGACCTTTGGTATTTCCAGTCTACACTGGTGTATGTTATGTATTATTGATTACTTTTCTAATTTGTCAAACGAAACTACAAAATGGGTCGGAAATTAACAACAACTGTGCCAAAGAATAAGAAACATACGGCGATAGTTTTACTCATATTATAAACTAGCGGCATGCTGCGGCTTCGCACGGGTATAAATCTGATAAATCTCGTAGGATTCAGCCTGCTTTTTTTGCAACGTAAGCGGAAAAAAATTATCTATTTACGACATCACATTAGAAACCTCAAAAATAACAGTATTTCTCCACTACTTAATGGATGTTATTGTACACAAACCTTCCTCTTCAATCACTCTATCTGTTAAAGAACCGCATCAAAATCCGTTGCGTAGTTTTAAAGATTTAAGCAGTCAAGGGGACATACAGACAGAGAAAGCGACTTTGTTTTATACTATGTAGTGATGCGACAGTTTAGATAGATAGATCGATGTTTTTACAGTTTGTCGCCTAAACTGCTAAAGGGATCTCGATTATATTTGTCATAGATATAGAGAATAGTCTGGAAGAACACATAGGATACTTTGCTCCCGGAAATAGTTACGTTTCCCGTGGGATACATTAATTTAGTTTTTCATGCTTACTCAATAATTCTACAACGGTTCAAAATATTGTACTAAAATTAGGAAAAAAAAAATTTAATTCCGCGCGGACGGAGTCGTGTGCGACAGCTCGTATTTTTATAAATGGCAATCTTACCGCATTATGTGTTGATTTTATTTTGCTTCCTTCTCTTGACAAGTAATCTATAACTTTGGTCAGTATCACAGGTAATCTGTCTCTTAGTGAATAATACGCGAAACTCCTGAAATAAAAAAAAACATACTTATTTTTTAAATAACGATGTAATCATTAAATACATGTCATGAAAAAACTAATTTAAGGCGAATCTGTAATTAAAATAAAAACACTTGAATTCAAAGTATTTTTTTTTAATATTAGCAAATTTTGGTCTATTTATTAATATTTATTTTATCATTCCAACAGTCTAGGCTTGTGCTAGGATATGGTGCAATAGTCGAATGGTGGGATTCGAACTCTTGACCACTTGATCGTAAAGCCATACACTTAACCATTAGGATATTGGCGCTACTGTTAAAAATATACATTAAATGTATATTTTTCGTAAATCGTAATCTCTGTTTACACCTCTTTATAAAAATGCAAACATTAAAAAAGTATGTACTAAAAAATTATAAAACATTTTTTTTTTTTATTAAATCACAAAAAAATTAATAATAATCATGTTTACAGATTTTTAGTAAAATTCTGACATCCAAAATAGCAACAAAAAGTATCGCCCGAACAGGGACTTGAACCCTGGACCCTTGGATTAAAAGTCCAATGCTCTACCGACTGAGCTATCCGGGCTGTGAAATCTTGTACTGAAAATATAAATCTTATAGTAGAATTTGATTCCCGTGAAAAATAAACAAACGTTATTTTTAAATACATCACAAAAGCCATAAAATTAATATTATCTGCCTAATTTTAATTTAAAAAAAAAAATGATTTGTACAATTTTTTAAATGAAAACGCAACAAAGGATGGTTCCACATATATCATATAGAAATAATCTTACTTCTTACTAATATTATAAATGCGAAAATTTCGATGAATGGTTGTTAGTTAGAGTTTGTCGCCTAAACTGCTGAGAACATCTCCATAAATGTGATTGTCTCAAAGAACACAAATGCTACTTTTTATCCCAGAAATAGTTAAGGTTCCCATGGGATACATTGGTTTTGTTTTTCATGTTTAATCAATAATTTTTAACAGTGGTAGAGCCCACTTTAACATATTCGCATGAATGGGCCGGCTCGTCCAGTGTAATACCACAACCACACAGAAGACAGGCGTGAAGTGGAAGTTTTTCTGCGTTTTGTTTGATGAGTGTAGTGCCGGAGGCTTTATTTTAGTCTTCTTTCCCCTCCCGGCTTTATTCCGAAAGAGGAAATTATCTCTTTCAGTGTGAAATTAAAAGGTAAGTAAGTAAGGTAATTAAAGGGTAAGGTAGGCAATGCATCTGCAATTTGCAGATATCTATGGATAGCAGTCACTTCGCTATTTCAACTATTTTAGGTGGCCGCTTGCTTGTTTGCCTCCTTGTAACATAAAAAAAAAATCTGCAATGGTTCAATATATGTTATAAAAATTTGGCACAGATATAGAGGACAGGTCAGGACAGGAGGTCAGGACAAAGACTGAAAGAATGCATAGGCTACTAAGATTTGATTAACTAGAGATGGAATTGCACAGCTCATATTACTATATGGTTGAATTAAATCAATATTTATATGGAATATTACTGATAAGAAACATGTAATTAGTGAGATATTTTATACTAAACAATTAATATGAACAATATAGATGTTCATATGTTATAGAAATATAAAATATCCTTTTTATTAATATTATATTAGGTGGATGGATGTTTGTTTGAAAGTAGCTCCAGAATGGCTCAACAGATTTTGATAAGATTTGGTACAGATATAGAACATTGTCTATCGTCATCATCCAATTATTTAAATAAAAACCTGTTAAGTTTTTTGAGTAATATTTTAAGCTATCTATGTAGATCAATAGGGATTGTAAAGATCTTAGCATTTCTAAGGTTTATATATTTATTTACCCTTATATAGACTATCTAGAGAAAGGAGGGAAAGGACAAGCAGCTGGCAGGTCAACCTGGTGATGCAAATACTAAGTAAACCCATTCCGAATTAACTAGTCATAGCTATGATAATTAGGTAATCTTGCCTATTTTGAAGAATGAAGATTCATATGAGCTGTATTTGATCACATGTTTGATATATGCGAAATCTTAACCTACATTTTTTTTCATTCGATAAATTTAAGATATGGAAATGCACATACTTCTTAAAAGTTCCTTGTAACGGAAGATTTATTGGTGTCGCTGTATTTATAAATGGACTAGGTTTCGCTACTTTAATAAAGGGTCCACCGTAAATAAAGTCTGGTTTCGTACTCTCATCTTCATCGATTACATCTTTAATGCTAGCTACACTTGTCTTCGATATTGATTGCCGAAGCGAATCCACTTTTTGTTGACTCATTTTATTTAATTATTTCATGACAGTGATTAAAAAAAATATAAGAAAAACACGACGGGAAAATTTTGCGATATTTTTTTTTTGAACTGACGTTCTCTTTGACATTGACATTTCGCGCAAGAAAAACTACGTTTTTATGTTTGCGTTTACAGACAGTGCTCTTTAAATTAAATTAACAGAATATTAAGATTAAATGTAGTTTTGTTAATCGTTTTTTAATTATTATTATAAAAATCTTGCAAAGGACGTTAGAGAAAGCATGTATAATTGTAAATCATAATTTATTTCAAAATTTCGACTGTCTTATCTGTACTAAGCTAACCTCGTAAACACCAGGTAGAGCCCATTTAATAATTAAAATATAAAATATAGCTTTATTTTTATACTTATTCGTATGCGAAATTATAAATATATCCACAATTTAAATTGAAACATATGTTCAAACTTACATTCCATATATTCCACACATTTCTACATTCCGAGGTGTTACGATTCGCATTACAGGCAAATTTTCACAATCTATATGCCAGTCGTAGGCCGGCATGATTAAATACACTTTCTTCCTTTTATTTAATGTTAATAAACACGTATCTTCAAACACACGTGCACGAAAACGGTAAAGAAATAAAATACAATGACCCTGGGAGATACTAAATATAGCAAACTACGTAATTTCTATTCCTGTACAAAAAAGAAGTTTTAACATATAGATTTTCATAGTATATGGGGTTCAGGCACCAAGTTATCTAGTTTACTACATATAAATGGCAGTAGTCACGATTTTAGCGTCCATATAACGTCATTTAGCTTTAAACAATATATGCGTGTAATTAAAATTTATTTATTGTAGGTAATTTTCCAAAATGATTTTGTAATAATAAAATTTTTAATAGTAGAAATGTCTTTTTAGGTTACATGCAGGTTACATTAAATAACAGTAGTACTAGTCGTATTTAACAGTAGTAGTAGTAGGGGTTAAGCTCTTGACTTGCAACCTGCAGGTCCTTGGTTCAAATCCCGCCATGTACCAATGTGTTTTTCGATTTTCGAATATCAAATGTACATACGACGTTCTTATGGTGAAGGAAAACATCGTGATGCTGCACATATCTGAGAACAAATTCAAAGATATGTTGAAGTCAATCCGCACTGGGCCAGCGCTGGGAAAGCTCCGAGCCCTTCAGTTAGGTTAGTGCAATGATGATATAAATTACTGTAATTCCCTCTATAACGTGTTTTCAATCCCCCATATAACACGGGCGCCATAAAAAGAAGAGAATTCCCACATACTTATTTCTAAACTGTGAAATGTATTATATAATAATTTGTACAGTTCATAAGTTCCGCGTAACTTAGCACGTGTGTCAATTGTGTAGGTTAAATTTTATTTAAAATTAGCTGTCTTTTTCTAAAATAAATGTATATTATTACTAAGTTATTCCTTAAATTTAGATAAATTAAAATTATTAATAAGTTAGTCCTTATTACATCAGCTACCTGCCAATAAAAGTACCGTCAAAATTGATCCAGGTATTTCAGAGATTAGCCGGAACAGACAAAAATTGTAAATAAACTTATTTTGGTGTATGTACCGTATTATTCATATACATGTAATAAAAAACGGTTATTTAAATATTACAGACACTCCATTTTTATTATATGTATAAGCTAGCTGTCGCCAGCGACTACGTCCGCGCGTAATTAAAATAAAACTTTACCCTATCTATTATTCCAGAGTACATTTTTTATCTGTGCAAAAAATCATAAGATATTATGAACCGTTGCGGAATTATCGAGTAAATTTGGGTTGAAAATTATTAAATAAAACAATCAATAAAATTCAAATTAATATATTAGGAAAAATTTTAATTCACTTTATGGAATAAAATACAAAAGGTACACAATGTACTGTGGTTTTTATTTATTTTTTAAATTAAAAACACAATTATAAAAATAACATGCAATTCACCAACAAATATTAATCGAATATTTGTTACATATTCGTAAGTTTCTGTAGAAAAATCTTTAAATTTTTTTTTTTAGAGATATAGTAATGTAATTTTTACGTCAATGGAAAATCAATAAGACAATAAAACATATTTAAGTTATAAAAAATGGTCGTAAATTTCATAAATTGGACAGTTACCTTAAAACTGTAGAAAAACATTGTATAAAAATTTGTATCCAAATTCACATTTGTCTCTTTTTTTAAATATAAAATATTAGCAGATTTTTGCTAATTTACTAATTTTTTTTTTCATTTTACTCGAATGGTAGGATTCGAACTGTAGAACATAGATTGGAATTTCGTACTCAGAACCTTTAGGTTATTAGCTCTTAAATTTTTTTTAAAGTCAAAATTTTAATTCCAAATAAAAAAAAAATCGTTTTTTTTTTTTCGAAACAAACATCTTATAAAATCCTTATAAAATTGAGATATTTTTTTTATGTTTATTTGAAAAAAACAGACTTATTACAAAGTATAATTTGTATTAATGTTTCATTTTTAATTCAATGCTTTCTATATGTAAAACACATCGTATAAAATTTAAAAAATCAACCTCCTAAATTAAAAAAAATCAACTGTATACATTTTTCGTTTTAACACATGACATTTAAAATTATGACAAAAAACACGTTAAAAGTATTAAAAAAACATTACAATTAAAAGAGATCAAACAATATACAAAACTTTAAAAAAAAACTTTTCATAAAAATAAAAAAAAACAAAGTTCCAAAAATTTCTAAGTGTGATCTTTTAAAATGTGTTAATTCTAAATTTTAGTTTTAGTAAAAATGTTAGCTTCTAATATAACCTAAAAAAATTGACATTACCCAAAAAATTTCGTATATCGTATTACAGAAAAATATTTTGGATTTAGTTAAAGATTCAACTGTCATCATTTTTTTTATTTCAATAATACAATTCTACGGTGAAAATTTTAATCAAAATTATTATCGTCAGCACTTTTAAAAATAAATATAAGCAAAGACTAAAAAATATGTGATCATTGATATATTACGTCATAGGTTTTTGTCAAAGAATATTTACAACAGTTCAGAAAGTCCTAATTTCGAGATTTCGAAACAAAAAAAAGAAAAACATACAAAAATAGTGATATTAATTCTTAAAATGTCATAGTTTTCGTCAGTTATTTTTATATTTAATACTTCTTATTTCTATGGTTACTGTAGAAAAATGTACCACCAAAAAAAAGTTATGATTTTCATGTTTTGTCAAAATTGTACCTAATTTTAAAAATAATAAAAAAAACACACGCAAAAAAAGATAAAAAAAAGACATTATTTATAATATAAGTATCTTGGTTTTGGTCAAGTTTCTATAAAAATATCGATGACAAATTGTAAAAAAAATTATATAGTCAAAAAAAAAAAAAATATTGATATTAATAAGTCAGTTAAGTCAAAATTACATGTATATTAGTGTCATGATTTTCTATCATCAAATATTAAAAATAAAAATTAAAAACAAAAAGCAACTATTCTTTAACTTTTTATCTAATTGCTTATTAAAAATCAAACAAAATGTCAACTAAAAACCCGTTTTCATATGTTATTGAGAACATAAATTTAAATAATGTAATATATACACAAAAAAAAAAAAACAGAAAACGGCAGATATTGACAACGTACAGTCAGCTTCATAAATTGTATACATGTATAAAGCAACAAATTTTTTAGGCCTTTGGTTTTAAAAATATGTATGGATTTACATTCTTATGCTTCGAACCATTAATACATGTTGAAGGATAATTCCTAGAACTTTCTAGCATCGGAATAACAAAACAGTTACAGGACGACTCGTGACTAGTTTTTGACCTGAAGATTGACATGTCGTTAAAGACCTGTAGTTAATATATTTTAGTTTATTTTGGGTTATAATGTTTGTTGGTCTATATATAGTAAAAACGAAAACAACTATAGCCATGAGATCTCATTGAAAAAACTTATACAAAAACATTAAACCTTTCTTGATAAATACATAATAATATATTTGTGGAGATTCGCTTAAAACTGAGGGTAATAATGCATTTAAACTATTAAAAAATAAAACTTAAAAAATTGTTGTCAACTCCATTAAATAAACGTCAATGTTTAAAACTTCCAGTTTTTTTTCCAAAAATCCAGTATTAAGGATTTAAAGATTTTTTTTAATATTCATCATTATTTTTCACTGTGGCAACACATTAAAAACCTAATTCTACTTCTATATAAACAACACATTTGCACTTTGAACATGAAAAATATTAAAAAACCATATAAAAATTACTTATTTTTAAGCCGTGTTGCAATAAAATCTTTAGCCATAGAATTCAACTCTGGCAACACCAGTATTAATACATATTCTCTTTTATTTGTAAAATAAAAGTGCAATGTATTTAGTTTCTCTGTAGTGGAATAACACATTAATATAGATACCTATACAAATATAAAAAAAAATTGGTTTGTCCGATAAGGTGGTGCAGATTTTTAAAATCCTAATCATATATCCTATTAGCCGCCTGAGTGCAATTTTTTAAAAAAACAAAGAGCCCAAATGCACTTTAATTTCTACCATATTCTAAGGTGTATAAAAAAAAATTAACAAACAGTAACAAAACTTTTTGTCTAAACTTAGCTGAAATTATCTTTTAGAATCTGTAAGTAGATCATGAGCTTTGAATAATTTTAATATAGTATTTTACACTATCTATAGAAAATCAGCACAAACCTACAGACAACCACATCACTTGTACTAATAACGTCTCTTACCGTTACTCTTAATTCTTGTATTCTTCAATGTAATAGTTGTTGATTCTAGACGTTTACCATTATTACTGCTTCGGAGCAACGGACAGTATGTTCTGGAAATAAATAATAAACTATTTAACGATATAAAAAAACAGGTAAATTGTTCTATTATTAGTAATCAAATTTTAAATTTTATACATAACAGTGAAAAAAAAATCACATATCGGAAAATAAATTCAAAGAGTGAGTGATGGTGGTTAAATTATAAATATCAGATCCAAAAAAAAAGGTAATTAATATCAATTATTTCCAAGTAAATATTTTTGATAGATTCTAGATTAGTTATATGTAGTGCCTTATCTCTCCAACATCCTCTAACATATAACCTCGGAACTGAAAACTATGGATATCCAGAGATACATATCTATGGTATCCATGGCCAGAGACCATAAGGGAAATAAAAAATACTTACATGGTATGTGCATAATCGCCACTAACCCCACAAGCAGAACAAACATGGGACCTCAGAATCGGACATGTCACTACATGTTTCTTTCCGATCCTCTCTTTCACACAATGTGTCATATACACTAATGGAGTTTCTCCATTCCTTCGACAGAATTTGCACATTTTCTGTGCAGATATTTCATCAATCTTCGATGTACCAGCCCGAGAATATCCTGGTGGTGTAAATTCTGACATTTGGGGTATTGTATAGCTTGGGGTATAATTGGGTATCAACATCGGTGAAGATGGTGTAAAATCAATCATACTAGAAGACATTGAAAAGTTTGAACTGGTCGAAATATTAGAATTCATCTGTGAAAAGTTTGAAGCAGTTGAAAAGTTTGATTCACTCGGAGAGAAAGTAGCAGGCGAAAAGTTAGGTTTGGTCGGCGAAAATGTAGCAGTCGGAAGGTTAGATTTAACAGGTGAAAAGTTCGCTGTTGAAAGGTTGGTTCTGATCGGTGAAAATGTGGTGGTCGAATGTTTAGACTTCATGGGTGAAATAGATGTAATAGGTGATAAATTTGGTGTTGGGGCCATGAATGATGTGGTCGGTGAAGATTTCTCTGTCGGAAACAACTCATAATTACGTATTTGATTGCTTTGCTCAAATATTGTTGATTTAGGAAGCGTGAAATCATCAATCCAGGAATTAGATATTAGAAAGTCACTATCGGTGTTACTGTTGGGTGATGGTCTAGAATATTCTGTATTACCTATGATTTTTCTACCCACAATTGGTCGCTGAGGCCGAATGCTTAAAGGATGTAAACTTTGTAATGGAGTGTCCGATGATCTGAGACTATACAGATCTGGTGTTTGCCGGAAAGATGTGAATAGATCTGGATAAGATTCAGGTGATGTAGAATCTGCAGAACTTGAAGATCGGTTGGCAAATGTTGAATGAATGGGAGATTGTGAATAAGTAGTGTTCAATAGATTTGTTGGTTGCATATCTGGAAAATATATAATTATAATTAATATTTTATTGCATCTTTGCTAGACTACTTGAGAGAAAAAATACAGAAAAAAATCTAGTTAGGTTAAATAATATTGAAATATGTTACAAAATAGTTATATATTAAGAAAATTAAAAAATACTATCTACAGATTTTAATTGAAAAGCTCCATTTGTTTATCATCTAGATAATTAGCGAAATACTATTTTTGAAAAATTATTACAACAATAACTTTAATCGTTCCTTTTAAAAGCTCCAAATGAAATAAAAACGAATTTATTTAATTGACAAGTTTATTCAGAACTTCTACTAAATTTGAAAAAAGAACTTACCATTTTCATTTGTTTTCGGAAATAAACGATTAATTTCAGCCATATAATCCATCATATTATCTTTTAAAGGGAACATAATCCTGAAATATCACGAAACCATTATAAAATTCACTCTGCAAAAGACTAAAAGATGACAAAACAGCTAATATTTAAAAATTGTTATTGATCATCGATCGGCCATCTTCTTTCTTTCGTATTTAATTTGAAGTCAATAATAAAACTTTTAAAATTATCGTATTAAATAAATTATAGAATGAATTTTAACCTGAATAACATGATTATAAGCGAATACTTAAATAATTAATACTACTAATTAATTTAAAATAATACAATTACAGTTTATGTTGATCAAATTAAAGTCTTTTAAAATTATTTTTTTAAAACAATAAAGACTCAAAAGCGCGCTGTTTGAATTTTTTAATTGTACTAAAAGATTAAAATAATTTAATGTACAATTTACAACAATGACTTTACAATAAATATTAATGGTATAATAATGTTGTTGCTATAATATTAATATTAAAAGCTAAAAAAAACAACATTTCAACACAAAAACGTATAAAAGCGAAGTCAATTTAAAAAAAGTAAAAATGCATTTAGCATTTTTACTTTTTGAAAGAAATACTTTTTATTTTACTTTTTATCAAGATGTCATGCCAAATTGAATAAAAATAGTGTTTAAATACTTTTTTTAATATGACAATTAATTATATTATACCTCAATTTAATAATCACAAAAGTACAGAAAAAATAATACGAAAAATAAAGAAATATTTACCGATTTACCAATAATTTTAACAACAAACTGTCGACGACCTCTTCGCAGAAAACTTAGACGAAGAATAAAAGTTTTGGGCGTAGTCGGAATTATTTTTCCTCAAGTTCAAAGGATGCCGCAACCCTTTATGATCAGTGGTGGCCAGAGAAAACAGTGCCAGGTTCAATTTTAGTACAAATAAAATACTAACTACAAAACAAAAGAGAGAGTTTAACAAATGTATATTTTGTTCACCAAGGAATTACTGAGACTATGGCGAGTACTATTTATATAATTTGTGTTAGGAAATGCCACCTCACAGAGGTAAAGACCAAGGCAAATTTATTTTACGTTAAAATAATGGATCGTTAATAATTTTTGTAACTCTATTTACGTAGATATTGTATAATAAGTAACTCACTTCGCTACTTAATACTTTAATATATTTTAAATATCTATATTGCATTTTCCTTGCAAGTGAAGATACATTTTTGTCAAAAGAAAGCCGACTTTGTTTGTAAACACCGATCGAACCAATCACGACACGTGTATCTGTTTCAGTCAATTCATCAATAGATGGCGCTGTACTCCCGAACGTTAAAATTTGGAACAAATAATAAAAACGAGCAAATAAAATATTATATTAAAAGGAATGCTAAATATTTAAAATAACGCACTCTTCACTTTTTGATCTAAGAGCCTCCTTCAGCTAAATTTTTGATTACGGCTACAGTAATTTTCTTTGTTTATTTCAAATCCCATTAATAGCACTATCGGATACTAGATGGCGCTTATTCATTACTTAATCAAAGTTAAATAAAAAACTAAACATTTAACAATGGAGAGCCATAAACATGACATTGGACTATAAACAAAAGCGACATGTAAACAGATATAAAAATAATCGAGTTTTAGATCTTTCTTTTGAGTTTGTCAATAAATATGTAATTGCTGTCGCCCGCGATTCCGTCCGCGCGTTCTTTTTCTAAAATATAATAAAAGAATTTGCCTAAAACAAACGTAGCCTTAGTTACGCCTTATCACATCAGCTACATGCCAATAAAAGTCCCGTTAAAATCGGACCAGCCATTTCAGAGATTAGCCAGAACAGACAGACAGACAAAAATTGTAAATAAGGTCATTTTGGTGTATGTACAGTATACATATTCATATAAATACAAAGTGGTTATTTAAATATTACAGACTCTCCAATTTTATTATATGTATAGATTAACCAGGAAGAATCGCGTGGTTTTGAGGTAATGATGTTCCCATAGCGATGGCTATCATGACAGATTTATATGTGAAAATGGATTGTAGATTATTTAAGAATGGATTCTGCAATGAACCGCCACGTAACTAGATTATCTATGTTTGATTGAAATTTTGATTATTTAACATATTTAATCCGCGTATGTAACAATCATTTGCATTTAAGAGATAGAAATTTTGAAGAAAAGATGAACACTATACGGCCCTCTCGAGCGCCCTTGAATCGGAATGCTACACGCGTATTTAGTGACAGCCCAAGGCGTGCTCCCCTCTCGGGGCCCTTGAGTCCAGTCACTCCATGAAGCGTCCACCGAAGCGACTTAACAGCTCGCCGTCCTCAAAAACCGGTAACAATAACGAAGTATCGGATCGAGCCGGGGTTCCTAAGGGAACCCTTGAGCTTAGTTACTCTTAATAACGAAACGTGTCCGAACACATTTATTTGAGTAAATAAGCCAATCGTTTAATCGAGTTCTATCTTTTTGGGCAAGTCCCCTCCCCCACCCCCCACTTGTCATTTGTCAAGTCTACCGACTCGGTCATCTGCTAAACAAGTACGAACACATCGATTTAGTTACGTTCTACGTTGATGTTTATTTTACAAAACATCACTCACTTGTACTGTACGAGTACTGTGACAGTGAGAAAAATACCCTCCTGGTGCGATCAAGGCTTAACAGTCTCACTGTTTGCCTTGAAGAGGCATTTACAGCTTCAAAGGGCTTGAGGTGGCCAAACGCAAATGACGCTGAGCTTAAAACTCCTTCTTAAATTATTCGCGATACGACTAAATTACTATCTTGGTGCGAAAAAGGCTTTAAGGAGCATGTATAAATAGATGTATGAACGTGGATTATTAAGGTTAGCATTAATATGGTCTACTCGTAGTAAAGTAGTTTTTTTTATCTATTTTCACTTTCCGACTATCTGGAGGGGCAGGTGCTCCTACATATCCCCCACTGGCGACGCGGATATAAGTATACCAACGATGTCTTGGGTTCAGGTTGAAACAATACCCTTTCGTCTGTTTATCATCATACAAAGAATTAAGATCTAACCAGAGTCCTTTTTTTTGGTGTCGGGGGGGAAATCTTAACAAAAATACCTTTCTCCTGGGGGGAGGAACACGGTTATGTGAGGTTATACTCACTAAAACGCCCTCGGTGACCGACCTCTAGTGTGATGAGCGGGGCTCCGGGATCTCCAGTGGAACGCACCGGCGCCTCACTGCACTTAGCTTGCTACTACCTGAACCAGAGTCCTACCGCAGCCATTATTCCACTCTATGTTGGTTTTCGTCCTCCAGATAAACCTATCGTCCGTCTCGTAATCCATCCTAAGGGCTGTTAACGCATAGTAAGTATAAAACACTGTTCTCCTTTGTGTTGATAGACAGTTGCAGTAAAATAAAACAGCCTTGGTCAATTCACAATAGGAGAAAGTAATTAAAAAGTAAGCATACGACTGTGTGAAAGGTATGATGGAACAATAAATTGCCATATCTGTGTTGGGGTTGCCAACAAGGTCTGCTGTTTTGTCGATCCTAGTTGTCTATCTGTGTTTTGCGATCTTCGATTTTCATATGTACATTTATCCGACGTTCTTACGGTGAAGGAAAACATCGTGATGCAACCTGCACATGTCGCAAAGAAATTCAAAGTGTGAAGTCAACCTGTACTGGTCTCTGGTTGACTAAGGCCTAGACACTAACTTAGGGTAGGCTGCGAGCTCCTCAGTGAGTGATGATGACTATAAGAATTTTATCTTATGTATGTAATAAAGTTCAATAAAAAATATATACATTTGAATTTCAAAACCTAGAAAATATGTCAGTTTTATTTTGTTCTGTGCATGGTACCCTACTCTATTCAGCTCTGTGGTTACGAAGCAAGGAAGTGGAGCAAGGCCATGGCAATTAAACTTATTGCCCGGACATCTTTACGTGTGGTCCAAGTCATAAATGGATCTTTCTAGATTCTCTCTCTCTCTCCCTAGCTGTTATCCCACATGGTGGTGGGGTCAGCTTTTCTGCTCAGCCTCTTCCACTTCTCTCTATCCTCGACATCTTCGTCAAACTCGGCACTCACTCATGTCCTTGAGCACTACATCTTTCCACTTTGTTTTGGGTCCACCTCTGGATCTGCGACCTTTCTAGATTCAGTTATTATAATTACACAGAGCCATGATAATTTGTAGCCCAACACCGTTCGCATGTTTTATATTACGAGGTGACAGACGAGCAAGAGATCTCTGGAATTCGCCAAAATAGCGACCACTGCCTAAAGACATCCGCATTTGCAGATGTGTTGCCTGCCTATAATCAACAGAAGAAGGGATGCACAGAAAGAGAAAGATAGACAAGCCTAAGCATCCCATTCGCCGCCAAGTCTTCTTCCCCTACCCGTCCTTTGCAGTTGGAAACGGGAAGAAGACTAACATTAGGCCTGAGCTGTAAAATTATTTGTTGAGCCGCAGTTTAACGATTCTAGTCTTTGTGTGCTGAATTCTTGAGCCGGTTCAGAGTTATTTTCTACATCTATGCCAAATTTCATAGACATTTGTTGAGCTGTTCTGGTGATATTTTCAAACAAACATCCATCTGCACATTTGCATTTATAATACTAGTAAAAAGTAAGATTATTTAGTTTTTAATTACATAATAATTATTAATTATTTATAGTTAAAAAATTCGTATTTTAATGTATTTTTTCCAAGTAGGGTTGAAGACACTGGCTGTAAAAATTAAGCCAAAAAATTTACTTTTAACAAACCTTATGAACCAAATTACGCTAGAATCTTTGAACTTGTACCACACATGAATTGTTTATTGTCTTCGTATTGGATCGACGATATCTGGTACTTTGGACATGTCTTGTAATTATTGTTTGAAAATAAAGAAAGCAAGGTCACTTATATTGCAATTTATAAATGTACTTATTATCTTAAGTAATCTCTACTTAACGAAATAAGTTACTATCGATGTTGATGAGGACCATCTATCGTATTAATGCGAAAGTTTCGATGGATGTTTGTTACCGTTTTTCGCCTAAACTACTGAACTGACCTCGATGAAATTTGGCATAAATGTAGAGGATAGTCGGAGGATGGTCTGGAAGAACACATAGGGCTATTTTTGATCGCGGAAATAGTTAGAATTCCCGGGGGA
This sequence comes from Papilio bianor, assembly GCA_011763625.2. Classification (NCBI taxonomy): domain Eukaryota; kingdom Metazoa; phylum Arthropoda; class Insecta; order Lepidoptera; family Papilionidae; genus Papilio; species Papilio bianor. The sequence continues at coordinate 4,105,810 of JAAOEG020000020.1, read as the reverse complement.
TACCTAGTTTTTTGTTTACATATTTACTCGACATTATTGAGATTTAGTACCGTTATAAAATATAGTCTAGAAAAACACATAGAATACTAAGTTTTATTTTATCTTACTTATATCTTTGAAAGATCGAAAGAACGTACTTATTCTGATGCTTCTGCATTGCCGGAGGTCCACCTCTATTGTTGGTAACGTTTTAATCAATCCAAAATATTGTTAATAATTAACTATTTTTACTAAAAGGTTCATCGACGACTTAATAACGCGGACTGTTATCTTACTTCTTAGTAGTATAAACTTCTTATAAATGCGAAAGTTTTAATTGATGGATGTTTATTAGAATTAGTTTTTTTTTAATTCCGCACGGACAGAGTCGCGGGCGACAGTTACTAATTATTTACAGCATAAACAGTCTCATCAGTGGAAGGACGCTGGTACTATCTGATGCACTAAGTGATGTTTCTTTTACCCTTGCTTAAGGGTTTTACTAAGCGGGCTCTCTAAGTACGGCAGGTATAACAGATACCAATTTAAGTTAAGATTCGCCCACTATATTACTTTGGTCATGGGTAATAAAGTTAACGAGTGTACGCAATACTTACCCGATCTGAATACTACAATCCATCTCGGTGTTGCAAGCTTTAAACCTAATTCTGTTTTCGGTACAATCTGTATTAGGCATCGGAGTTACCATATTGCGGTTGCAAGACTTATGTGGTCATGTAGATTGCTTGTATTGTGTACAAACTATGTATTATGGTATTTTATACGTAAATTTCTTTTAATTCCATGATAATTATATTAATTTTAATATAATAAATTAATATTAATTTTAATATCTAGTTTTTTTTGTCTATACTTTGAAATAATAATTAGTAATAATTAATGATGTTTATTAATAGAAAGAAAGAATAAATAACAATAAACTTTCCTCCATATATTATAAATGCGAAATGCTGTCGAGCATCGGTTACTCAAACGTAAAGCACATGACTTGTAATCTGCAGGTCCTGAGTTTCCATATACCAATGTGTTTTTTCGATTTCCGAATTTTCATATTTTTTTTATCTGAAGTTGTGGCGAAGAAAAACATCGTGATGCACATATCGGAGAAGAAATTCAAAGATATGTGTGATCTCAACCCGCACTGTGTCAGCGTTTAAAGTCTAGACACCCCGAACTTAAAGTAGGCTTCGAGCTCCTCAGTGGGAACATATAGTGAGCTGATGATGAATACTTACGCAGATAGCTGTTTGTTAAAAGGTATCAAATGCTGCTCAACCGATCTTGGTAAATAACACATGATATACTAAGTTTTAATTTTATTTTCCCGCGGAAGGAGTCACGGGTACAAGCTGGTTAATAATATGCAAGAACGTAATCTTGTTTGACGCTTCATGAGTTAAGTATTTAAGCTTAAATTTATTACTTTAATAATGTTAGTATCAGTTGGTTATCAGTTTTGTGTACAACTTTTATCGAAATAGCTTTTGCACGCGACCATACACGTGAAATTAAATAAAAAACTTAGAAGTAGCCTAGTTGTGTAGTAGTATGTGTTCTTCCAGACTCTATATCTGTGCCAAATTTCATCGAGATCTGTTGTGCCTTAAAGATACCTTCAAACAAATAGCCATCCATCTTAACTTTCGCATTTATAATATTAGTAAGGTAAATAATCAATGATGGATGCCAGGAAACATCTATTGCACTAATTGTCCGGCTCGCACACTAATAACACGACCACACAGAAGACAAGCGTGAGTTGGAAGCAATTCCGTGTTTAGTCTGATGAGTATGCATTCTAGCCTTTTCTTATATGAAAGGATGGGAAGGGGACGTGGATGTGATGGAGAAGGGGATGCAATGAAAAGGGAAACGTTTCTATGCGTCTCTTCCTCCGTCGAGTTAGGCAACGCATCTGTAATTGCAGATGTTTATGATCAGCGGACACTTCGCTATTTAAGCGAATTCAAGTGGCCGTTTGCTTGTTATTCATCTTATATATTAGTCACCTCAAACATGTCTCCACTGGCTCAGACTCCTTAGTTTAATGTGACTAAGCTTTGGTTAACTACGCTGGTTGTCGCGATACAATTCGGGTTCCACATACGAAAGCGTTAGCTGATCCATGTCTTTGATACCATGCGTAGTAGGAACAGAAGGGTTTATTGGGTAATTTATCCTATCCGAGATAGAATCCCACATGACTACCGTGTCCCTCATGGCATGGAGTAAAAACCTAGTTCGTAATGACTTCTACTAATATACTCGTACGAAATGTTTTTTTTTATATTAAAAGGAGGCAAACGAGCAAGCGCCACCTGAAATCGCGGAAATAGCGAATTGACCGCTGTCCATAGACATCCGCAAGTGCAGATGAGTTGCCTACCTTTAATCGACGGAGGAGACGCACAGAAAGGGAATATTTCCACTTCCTATGCGTATCCTCCCCCGCCAAGTCCACTTCACCTTCCCGTCCATTCCTTGTAAGATAAGGCTGGGAAGGGAAAGAAGACTAAAATTAGGGCTCCGGCACCAATGTACTGGTTTCGTAATATTTTCTTTTACCGTAAGAACGTCAGATAAACATACATATGTAATTCGAAAATTGATACTCATTATTATACAGCGGGATCGAACCGGAACATGTAGGTTAGAAGATCACAGCCACTGTGACTGCACTACCGACGCTCAGATTGCCAACTTCGCCCACTTATGTATCACTTGCGTTCCATACATGTAATACTGACATAAACCATTCATTGACAGTTCCCAGCTGCATGGCATAATAGCGTTTCGTTTTAGCCAAGGATTTTCACAGCAGTAACTGTTTTTTATGGGAAAATGCCAAGCAATGTATCACATAAATTGGACAGCCGAAACGCAGATCCATTGCTTTAAGAAAGTTCTAATCACTTTTTTTGGTAATGTGGATTTACTAGCTGTCGCCCGCGACTGCGTCTGTGCATTCTTTTTCTAAAATAAACATAGTAAGTTACTCCTTATTACATCAGCTAGCTGCCAATAAGAATCCCGTCAAAATCGGTCAAGCCATTTCAGAGATTAGCCGTAACAAACAAGCAGACAGACAGACAGACAAAAATTGTAAAAATTATTATTTTGGTGTATTACCGTATCTATATTCATAAACATGTAGTAAAGAACGGTTATTTTAATATTACAGACACTCCAATTTTATTATATGTATAGATTAGGATACACAGTTTTTCAAAAAGGTCA
>JAAOEG020000020.1:4060576-4076626 GCA_011763625.2 Papilio bianor | reverse complement strand
TTTTTTTTTAGATAATAATAACAAAGTAATAGAACTGTGTGATTTCTTTTTCTATTTTTTGCTTTAGATAATAATAACAAAGTAATAGAACTGTGTGATTTCTTTTTATATATTTTTTTAGATAATAATAACAAAGTAATAGAACTGTGTGATTTCTTTTTCAATTTTTTTTTTAGATAATAATAACAAAGTAATAAAACTGTGTGATTTCTTTTTCTATTTTTTTTTAAAATAATAATAACAAAGTAATAGAACTGTGTGATTTCTCTTTCTATTTTTTTTTAATTAAAACCATTTCTGATACCTAAAATGTATTATAATAAATATAAATATTGAATAACCTCTCGCTCTTGAGCGGGAACTTGGAGATGGTGTGCGGCGGCGCCACGTCGTAGTCCGCGAACACCTGCAGCAGCTGCTCCTCCGACACATCCGGCGGCGTGTTGAAGAAGTGCAGCACCTGCCGCGCACAACACTGTACCCTCGCACACACTCACACATTGGTAATGCCTCACGATGTAGGCTACACCTTGGGGGAGGGTAGTAGTAAAAACTTTTTCCCAAAACAATTAAGAACATGTATTTTGCAACAAGAACGTATTACATCAAAACATTAATTTCTACAAAACAACAAATCAGATGATTTACAATGAATGTGTTCATTTTCTATAATGCTAAAAGAAAATTTGACCAAAGACCAAATCTGGGATAAAATTCTAAATTTAGGTAAAACTTTTACACTTAAAATTTTTACGTAATTTATATTGAAATATATGTGTAAAAAAAATTTCGACAAAATAACATTTAGAGTTCCACAGTTCCATTTATAAATTAATAAAACTTTGTGTGGGTAGTTCGTAAGTAATCTAACCTAACATAACCTAACAATAGACGTACCTTGGACGGAGGCTGTATCCTATTCTTGTGTATGGATGCTGGTGTGAGGAAGCGGTTGTTCTTATTCCCGACATAGTCCTTGAAGGACGGGCTCTTGTCCGGGAGGGGATACGGATTCATCACCTCAGACAGGTATGCTTGCTTTGAGAACCTAGAATTATAGAAAAACACATCAGAACACTAAAAAAAAACGCATTTATGATAGAATAGAATCGAGTTTTAAAGAAATCTTTGGTTACTTTTTGTTGATTTGTCTGTTATTTTGTGTGAGTTCACACAGTTATTTCAGAAACCACTAAACTGCTTTTGAAACGGTTTTCATTAATTTATATTTAGCTTTACCCCAAAATTCTGTAATATCTACTTTTTGTAAAAATAACAGATTTAGGTTAATTTACTAATATTTCTTTTCCTTGTGCTACGATAAGGTTTACGACACTCAAATGATGGGATTCGAACTCTTGACCGGATGTTTGGAAATCTGCACCCTTAATCATTAGATTTTAATATCCAATGCAAATTAACTTTGAATAATTTGGATCAAGCAAATAAGCTTAAGCTTAATTTGGTTAACGTTATAATAACGCGTGAACGAAGTTAAAGACAATAAATAGCATGCTAACAGTTAGGAATGGTTATTAAAGACTATAGTTATTGTTACTTATAGTTACTAATAATAAAGGTGGCGGTTACTAAAAAAGATCAAAATAAACTCACGCGAGAGTGAGCGTGTACTCTCCGACGGTGACATTGTTCAAGTTCTGTACGCAGCGCTCCACCGACACCCCATCCCCCATCTGCACCATCGCAGTACCCTCCTTTGTCTTCAGGAACTTGATCTGCAAGTTGCGAAACAAAGACAATGAAAACCCAATCAGAAATAAGACCTATCTAATAAAAACTAACGACTAAACTTGTTAAGAAGAGAAATTTAAAAAGGTTATTGTGATTCTTTACATACATTTTATGGGAGCCTTGGCTTCTGAACTAAATAACCTCTTTCAAGAGCCAAACCCTTCCCCCTTTATCAGCTCATTATATGTCCCAACAAGTTCGGGGCCTACCGTAAGTTAAGGGAAAATAGGCCTTAGTGAATGCTGACCCAGTGCGTGAATTCCCCCATATCTTTGACTTTCTACTTAGATATGTGCAACATAACAATGTTTTCCTTACCGAAACCTTGGATAAATGTACACATGAAATTCGAAAACCGTAAAACACTGGTACATGGTGGGATTCGATCCCATTACCCGCAGAATGAAAAGCTTAATTCTTAGCCACCGAATCCCTTCCCTTTATATAAACAAAATACATATCGCATTTACTGCCTAAATAGAGAAAAGAAAATTACAAAAGTGTTGCCAAAAATTAACATGTTAGTTTCTTATCCAAATACTGATAATCATCATCGATTGACGATAATATTACTTAGGAAAACCCTACAGATGTTTAGTGTATTAACACAAAGGTAACTCACTCTGACAACGTTGCCGTAGAGGCAGCAAAGATTAAAGAGCCTGTCAGCGTTAGCGGTCTGCGGGTCGAGGCCGTACACCATCATGACGGCGCCTTGCTGCGGGGGACCGCCCTGTAACTGACATAACTGACGTAACTCATGACACACATATATAAGGTACATATTTTTGCAGTTAACCCATTGAGTACCAATTTATTTGAAATGTATATTGTTAAATTATAATAAAACGAGTCCGGCATGTAATTAGTATTAATGCTCGAAAACACCATCGAATCAGAGTCTATATAAATTTTAACCCTGTGTATATTTCTTTATTTTTATGTTTTTTTCTTTCAAATTAAAAATTACAAAAAATTATGTTAGTGCTGTAGTTGAATTTTTTAATTTAAATATTTCAATGTTTCGAAGAAACAATAGACCAAACTAGCTTTTGCCCGCGACTTCGTTGAACTTTTTCGGAGATACTTTCAACCAAACATCCATTACACTTATTTCGTTATATTTTGTATAATTGACAAAATATATTTATAAATGATAGCCTATATGTCGTTCTAATACATACATGTATTATTATTAAGTTTGATCGAAATCTATTCAGTAGTTTTTGCATGAAAGAATAACAAACATACATCTATACATCCATACATTCTGAAATATCAATAGATTACGAATTTATTTCTACATTATTTAATTATTGTAGAAAATAATTGGCCACTGTGTTAACAAGCGTACCTGGTTTTGCGGCGGCATCTGGGGATGGTGCATCGGCGGCGGAGGCACGAAGCCCTCCCCGCCATACCCCTCAGGACCATAGCCTCTCCCGTCACGCTGCATATAACCATATCTTTACAAAATCATTCTTAAGTGAAACGAACTACAGACGTCCGCTCTCGGCGGCAACTGACGATTGATTAAATGCCCCTAACTATCGCTTAAGCCCAATACAGTGTTGCCGATATTACTGCATGCCATAACCTTCATAACGGTTGATAGAGAGCTAATAAACCGTTGAACCAATAAAATTTTTTATAAGGAGGCATATTTAGTTGTTTTTAAATTACCGGATGGTGCGGCGGTGGCGGGCCATGCCTTTCCTTCATGACACCGGGCGGCGGAGGACCACCGCTACCGAACTCCATATCTGCAAACAAAGAAATTGCTGTCTATAATATTAAAAACATAAATACAATAATATGCTATTCTACATCTTAGCTTAAGGATAGTAAGTAAGCATCGCATTGTGGTTAAATAATTGTGAGGTTAATCAAAGACGTTAAAGTTTAAAGAAGACAACACAAACCAAAACGGAAATCCCCGGTAACTTGAACCATTAAGTAATAGAGGAGCCGGGGAGTCAATTTGAATTTACTAGTTAAATATTTAAAAAATCTACTTTATTACTCTAACAAACAGAATTATTTCATAATCATAACCTATTTCGGATTAAAAAAGTACAGTCCAGTCAAAACGTTATCACTACATAGTATAAAACAAAGTCGCTTTCTCTGTCTGTATGTCCCCTTGACTGCTTAAATCTTTAAAACTGCGCAACGGATTTTGATGCGGTTTTTTTAATAGATAGAGTGATTGAAGAGAAAGGTTTATATGTATTATAACATCCATTAAATAGTGGAGAAATACTGTTATTTTTGAAGATTCTAATGTAATGTCGTAAATAATTACATTTTTTCCGCTTACATTGCAACAAACGAAGGTTGAACCCTGCGAGATTTATCAGATTTATACCCGTGCGAAGCCGGAGCGGGCCGCTAGTATTACAATAAAATACGCGATTGTATTTTTATAGATAGTCAATTTAAAATCACAAATTGTCTACAACGGAGCATTGTCAACAAATCGCTTTTGTGTCTGAAACGCTGAACACTATTGTCGTCACAAATTGCTAGTTAGAAACTTGACAAGCGAATTTGACAAAAGAAAATTCAAATAAAATAGGGTTTAATAAAGAAAAATATATTACATTCTAACAATATCCGTGCAATAGTACAAATTGAAAGTTAAAGCTGGTTACACACAATCAGACAAACTTTCAGTTAAATCTGTACATTTCAAAGTAAATGTGTGGCATGCTTTGATAGCTGAATCGTTTACAGGATTAAGGTGTGCTAGCGCGCTCACAGTTTCCGTCAAGCATTACGTGCAATTTAAAAGTTAAATTTTTAAACTTTCGTGAGACGTTACTACAAATTAATTACAATACGGCTATAACTCACGTTTAATATTCCGGTGTTGGCACCGACTAGTTTCGAACCCATCGGGGGTCCTTCACATGGGGCTCATCGAAACTAGTCGGTGCCGACACCGGAATATTAAAGAGAGTTATAGCCATATTATAATTAATTTAAAAGTTAATAGCTTTATTTGACGTTCACATCCAAATAAATAAATAATTTAAATAAAGTCAAACAAAGTCCTACATACATTATTTATAGTGTCAAATTTTAATTCATTCGTAAATCTCATACATACGTATTTTGGTTACAGAACAGAGTCACCGAAATCAACGAGTTCAGTTGATTGAATTGCAAAATAAGTTTTCAAAGATCTGTGCTTAATGCATCATAATTTGAATCTCTTTGTATCAACTATGAACACGTGTGTTTTAACCGTGGACTTCCACGGTGGAAACGGACTAAGAAAAACTTATAATATCAAAAATAAGAGAGATGAGTATATGTTTCTTTACAGATATCACCATAGTGGACAAAAAGTCAGATTCTTTAAAATACAATCATAAACAATTGCGATACGATTTTAACAAAATGAAGGGTTTTAAAAAACTATATAACTGTATTTAACATACTAATTCAGGCAATAAAAAAATACTGTGATGCTAAATAGTACTTTGATAACTACCATAATCGGATATATAATTAAGGCAGTGATATATGGAGTCTATAGAAAATTGTAATTAACCCTCTAGCTATCTTTTTAAAGTTGCAATTTAAAAGTTGTAGTAATGTTGAATTTAAAAAAAAAATGCAATAAGTAGTTTTAGTAAGAAATCTTTTAAGATTTGAAACCTTGTTAGGGTTAAATGGTATATTATCTTAGTACAGTATTTCAAATGTAGCCTTACTAAGAAGCATAGTTATGTGAGGATTCGGTTTTTTCTCAAGTTGTACTTAATTCAAACAATCTGACTTTTTTGTGATTAAATAATTCCCATTGTTTCAAATTAATGGGATTAAATAAATCCCATTGTTGCAGCAAGCAATAAAGCAATCAAGCAAGAGCAATAAAGTCAGTAAAAATTGCAATATTCGGTTTTTTTTATCAAATTCAGTGCCATATACAAAAGGAATCAACAAAAATTGTTATATAATTTTTGTAAAAACCCTTCAAATATAAAATTATGGTTTTCAATACATTACTTGGATAGAATTATTTATTAATAGTAATACACCTTTAAAGCGAAATTTTTCGTAAGTATTGAGAGGACGACGCCGAAACGATAAATACAAAAAACGCATTTTTTAATAGTGTCTCAATAACGATACTACACGACTAATTACTTTTTACTATCATACCGTCGTTTGTCCATTTAACTGCTACCTGATTGGTTATTTTGAAAGGGACGGATTTGGTTATTTTGCCTCGTTGCGAGCAAAAATTTATTGTGACACACCGCGAAGTGCCCTGACTGTACATACTATAAGGTAGTAATATATTTTAAAATATAGTATTCATACAATACAAACATGTGCGTACATCATCAATCTACTAGTTTTCACTGTTTAAACATATTGTAAAAAACATATCACTATCTCGTCATTTTTCAAACATAATGATAGAGATTGTAATATTTTTTTTGTATTGTTTCGTTAGTGAAAACCCATAACTACATCGAAGTCATGCAAATAGGGAGTGTTTTAGAAATGAAAGTCGTGTATATTGTTGAATGATTTATTGTGATGTTCATATAAAGTAAATACATTGTTTTTTCAAGAATATAAAATATTTTTCACATAGTAAATAAAATAAGGTTTTTTATATTTCATAAGAATTTCTATAATACTTGAGAAACGTAAGTAACGTATGGAAGGTACAATAAAGTATTTTACTGGTGTGGTGCCGAATCTGAGTGCATAGGATCCCGGTCCGTTTCAATAGAAATCCCAGGACCCTCGCAGTCTCACTTGACGATGGATACCGAGGAGATTTTTACGAGTAGAAATGATACCAAAATGAAAAAGGTGTTATGTTGAAAATTAAAGGATGTACGGAATTCATTTTACAGGTAATTTTCTGACACCCTACATCAAAATCTAGATAAGTGTAAATCTAATGTGTGGTGGACGACCTAGTCAGTTGACTATCTTGGTAGTCGCATGCGCCTGCTTCCCGTGGCGGCTGAGTCATTCGTATTCCGAGATTCGAGAGACGGCAGTGTCCTTATTGTGGTATCCAGACAAGTGATATTATTCTAAACTACCTGTGCAAAGGTGGGACATAAAAGAATGGATGGCTATTTGTATAAAGATATTTTGAGAACGGCTCAATTAAATTTGGATGTAGAACATAGTCTGGAAGAAAAGAACGCATATGCTATTGACAAAGTTTTTTTTTAATTCCGCACCGATGGAGTTTCATGCAACATCTAAATCGATGTAATAATTTTAAGATGAAAGTGAAATTGCTAAAATTCACAAACCATAATATAGAGTCACTTGACCGACTTTAATTTAACTTTTGAAACGATTGACAAATATTTGTTCCGTCAACGTAACGAAAACCTAAAATTTCAACTAAAAATATCATAATTTACAGCTTTGAATAAAAATAAATCTGAGTTTAATCAACTCTGAATAAATAAAAATATTTACAACGAAATTGTAGTGGTTAAGGCAACCGGACTTGCAATACAAATCAGAGTTCTATATCCGCTATGTACCAATGCGTTTTTCCAATGCAATGTTTATCTGAAGTTCTTACGGTGATGAAAAGCATCATGATGCTGCACATATCTGAGCAGAAATTCAAAGAAATGTGTGAATGCAACTCGCACTGGGCAATCTTTGCCTAAGGTCTAGTCATCCCTGAGTTGGGGTTTTGGTGTGGAAGTGTATTAGCTGAAGATGAAGAGTTATTCTACATTTAGGAACAATCTTATTGTGATTACTTCATATTTTCAATGTTGTATAAATGTTGTATTGTTCGTTCAGAATTGTCGAAGGCATATACTTTAGCTCGTGCTGAAATAAAATAAACTGTTAGTACATCTAAAACAAATACTATAGTCTAAGGAAAGGATAAATTAGAGCAAACTTTTATAAGCGGACATAAAGACATATAATTAAAAACTAGGGAAATTTGTATTAAAGTTATTATTATAGTGTCAACAATGGTAGATGCCAGCAAAGATTCTGTTGCACAGAGATCACAGAGGAGACACGCGTTGTGTGGAAGTAACTTCGCGAATCGTCTGATAAATTCGTGCCGAAGGCTCAATTTTAGTTCTCTTCCCCATTCCACCCATTCCTGGGACAGGGAGAGGAAGTAGATTTGACGGTCAGGAGACGTATGACAAAAGGAAAATATCTCAGTGCGTCTGCTCGTCTAGAAATCGTAAGAAACGCTTCTACAATTGCAATTATAAGCAGCGTTATCTTCTCTCTTTTGACGAATAGTATGACTGGTGTATTTAAAATGCAAAAGGCTTGTAGAGACCATTAACTGAGGGTTCCAAAATTGAAGAAGAAATGGATCAACTAGGTTCACCAAAACCAGTAAAATTCTGAAAGGAGTCTACGAGTCACGATATATATTAATAGAAATGTCAATATGACACTAATTTATCCTTTTCCATTGTTATAACAATCTCACACATAGCTACTAAACACAAGCTGATTCGACTCAGCGACGAAAAGTATCACATATCTTAAGAGATCTCTTTTCATCGCATGGGTTGAAATATGATTAAAGCTAAACTCAATCAAGCACACGATACTAAAGCTGAGTACAAACCGTTCTGTGTTTGGTCACAAGAATGTTGACTGCAGGAATCTTCACTGCCAGACCTGGCGGAGGACGGAGCGGGGCAGCTTGGTGCATCTGCGTCAGTTGTCCCATGAATCGTTTACACAAATCTTTACAGTATGTCAAATATTATAATTCTGGTATATTTATGTTGTGATACTTTGTCCTTGTTTCATTTTTAAATTTGTTTGGCTTGTATTTGTGTTATTTAAACCTTTCTGTCTACATTTGTATTCCATCCAATATTTTGAACGTATTGAGTTTCTTCCTTTATAATACATATTTCATTTTTTATCTGTATAATTTGTAGCGTCAATAATATCATGATACCGAATTTTTACTCCTTTTTGTGTTAAATTTAATATGATTAGTATCTCCATGTTGTCATAAATTCTTAATAATAGGCACCTAGAAAATCAACTGAAGCCCGTATAAAACATAGATATATTTGTTGGCAAAATGACGGACGGAACTCCACTCTGCATGTATATTTTAGGCATGAATTCCATTAAAGTAACTCATAGTGACGCACTGAACGGCACTAATTGTTTAAAAGCATACGTGGCCTCGACCGATAACAGTAAAAGCTATTCCATACTTTATAACGATGAAATATGAAGTGAGGTTATTGAAAATCTGCAACACACACTGTTGATGGATTTATTTTTCATTTAAAAGGACAACAGAGCAGGATATAAACAGTTTTATTGGAAATGCAACACTAAATTGGATATTGTAGTTAAATGAAAAGAGATTTTGGACGAATGAACAAACTAACAGATGATAAAGAAGTACCTACATCTAAATGAAAGGGGTCAGAAAACAAACCTCACCGTATAACTCCACTGATTTCCACAGTAACATAATAATACTGTCGTCTCTTTTAAGCTCTTTTACAAAATAGAGACAATATTTATTCCAGTACAAATCTACGTCTAGAATAATATTTATTCATTCAAAAGTTCAGGTCTTGAGTTCGAATCCCGCTGGGTATTTTTTATTTAGAATTAAATTCATATATCCGACGTTCTTATGATGAAGGAAAACATCGTGATGCTGCACATGTCTTTGAAGTCAACAAACCCGTACTGGGCCAGCGTTGACTAAGGCCTAGTCACTCCTAACCTAGGCTAAGCCGACCCCTCAGTGAGGACGTATAGTGAGCTGATTATAATGATTTAAAATTATTCAATACATAATTTAATATTTTAGTATTTGTATACGGAAATGCTGATAATGCTAGAAGGAAATATTCTCATTCATAAATTGAAATAAAAAATACTTATTAAAGCCAACTTCTGTACTTCATATTTCTAGTGACTTTACAACGAATGAAAACAAAATATCGGATTTAAAAAGCGGATCGTAACTTTGAATGTCCGCCGCTACATGAACTCGCTGACCATAGAGAGTCGGACTAGGCTAGCTGCTGTTCTACTAAAAAAACTATGCCACTCTTCGGTGAGTGAGGTTATAATGACAGTCACACATGTGTATGTCATGATGACAAATATAATTACAAATTTAGAAGTGACTTTTATTGTGGCGGCTTAATGCCGCCGTCTCGTTCCCCTAGCATGATGGCTCTTACTTTCCTCATCTAACTACTAAAGATTACTAATATTTTAAGTTAAAGTACATTAAAATTAAAATAAAAAAAATACAATAAAGTACAATTACAACATTAAGAGATTAGAAGTGTTCGTTTTAATTTAACAGAGGAGAATGTCTGCAATTGATAGGTCCTGTCTTTTAAAAGTCAAAGTCCGTGCTATATGGTCTCGTATTAAGCCGGGTATTAAGGTTTTTATGAAAGCTGCCACGTTTCGTGTTTCGTTTCACTTTTTGTGTGCCGGCGATACTATGGGAAAATATTGTAAATACGAAACAAAAATTGAATTGAAAATGTTGGTTAATATATTAAATGTCATTTGTTTAAAAAGAAAAACAAGAAAACATATTCAAGATGATAACATAGAGTCTTCTACACCCGTCGCTGATATTTTGTTCTTTAATCGCCAAAACAAGTTGCTCGCAACCTGTTTGTCAAGATGGCCGTGAGAAAAGTCGCTGCGATTGTTATAGCATGTCATTGGCGTATAATCGCTATGCTTATAATGACCGAAGAAATAACTTGTGTTGACAATTCACTGTTGATTGTACGGAGCGCGCCCAATATGATGCACGCGACGCAAGCTTACCATATGAGTTTTGAAGATTTACGTTGCCTTGTGTAAGGGTACGTTATCTATACATATAATAAAATTAGATGTCTGTTAATAATAATGAAATAACCGTTTTTTGCTATATTTTTATAAATATGTATACGATACATACACCAAAATATTTTTTTTTACAATTTCTGTCTGCCTGTCTGTTTGTTCCGGCTATTCTCTGAAATGGCTGGACCGATTTTGACGGGAATTTTATGAGCTGATGTAATAAGGACTAACTTAGGCTATGTTTATTTTTAACGTAACGTAACGTTTAACGTTTTAAAAAAGAACGCGCGGACGCCAGCTAGTCATACATATAAATATAAATAGCAGTTTCAAAATAAGAGTACCAAATAATAGCAATCTCTTACAGTTTAATTCATAACCATTGGGTTTTGGAAGCATAAAATTCATTCAGAGTGATTCGGTACAGAAATAAAAAATACAAATATCGATGATAAAAATTTAAAGTTACCGAGCGGCAGGTGCGAGCGAAACTCGACACAAACATTTTAATCCACTATATTCAACGGTTTTACTTTTTGTTTCATTTTTGTTATTTGGAATTTACTGGGTGCAGTTGTTAGTCCAAAGGGCAATAAAGGCAACATTTATCCATTACGTTCACGAATCATAACTTTAAATGTTATTTGATGCAAATAGTTTTTGTGCTTTTTAAAAATAGTATTCTAGTAACATTAATGTTTTCATTTATTATTTTATAATGGCAACTTCTCTTACACTTAAAGTATAATCAGTCAACCCTTCCGGCCCTACCCAGAATTAATAGATCACGAAGAGCGTCACTCAGTCTAGTTTTCTCATACTAAACCTGCACTAAGGCGCAACATTCAATTACTATGAGTACGACATTCTGTCACTTAAGTACTATGAAATATCGTAGAAATTGAGGGTGTTATATTTTCTAGAGAAAGATTAAATGAAATATAATAGTTAAAAAATGTTAAATACCAGAAAACAACTTAAAAGTGACTCTATTCTGCAAAAAACATATTTTAGTCAAAAAAATAGTAGTACCTAAGAAATAGCAGACAAAAAAATTAAACAATGTTTATTCAATATGACATCGCCGGTGGGTAGTCATGAATATTTTATATCTTGCAACACTCACGTCACCCACGCACGTCATTTCATTGACAGTGCATGCATTTTGTATGAAGTCTCACTCATGCAAAGATAAAAAAAAATGTGATAAATGCGGAAGTGGCATGCACAATAAATGAACTTTCAGGCGTGAAAGAATATTTAGTGGTAAAGATTACTTGGGAAAAATAAATATTTTGTTATTTATTTAAGCATTAGCTGTAGCCCACGACACAATGAAAAAACTTAATTAGTTGCCTATGTGTTGTTCCAGACTATTTTATATATCTGTGCTAAATTTTATAATATATATTATACCGTTCCCTAATTATCTAGTAAATATGTAAATAACTACGTATTTCTCGGGAACCTAATATTTTCTGGGATGGACCGAATCCCATGTAGTAGTCCAGACTTTAATTTATATATCTGAACAATTTCAATGAGATATGTTTAACCGTTACAGAATTATCGAGTAAACATGAAAAAACAAGATCAATGTATCTCACGGGAACCGTAACCATTTCCGGGATCAAAAGTAACCTATGTGTTCTTCCAGGTTTCTACATCTATGACAAATTTCATCGAGATCCGTTTAGAAGTTAAGGTGACAATCTCTAACTAACATCCATGTATCTAAACTTTCGCATTTATAATATTTATAGGATTGTCTTTAGAACTAAAGATGTGTCCTAAATTTCAGACCAATCTATCAAGAGGAAGCGATTGTAATTTTAATTACTAGTTAAAGACAAAATAAAAAGAGAAAGTTGAATTAACCGTTGAAAAGCTAGTTATCCTCTAATCCTTCCCACCCTTTTTTAGAAGGAAATGACGGGTAAGGATAGTGGATTTCACGTATCAGAGGACGCATAGGATGAGCAAATGTTCTCTTTCAGTGCGTCTCTTCCTTCATCGATTACAGGTAGGCAACGCATCTGCTATCGCGGATGTCTATGGCTAGCGGTCGTTCCGCTATTTAGGAGAATGCAGGAGGTTTACCATCTCTGAATATGAAAAAATATATATGAAGCGTACTTAATAGTAATATTTTTTCAGCACATTTAAAAATGCTATCTCATTTACGGTATTCAACAGTTTTCACCTGCATTGAAGCAGTTACGCATTTAAAGCGTTAACAATTTAGATCCGTTTAACTTTAAATGTGAGCGGAATAGCTTATTTGCTTTTTTATACGCTATGAATAATTTCGAAGCGTTAAAAGACTCACCTTCGGCTGGAAAGCTTTATAATTTTGTAATTTAGAAGATATTCAGTAGGGACGAATGGGAGAGTCATTTCTTAAGTTATTAATTTACGCTTCACTTATTTTCCTGATAATGCTCTCATTTTATTATTCTTTAGAATATACAGATTTTAGTCACACTTGTATAGAAAAACTTGTAAAGACAAACGAAAAAGCAGCGGTCTAAATTATCCAAAATTCGAAGCGACTGCTGTCAAGGTATTTGTAATTGCAGATGCGTTATCTAGAATAAATCGAAAGAGGAGATGCACAAAAGAATATTTTCTCTTCCTAGGCATCCCCTTTCCGCCACGTCCACTTCCCCATCCTTTCCATTTTAGAAAAGGGTGTGAAGAGGACTATTAGATAGCCTCCGGCACGCACACTCTTCAGACGAAACGCGAAACGACTTCCACTTGACGGTTATCTTCTTTGTGGTCGTGGTATCGCAGTAGACGAGACCAATTCTTGCAACACATGTTATTGTTGTGGTGTCTATTAGTGGCGGAGCTAGACTAAAGGGCTCCATAGTCTTGAGGGTCTAAATGACCGATGGCCTAACCATTGTAATTGATAACTTTACTCGTATTGTGTCCATCTTATCAAGATCCTTAAAAATTTCAAAGAGTAAACTGGCTGATTTAACTTCCAAAGCATAGCCGAACTTCTGGATCAGTAGACTAGAAATTATGCTTAGAGGTTTCTGATTATATAAAAGTTTGTATGGACTATAAAAAATTGTTTTCGTTTCGCAATGCAAGAGACCCTTTACAACGCGAGGGCGTGGGCTATCGTCCACACTGCCGACGCCTTCCTCCGCCTCTCTTGTCTACCACTATTTTCTTTGACAAAACAAAGACACCGATACACCTTAAAATAAATGGCATCGCAGTGGAATTTAACCTTATCACAAGTACATAAAATATTTCTTGTATCACGGAAAAGTACGAACAATAAGTAGCAAGAAAATTATTATACTCTCAAAGAAAGCTTATGTTCTTTTCCTTGAGATTTGTAGCTTTAGAACAATAATTGAAAAAGGGATTAATTCAGACTCGCGTTGTGAGACCACAAGACCGAAATCAGAAAGGACTCTAGTGATGGGAATACACAACCACACAGAAACTTAAAAGGAGAAACAAAAAATTGTAAAAATTAATGATATTATAAATTATACTGAAATATATCAAAAATTCATTACAATTTTTAAAACTTAACATACAAAAAACAAATATAAAAAACTGCTAAACACTTGCGTACTCTACTAATAACGAAATCTTGTTAAAAATATCTATACAAAAAACTGTAATGTCCATAAATTAATTAATTATTAATTCAATGCCCTTTGTAAACAAGGACACTCAATCTGTGACTAGTCCCTTGGTGACATACGCCTTACAATCTTCATACACATGAAGGCGTCGCCGACATGCATTATTTGCGTAGCCTTCTATACGAATAGATTTACTCAAGTAATAAAAATGGCTAAAAGACCCTTCTAGTTACTTCTTAACAATCTGTGCAAATGTTTTCATTGTTATGTACATCTTACTTATATTATAAATGGAAAGTTAAGATGGATAGGTGGATGGATGTTTGTTAGAGTTTGTAGCCTAAACTGCTGAACGGATCTCGAGGAATTTTGTCATACATATAGAGGACAATCTGGATGAACATATAGGATACATTTAATCCCGAAAATAGTCATGGTTCCCGTGGATACATTAATTTTGTTAATTCAGAAACGGTTCAACTTATCATATTGAACTTCCGCACAGATATAAAACAAAGTCTGGAATAACATATGGAATACTTTTCATCGACGCAAAATGTCATGTTCCCGAAGAGATATGTAGTTTATTCTTATTTACATATTTACTCGATAATTCCGCAACGGCTTTACATATCTTATTGAGATTTTGTACTATAGAACATGGTCTGGTATACCACATGGGATACTAAGTTTTATTCTAATTCAGCTAGTTTGATATAAAAATATATTTGGTTTATTCCAAGTATTAGATTCCCCGGCCACGTCACCTCACTAAAGGATTGCAAACTTTCTGATTACGATCGCCGACTTAATCCCTCCTTGAGAACTTTCGAGTAAACTCCATTAACAAAATACCACAATTTAGATGCAGTAGCGTTCCACAATAGAACATTTGAAGACATTCCAGAATATACCAGAACATTCGAGAAACTTCCAGAATGTTCCACTAAGACATATAATACTGAGAATTGGTTGCAAGCGTCATTAAAGAGTTTGAAAATCACCGTAGTTCTATGCAATTGAATTTAAGTTGTGGTTGCAGTTTAGAAAACCAAGCTAAATAAATTCTGATAATTTACAAACGAAGCTGTTTTAAGTAATTTTTTATTCAGCCATGTGGAATCGCGGAAATAGCGAAGTGATTGCCCTCCGTCCCCCTCCTCCGTCATAACCACTTTCTCTTCCCAAAAAGGTTTTAAAAGAAAAATCATGGTTATCACTAATTTAAAAACAAAATTGGCACAAGATAACAATAACACTAAAATAAAAATTTGCCACACATTGGAATCAAAAACTACGACCAGAAACCACATAGCAAACAACGTAATATCCGTATTTTAGCAAATATAAGATCGTAAAGTCAAGTATTACTGAACTTCATAAATCTTAATATTAATGCAAAAGTTTATGTCAGGAATGTTTGTTAGAGTTTGTCGCTTAAACCACTGAAGAGATCTCGATGACCTTTGGCATATATGTACAGGATAGTCTAGAAGAACACATAGGCTACTTTTGATCCCGGGGGTAGTTCCGGTTCACCAGAGTTACGGATTTTTTTGTTATTTAGATATTCATGTTGATAATTTCGCGACGGTTCAACATACCTTACTGAAATTTAGCACAGATATAGAACATAGTATGAAATATCACAAAGGATACTAAATTTAATTTTAATTCCGCGCGGACTGAGTCGCGGGTGACAGCTAGTTAATTAATAATAAGCTAAACCATCACCATAATATGAATAGCTTTTTTATATATCTACTAATTATCACAGATAATTCTCGTAGGAATTTAAGGATCAGTACAATCGTCTTGGTCGCAAAATAGCTTGTTA
>JAAOEG020000020.1:3735117-3756897 GCA_011763625.2 Papilio bianor | reverse complement strand
TGTTGCAGATGTCCATGGGCGTCGTTGATCACCTTGGTGTTTTCGCCGCTCGTTTGCCCCCTTCTCTTATAAAAAAAGGCGGGATTTGAACACAAGACCTGCAGAATATAGTTGCTTAACCCCTGAGCCATCGACGCTCTCTTGGCTTGCATATTATATTGCGTTGGGCCGTTGCTTAACAGTTCAAGTTTATGTAATCTAAATGACTCTATTGATACGTTTACACACATCTTCTAAACTCTCGTAACACGTGACATTGTGTTCAGATTACTGTTATATCGGTCATTATGTGTTTTATAGTATAACAAATTAAGGCGTGAAATGGCAGCAATTCCGTGTTTCAGCTGTCGAGTGTGCGTTCGGGTTTAATTTTATTCCTCTTTCCCTTCCTACTGTTTTCTTATATAGAAAAGAATGGGAAGGGGAAGTGGATTTGACGGAGTAAGGGACGCAAAGGGAAATTTTTCTCTTTCTGTGCGTCTCTTCCTGCTTCGCAGGAAACGCATCTGCAATTTCGGACGACTATGGACAGACTCTTCCTCGTTTGCCATCTTATGGTATAAAAATTAAAAATAATTACCAAAAAGAAGTACGCGTCCAATCTTCTGTGGTTCCTTCATGTTATTTTCAATGGCCATAGTCGCACCCACTCCTTCCATACTGAACACGCACACCCCCAGGAACTCCAATAGACCGGCTATGTTTTTAAACACCGGCATTTCAAACAAGGACACCTTCGATAATTTGCAACCATAGTACACAGTAGATCCAGCCAGGATAACTGCAACAAAAGTTGATTGGTTAAGGTTTTTGCCAAGCATCCCTTAAAAAAAAAACAATCAATCCCATTTTTACAAAAATAAATAATATATATGCTAAAATATCTGTCTGTCTCGCTTTCACTCCTAAACTACTGGACCGATTTCAATGAAATTTGGTACGTAGATAGTCTAGAGCCTCAGGAAGGGCATAGGCTACTTTTCTAATGAGAAAATTTTAAAATGAATGAATGAAAAAAACTAAAACGACTTCCTAAAAAAAATCTCACTAAAATGCACTGAAAAGTAAAAAAATAATGACATGAATACCACCTTCAAGAGAAAGTAAGCTCTCTTCTTTCTAGTATCATGTCAATATTGTACAATTATTGATATTTTGAAGTCAGTGTCGGGCGAGGTAGATTAGTGAACTTTTTATCTGAGACTAGCTGACCCGGCAGACTGTACTGCCATAATCAATAAACCTAAACTTTTAAAATAAACTTAAAAAAAAAACAAAAGGAATCAGAATTTAAAAAAAATGCTCGGTATGAATGAAGTTTTATTATTACTTTTGATTCACTACACATTATGTTGCTTACTTACAAAACAGAGTTTTCTTAAGATACTGGCAACTTACAATTTGATATTTACAAACACACAAATACAGTCTGTTAATCAATTTAAAGCTTTCTGATAAACTATTTTTTTTGTTGTGTTTTGATATTTTTTTATTCAATTTGTGAACGACGGGGATCCGTCAAAGGAAAAACAAAATTCTAGTTTTTAATTAATACCGAGCATTTTCTTAGTGATTCACTTTTTAAGCCTCCCTATACTTCCACAATTAATTCAAGATCAAAATTAGCCAAATCGGTCTAGCCGTTCTCGAGTTTTAGCGAGACTAACGAACAGTAATCCATTTTTGAGCGACTTCCCAAAAGAAGGAGGTACTCAATTCGTCTGTATGTATTTTTTTATGTGTGTTACCGCGTATCTCCGCCGTACGTGATTTGATATTTTTTTTGTAATCGACAGGTGCTTGCAGGTGGGTCCCATTTTTTTGGTTAATTTTAAACTTAAAATCTACCCGGATTTTGAGTTTTCCTTAAAAATGCTCGACGAAAATAGAAGACAGTTTTGCTTACATGCGTTACGCCGCCGAAGCTATACACCCTAATTGTAGCTCTTTAAATAAGTCCTTTAAATAAGTTCCTTTAAATAAGTCCGCGATGGCATATATCTATCTTTTAAGGTTGTCACGCACTAACCATTTTTTAAGATTTAAAAGGCTCGCGCCACTTACGACGCTATTATTCGTGTTCGGTATGAATCCTTATTAAAATAAATATGTCGATAAATAGAATTCAACGTAGATTATAATTGCCCTTGGTTCCAAGGGTCATTCTGACCAATAGTTTAGAAGATATCAAAATATTAAAACTTACGCGCCACCGAAAATTGCAAGAATCGTAACAAAGAACGGGTCAACTTTACTATATTGGTTTACGTAATCTAAACTATAGTATGTACATAAAAATGATTTATGAACGATTTTCAGCTGTTTAAATTGGTTAAATAATGGCCCCGGATAGCATATATTTATCTTCCATGGTTTCCTTAGAATAACGTCTTCTTCCTTAAGAAATATAAATTAAATTGGCTTCGACTGATAGTATCGTAATTTTAATGCTATTATTCGTATTCGTTATAAATCCTCATCCATATAAATATGTTCATTATCAGGATAATTTAATGTAGATTATAATTGCCATTGGAACTATGTCAACCTAATAGTTTAGAAGATATCAAAAGATTAACACCTACGCTCGTTGAAAATTGCAACAACGGCGCTTGGCCAGACAATAAAATGCTCGCAATAATGTATTTGTTTATAACTTCTTTAAAGTTTTTGACTTGTTTTAAGATTTTTTCTTTGTTTGAAAGCCGATGGTTATTGATTGGTTGTACTTTTGCATTTCTAAGTTAGTTTTTGAATTGAAATTAGAACACTGTTACATTGTGTATGACGAAAATTGGTAATAGAACTTCTTATTCACTAAAAATTAAAAATAAGTAAAAATTTTAAGAAAAAACAAAAGCGACTTCCTAAAAAAACCTCAACAAAGTGCACTAAAAATAAAAAAATATTGAATTCCTCCTCCAGAGAAAGTAAGCTCTCTTCTTTCTAGTATCAAGTCAATATTGTACAATTATTTATATTTTGAGTCTGTTTGTAATATTGAAATAACCGTTTTTTATTACATGTATATGAATATATATACGGTACATACAACAAAATAACATTTTTACTAAACATACTTAACTTTTTGTCTGTCTGTCTGTTTGTTCCGGCTAATCTCTGTAATGGCTGGACAGATTTTGACGGGACTTTTTTTGGCCGATAGCTTATGCAATAAGGAGTAACTAAGACTAAGTTTATTTTAGGAAAAATCTTTTATTTTATAAAAAGAACGCACGGACGGAATCGAGGGCGACAGCTAGTTATAATATAAAAAGGACCACTTACTTAAAAATATATCGGCTACAATAGAGAATGGTGCTAGATACTTTAAGGTTGTAATCATGCATATCATTATGCAGGGTATTAGCAGCATTACGATGTATGCTCTTAAGGGTGGATCTCCCTCGAGGGTTACTGTATCCGTGCCCTCGACCAGCTGCTTTATAGTTCTGCAGATCACCACTTGGTAGACGCAGCACGATCCGAAAAGATCCACGCAGATTGTAAAGTCCACAGCGTACCTGAAATCAATGGATAAATAATATTTTTTTAATAATTATACCTTCTCAAATGCCGGTAGCATCTGCAGTTCCTCTGGTAAAGAAGAAAGAAAGAAAGAAAACACGTTTATTACCACACATATTCAATAACAACAAACACACATAGCTCAGATTTGTAACAAATAAAATAATAGTGTGGCAATAGGAGCCAGCTCAGCATATGCAGGGGCATCCTGAACAGTCCCTGCGCTGATTTTCAGTTGATATTGTGGATGTCCATGGAAAGGGAAATAAGACTAAAATTAGGCGTCCAGGCATGCCATCAGACAAAATAGCTTTTACTGGCTGTAGTGACGCCTGTCTTCTGTGGACCTCCATGCTTGAAACTAGTCGGTGCCGACACGACGGATTACATACATGAGTTAGCCGTTTATTTTGTTACTAGCTTCCGCCCGCGACTTTGACCGCGTGGAATAAAGAAAAACTTAGTAGATTATTACTGATTATTGATTTCTGACAAAATTTACTATTATCAAATTTTCATTCATACTTAACCAACTATAATATTATGTTTAGCTGTCATTTGTGTTTTGTTATTCCGTCAGACGCGTTTTGTAATACTACGTTTAATAGAAACTGGCTATATTTATTTTTGACGAAACCGTAGAAAATAGTTTAAAAAGTGGGGTAAAAAGTATCCTATGTCCATTTACTGGTTCTAAGCTACCTCCCCGCCAAATTCCAGCCAAATCGGTACACCCGTTCTTGAGTTATGAGTAGTGTAACTAACACGACTTTATTTTATATATATATAGAGAATAGATAATAATGTCTCACGAAAGTTTAAACAGTAGGTTTATGCATATTCTATGACGATACTACGTAAGAAAAAGCCGAGTAAAGATTTAAAAATAATAATAATTAATTTTACCTTAAGCACATATTATATTTCCGTATTTTTGGAAATGGGCAGATAGCGATAGCCGCCTCAGCGACATCTGGATAAGACATCTGAGCGATGTGAAGTCGACCGTACAGCTTCTGAGCTGACCTCGCTATAGTCTGCACAGATTATACAATAAATTACTATCATTCATTAAACAATTCTATAGTGCTGCCATTTTTCTAAGTTGTACATTGTATAAGTCAGACAGCGAAGCGACCGCTGTGCACAAACATCCGCAACTACAGCTGCGTTACCTTTAATCGACGAAGATGCACAGAAATATATAACCCCGTATGCTTCCCCTCCTCTAAGAAATCCCTGTCCTATTTTTTCCAGAATAATGTGAGAAGGAGAAGGTGTGAAATTAGGCCTCCGGCACGCACTCAGACTGTACGCAGAATTGCTTCCACTTAACGCTTGTTTATGTGGTCGCGGTATTACGCCGGGTGAGCAAATTGCAACAGATAATTTTGATTGCGTTTACTACTGTTAAATGTGTATACCATTAGCTCACTATACGTCCCCACTGAGGGGGGAGCCTACCCCAAGTTAGGGGTGACTAGGTTTTAGTCGACCACGCTGGCCCTGGTTGATTTCACACGGATCTTTGAATTTCTTCGCAGATATGTGCAGGTTGCATCGCGATGTTTTTCTTTACCGTGAGAAAAAAATGTATGCATCGTAAATGTGTATGGATGTGTAGAAAGAGGATATTTCGGTTTTCTAAACTTTCCCTACTTCGCTAAATTCTCCCTTTCCATGTTTCATATTAATATCAGAGTAGGTGATGATATGAGCTAGAGACTAGGAATAAAGGTTTACCTGTTTCTTTCGTCAGAGTTCAGGACACTTTACTTTACTAAATCTACGATTACACGACGGACAAATATTGAGGCTGTACTAATTCGCATAGAGCCGAAAGTCGATAGGAATATTCAGAACAGTATATGGGAACACTGATCCCACATTTGGAAAAGAAAAATAAGTAACTTTTCACATGTTTCGGACAAAAGATAGATTGCTCAAAAAGTTACCTTAGACCCAGTTGTAGATCATAAAATTACATATAAAAAGCATTTAACTATATTCTTCTTGAACTGTTTTAATGCAATAAGTCTAACATATTTTATTCATATTACAAGGTGGAAAATTAGCAGGCGGCCACCTGAAATCGCTGAAATAGCGAAGTGACTGCCCATAGGCATCCGCAATTGCAAATGCGTTGTCTACCTTCAATCGACGGAGGAGGATACGCATAGGAAGAAAAAATATTCTCTTTAAGTGCGTATCCTCCTCCGTCAAGTCCACTTCCCCTTCCCACCCTTACCTTGTAAGATAAGATAACTCGGCTCGAGGCCTCAGGAGAACCGTTTCGAGCCTTTACTTCGGTATTGTTACCGGATTGGGAGGCCGCCGAGCTCTTAGGTCGCTTTAGTTGACGCTCCATGGAGTGACTGCACTCAAGGGCCCCCGAGAGGGGACCTC
The DNA here is from genome assembly GCA_011763625.2 of Papilio bianor. Lineage (NCBI taxonomy): Eukaryota > Metazoa > Arthropoda > Insecta > Lepidoptera > Papilionidae > Papilio > Papilio bianor. Next base: position 3,750,963 of record JAAOEG020000020.1, on the reverse strand, counting down.
GGCTTGGGCTGTCAATACACGTTTTGCATTCTCCGATTCAAGAGTACCCGAGAGGACCGAACCTTGCGTTGATCGGTTGCTGTTATTTGATTATCGCTTATAGTGTGGCTAAGAAAAGTAGATCTTTGTCATGCGTCGTGCCAGGTGTAAAATGTCTTGTACAGCACAAATGGATATAGAAAAATCACTAACCTGTTAATTTGACCGGACTGTTATTAAATTTTGTCTTGGTGTTACTTACATACATACTGAAACTGATCAGAAATCCGATAAAAAGGGTGAGCGCCATTGAAGCCCAGAGCCCACACGATTTGTATGACTCGTGTATGGCCACCACGCCTCCGCCCAGGCAACACTTCACAAGATGGCCCACTGACTCTAAGATACTGGAATTATTAAAAAAAAATTTTACATTTAAATAAAAAATTATATGTTCGGTACACGGTATTTAACTATGTTGAATAAGTAATCTATTTATAAGCCACATATTAAAACATGTAACGCATCTCTTTAAGGATACCAAGAAATTCTAACTCTTTTAGTCAAATGGGATGATAAAAGCTTTTTAAAGCGACGCATAAGTCACTCATAAGCCACTCATAAGCCACGTAAACGCTGCTTTGACATACTTAGTCTTCTTCCCCGGCGGTCTCGCCGCAACAAAATCGTAAGTATGTGCATTGTCAGGGGTGGATTTGATCTCAAACGTACGCCGATGAGGACGATCATGTCTCGACGATGTGCTGCTACTGCTATCCTCGGTAGTGTCCGCAAAAACTCTAGTCTGAGAAGAAAACCATATGCAATGTACAGGAGAATAAAATCCAACAGTAACAGTGGTAGAGCCCGCTTTAACATCTTAGCACGAATGGGCTCGCCCGGTGTAACACGACCACACAAAAGACAGGCGTAGAATGGATGCTATTCCACGTTTGGTTTGATGAGTGTGATGCCGCAGGCCTAATTTTAGTCTTCTTACCCTTCCCACCCACCCTTATATTACAAGAGAAGAATGGGAAGGGGAAGTGGACTTGACGGAGGAGGATACGCATAGGAAGATGAAATATCCTCTTTCAGTGCGTCTACTCCTCCGTTGATTAAAGGTAGGCAACGCATCTGCAATTGCGGATGTCTATGGGCAGCGGTCACTTCGCTATTTTAGCGATTTCAAATGGCCGCTTGCTCGTTTGCCACCTTGTAATATAAAAAAAACTACAGTAGGTCTGGTCTTCAATATAAGCCTACTCTGGTTTATTGTATTACTAGCTGTCGCCCGCGACACCGTACGCGTAATTAGAATAAAACTTAGTATCCTATGTGTTATTCCAGACTATATTCTATATCTAGGCAAAATTTCATTATAATATGTTAAACCGTTGCGGAATTTTCGAAATAAATAAGAAAAACCACTTTCCCTCGGGACTGTAACTAATTCGATCTATAGTATAATAGCATATTTATTCTTCGAGACTATCCTTTACAACTATGCCTAATTTCATCGCGATCCATTTATCCATTTACAAACTCTAACATCCATCCATACATCCATTTAAACTTTCGCATTTATAATATTATTAGGATTAGGATTAAGATTAAGATGAAGGGGCAAACGAGCAAGATGCCACTTGAATTCGTTTAAATAGCGAAGCGACCGATGCCCACAGACAACCGTCAATGCAGATCCGTTGCCTACTTTTAATCAACGGGGGCGGAGACGCACAGAAAGTAATAATTCTTTCTACATCTCTTTCTGCGTCAAATCCAGTTCCACTTCCAATCCACTCCTTATTAGAAAAGACGAAACGCGGATTTATTTTGTGACTGCTTTGTCAATGTTTGCTTTGAAGTGGCATTTACAGCTTCACAGGGCTTGCGGTGACCGAGCGCATTGCGCTTAGCCTAAACCTCGTTACGAAACGCGGAATAACTTCCACTTGACTCCTTTCTTCTGTGTCTTAATGTGTCAGTGTGTGTCATGGTATGTCTAAGCTAAAATATAATTGAAACACTGTTTTTTTAGGCCCTAAGAGTTTTGGATTTATTTTAATTGTATGCGGCGTAATTAATCTATACTCTATACATATAATAAAATTGGAGTGTCTGTTTGTACTGTTGAAATTACCGTATTTTTCTACATGTATACGAATATATATACGTTACTAACACCAAATTATTTTTTTTTACAATTTTTGTCTGTCTGTTTGTTCCGGCTAATTTCTGGATTGGCTGGACCGATTTTGACGGTACTTTTATTGACAGATAGCTGATGGAATAAGGAGTAACTTAGGCTATGTTTATTTTAGAAAAAAACATTAATTTTTGAAAAAAAACGCGGTCGGAGTCGCGGGCGACAGCTAGTAGTAAATATGTTGTATACTATTTTGTATATTATTTAGTAATTTCATACGTAGGAACCAAAATAATGATCTGCACATCTCCGCTTTGTTGACAAGATATTTGTTCTATATATTTCTAATAGTGGCCGTGAACCCAACCTTTAAAACAAAGTTCGGATTTACCAGTCACCACCACTCTCGGAGATAGCAAAGCTCATCATCACAACATAGTATAAAGCAAAGTCGCTTTCTCTTTACCTATATCCCTATGTATGCTTAAATCTTTAAAACTACGCAACGGAATATGATGCGGTTTTTTTAATAGATAGTGATTGAAGAGGAAGGTTTATATGTATAATAATATCCATTAAATTGTGGACAAATACTGTTATATCTTTGAGGTTTCTAATGTGATGTCGTAAATAATCACAAACGCAGACTGAACCCTACGAGATTTATCAGATTTATACCCGTGCGAAGCCGGAGCGGGCCCCTAGTTTCTATAATTATTATGTGTAAGTTACATTTTATAATTTTAAAAATAAACTATTTCAATGATTTTTCATTAAAAAATAAATACTCACCGATATCTGACCCATTTTTCTTTTACAATTTAATGATATTTAATGCAACTGAACAATACTCTATACAAAATGTAAAATAATAAACACATAGTTTTAAAAAGAAGGAAATGTGAAAGTAAGGAGATATTTTAAAAGCTTTATACAAATTCCACGAACAAAAGTCAGTGTTGTCAAATATTCTTTTTCTTGTAGAATTATAATCAGTCATCAAGCAAAAAGTTTCTATATTATATCTGATTTTCTTGGTCACAGAGATTCCCGAACATTATCATACACAGAGCCTGCTATATTCTTTGAAAGAATATGCCGCTTAGCTGCAATACCACGACTACAAAAACGATACACAGAAAGTGGTAGTCAATCCAAGTGCAGTCTATTGAGTGTGTTCGCCGGAGGCCATATTTTAGACCTCTTTCCCTACCCAATCTATTTGTACAAGGCAAATACGGGAAGGGGTACTTAATTTGGCGTATAAGGGCCCTTCAAATATCATTTAAGCAGATTAATTACAATTTTGTCTGTCTGTCCCTGTCTTCAAAATTAAGCAAAGCTCTTACCCCCAACCTAAGTATTCCTTTTCCTCTAATCTTTTAATGTAAACTTATTTTTTTTCTTTCACTAGCTGTCGCCCGCGACTTCGTCCGCGCTTTTTTCTAAAATAAAAGATTTTTCCTAAAATAAATGTAGCCTAAGTTACACCTTATTACATCAGCTACCTGCCAATAAAAGTCCCATCAAAATCGGTCCAGCAATTTCGGAGATTAGCCGGAACAGACAAAAATAGTATAAAATATCATTCTGGTGTGTTTACCGTACATATATTCATATACATGTAGTAAAAAACGGTTATTTCAACATTACAGACACTCCAATTTTATTATATGTTGTAATTCTAGAAATATACTAACATCTGATGATGTAATAACCCATCTAGACCCACCCCCACCCTCATATCAAAAATAAGCAATAACCCCCCATTCTACTATATTAGTTACGTAATATTTAAACGGCTCTTAAGTGAGGGGAATTTCTTCTTTTTGTGCATTCTCTCTGTTGATATGAAAGGTAAGCAACATATCTGCGGAAACGCGGATGACTTAAGTAAAATCTCTAATACGATTGCTAGCTATATTTAAGTTAAGGGTAAGTAACCAATCCGCAGTGGGCCAGCGTTGACTCACCCCTAACTTAGTGTAGGCTCCAAACCCTCAGTGGGGACGTAAAGTGAGCTGATGATGATGAAAGGTGAGGTTTCATAAAATAAAACAACACTTATTCTCTATGATTATTTACAAACATTTATTTTATTCATTTAAAAAGAAAAAATATCACCTTCCACGGTTTAATATAATGAAGGCACATACAAATATAAGACATCGATTAAATTACTACACAATATTTATTTCGGAACGCGCGTGTGAATTAAAATAACAATTTAATTTAATAATTTTACGAAAGAATTCAATCAATATTCCAGACAATAAAAATGTTACAACAAAATAATCATTTTATTTTCATTAAAATTTATTTTAAAAATAAGAACGCTCGAATTACAATTGTAAATGCATTAGGCCGAATTTTATTGGTACATTAAAAATACATTACATCGATTTTAATCATTATCATTTAAATGTCATTATAATGAAAATAATTCATTATAATGATAAATGTTATTTTATTTTTAACATGAAATTATGAAATACTTTTTGTCTTATTTCTTTTTAAGGGAATAAGAAAGATTCCAGTGACAACTTGATTTTATTTAGTATATGTTTCTACCGACATCCTATTTGACAACTATTAAGAATAATTTACCGTACGTTTCCACTACCGAAACATGTTGGAGTAGAAAACTTACGACACAAAAAACATTTACTATTGTACTTATATTTATTTTAAAGGAACTAATACGATATCTGGTAAACTAAATGCCTGTTTTAAATCAGAATATGTACTTTATTAATTATTTTATGATTAATAATATTTAGGCCTGAGATTTTATTTATAAAAATATATTTTATATTTATCGTGCTTTTTATTGATAAAAGATTATAAGCCTCTTTTAAAAAAGAACAAAAAATATATCATACTGTTTTAACTTTCGTGAGACATTATTATAAAAACGGCTAACTCACGTATATTAAATCCGGTGTCGGCACCGACTAGTTTTGAGCCCATCGGGGAAGATGTCTCTCACAGTGAGAGACGGGCCGCGACGGCAAATTAATACCAATTGCACTCACCCTGAAGAAGAGCCTCCGATGGGCTCGAAACTGGTCGGTGCCGACTACGGATTTAAGATACAAGAATTAGCAATTTTTATTTTGTTATAAAAATAAACCAATAAAAGATAAAATCAATCCAAATTTTAATGACTGAATTTATGGAATAGTGAATTAAAAAAAATATAATAGATAAATAAATGATAAAAGTTATCTTATTTTTCGGGCTGCAATGATGAAAAAATAAAATTTTATTTTCAAGAAATTTAACATTAAAAAAGGTTAAATTTTTAAATAGCATTATGTTGCTGAATTAAGAAAAGCGATCATAGACTAGCGAATAATCAGAATTATTTTGCGAATACATTTATTTAATCATAAAATTCGAAGCACCTCGCATGGAACTCTTCACGTATAAATTACAGGCACATTTTAATAAACATTATGTATAGATACGTAATCTATAAATATCTAATCTATATAAAAACGAGGAGAAAAATTATCTCTGGTTTTTTCTTGGAATAAATTCCTTCAGTGTTGTCATATACGAAAATCGATCAGACGTCAAAATGATGTTAGATAATCTATAGATTACATATCTATGATTTAATTGGTAAATATATCTTATATATGTGTTATTACTAAATATTATGTTATTTAAAGTTTATGGCAGCTACTTTGACTTTTTTTGTATATGTATTTTTAAATCGGTTTACGAAAAAAATATTTTTATTCTCTATTATTTTTATTAGAAAAGTTATATATTTGTAGTTATGCGATTTTTATTTGTAACCTAAAGCATAATTTATTAATTAAATATTTTTAATAAGCAATAATATTTATTTAGAAATAAACTTAATATAATGCTAATATGTTACTTAATTACACTTTGGTAATAATAACCTAATATTTTTAATACATTAATAAAACTAATTCTGAGAAATCGCCACTAATGAACAGAAAAAAAATTAAAAGCCAAAAAAAGCTAAAAATTATATAATTTATAGCTAACTAAAAAAACAATTAATAATTAAAATATTTACATTTTACGTAAAATACAGCTGCAATTTTTTTTAATATTGAAAATCGAATTTATAATTTTTTAAGTAACTTGGCTTTAAGTCAAAAATCCGAAAAAAAATCTGTACAATGGATAAAAACTGGACAAAAAAGCGTTTTGTACTTTTAATAATATTAAAGAGCTGCAAATTATTAATATATACGTATATAATATAATAAGAACAGCCGAAACGACAATCACTCTATGACAAGACACATATAATCTGTGGGAATATGTTTTTGGCGGCAAAAAATGACAGGAAGAAAATCTTAGTCAAATATGTCCCGAAGTTTAATTTTGATTGTCACAAAATATGTCAAACCTAACAAATGACATTAAAAAAAACATAACAGTAGTGACATAGTTTAAGTGATCTGTTAAAATTTAATTTAACTCGTACACATGGGATCAGATATTATTTTTTTAAGATAGCACTGGTTTTAATTAATTTAACATTATATTCCACTGGCAATAAAAAACCATTTTATCAACTGCCAACGTCAAAAATTGACAGCTGTTATTCTTTGACCGCCATTTTGTGAGCTGTCAATGTCAAAAATTGACAGCTTTCAAAGGAATTACGTGAAATGCAATTTTCAAAATATTATTTCGATAATGATTAATGTAATTTTGTTAAAACAAGATCTAAAGATCAAAGTTTTCATATTAGTTTATTTTTTTTGTTTTTTAATCAGCAGTTACATATGTTGTGCGTCTTGTCTTCCCTCCATTAGCATACGACACTAACAATAAATAATTTAGGCTATCAGATGTTCAAAGCATTCGAACGAGGAGGTACATTAGAGTTGTGGAGATCGCGCTCAGGATCGTCGGCTGAATGGAATGCCCGGAGTTACCTCGGTACACTAGAAAATAAAGTTTTTAATTAAATGCATGTTACATCTGTGATCTAAACAATCTCAACAAAAAGTGTTCAATATTCTAAAAGAAGTTTCAAAGAGGTCAATCCCCCTGTCCAGTAGAGTTCAATATCGAAAAAACTTGATTCCCAAAGTAAGTCCCAAAGAGGTCAATCCCCCTGTCCAGTAGAGTTCAATATCGAAAAAACTTGATTCCCAAAGAAAGTCCCAAAGAGGTCAATCCCCCTGTCCAGTAGAGTTCAATATCGAAAAAAACTGATTCCCAAAGAAAGTCCTAAAGAGGTCAATCCCCCTGTCCAGTAGAGTTCAATATCGAAAAAAATTGATTCCCAAAGAAATACCAGATTTCCAGTTCTAAATTAAGTCTGTCTGTTTTATTTACACAAAAATATAAGTTCAAAGTACTAAATAAATACAAGCCAAAATAAAATTGGTATTAAATAAAAATAAAACTAAAAAACAAAGCGTTCTCACCTGACGCATGCTGGATCAACTGTGGTTGAGCTTCTAAAAAAAAAATAAGAGAAAAAAAATCAAAAACATGCCGTGATTGTGTCTTGCAAGTTGATGATAAAAAAACATGATATCAAATAAAAAAAGCAAAAGCTAAAAGTGCTAACTTATGAACTTAAATAAAAAGTTTAAAAACATCAAAATATGTACAGGAAATATTTCACATCAATAAAACATTCATTGTTAGAGATAAATGTCCTCAACAACTGCTTTCTCTTTTATTACTACTAAGATAGACAAAGACTTTCAATTTCTAAACATTTTCTTTCTTTCATACTTCCTAGTCTTACTTCCCATTCCTTTCTATCATTATGATGTGCGTTCCGGAGGCCTAATACTAGTCCTCTTCCCCCTCCCACCCTTTTCTTATAGGGAAGGGATGTGAGGGGGAAGTGGATTACATGGAGGAGGGGATGCATAGGAGGAGAAAATATTCTCTTCCAGTGCATCTTCATCCTCCGTTGATTGAGGGTAGGCAGCGCGTCTGCAATTGCGGATGTCTATGGGTAGCGGTCACTTCGCTAATTAGCGTAGGTGGCCGCTTGCTCGTTTGCGACCTTGTATTATAAAAAAAAAATTAACTCCTTTCTTAACCGTCTTACTTCGCACTCTTTTCTTTCAACAACTTTTTTCTTTCTCTCTTGCACACACACTATTCTTTCAACAATAACTTCTTTCTCGTCATACTCCCACAAATTTCCTTCAATAACTTCTTACTTTCTCGTCTTACTCCCACTCTTTTCTTTCAATAACAACTTCTTTCTTTCATGCCTAAAATTTTACTTTACTTTGTTGGTCAAACTTTTTTTAATCTTTTCTTTCTTTCTACTTACCAATATCAACGAAGGCAGGCGGCGTGTGTTGGCTCCAGCTCTTGTCATTCTTCACTTTGACGGTGGCCTCATACTTGCCCGGCTCCAGGTCCTCCTGAGACAGCGGGTAGATGATCTCATATTCATGTGTCTTGATGTCCGGCAGTGGCACATTGATCGTCTTCCATTGTCCTTCCTGAAAACATTAAAAGAATATTTCAATTCGAGAAAATTATTTAAATAAATAACTAAATTAAGAAATATTGTCTATGGATAAAGTTAACATTAACTTTTTTTGTATTTTATATATAATATGACATGTATAAATTTTATTAAATAAAAATTTTAAATTATAATATTTGAAATTTATTTTTTTTCTAATAAAACTATTATAGATATTTTTAAAAACGATTAACATTTCATTTCTAATTAATAATTAAAAATAATTACACTACATTAACTTTTATAATTAATTAACTCTTTTAAATTCGAGAAATTTTTACCTAAAAAATATTATTACTTTTTATTCATACAAAATTTATACTTTTTTTGTATATAATATGACAAATGAATCAGAGACATCTGCAACTTCAGTTGCATTGCCTACTCTTAATCGACGGAGGAAGGACAGAAAGAGAATATATCCCCTGCATCCCACCCTCCGTCATACCAACTTCGGTTTCCCATGCTTTCTTTGTAAAAACGGGTGTAAACAGAAAGAGGACTAAAATTAATCCTTCGGCACATAGCGCATTAGACTATGAAGAATGACTTCCCACTTGAGACGTGTTCTGTGTGGTTGTGTTATTGCGCCGAGGGGTACGTTCTTGCAATAGATATATGCATATATATATATATACATATATATACATATATAGATATATTCGTCTACCACTATTAAAAAAATTACTAATAATAAATTATTTAGTTAGGTGACAACACTGCATATTAGATGACAACACTGGATACCACACTCGGGTAGGTGAATAAAAGAAGGAATCCTGCTCAATGTCGACTATTTTGCTACCGATTTTAGAAACTGTAGCATTGTTACTATAACTGTCCTTAAGTGTTTAGCTTTTTAATTTTCAATATTGTCAGTTTTCAATAAAAGGTATTTTTTAAAGTTTTATTTATAAGATTAATTTTTCCTTACCGCAGTCATCTGGCGGAGCTGCAGCTCTATCTGTTCTAGTGGTTGATGCGAGTGAATGGTCCAGGATAGCTTAGGCCCGTCCACATCCAGACCCTCCACCACCGGCTCCTGTACTAGCTCGATGGACCTGTTGTGTTTGCCCAGCTCATTGTCGGCCTGCAAATACAGTATAATTACATATGAAACGGTGATATTAAATATTTAATTATAATTGTTGGCTAAGCGCCATATTGTAATAATTCCGTATGTCATACATGCTTCCCGCTTCCTTCTATTCTTGCTATGGCCTCAAGCTGAAGTACAACATAAAATAATTTTCATTAAGTAACAATAAGTAATAATAAGTAATTTTTTTTCATTAAATAATATTTAATGAAAAAAAAAACATTATAAGTGATACACAAATGTACAAATCAAATTATAATTAATAAAATAAATATATTATTATTGTATTTGTTACAGTTTGTTTCTGGTGCTGTCATAGATTAAACAATTTTTTTATTTAATTTAAATTCCATTTATAATTTTTGCTGTAATATCAAGAAACGGCTTATTTATTTTATTTCCAGACAACAAGAAGCAGATCTTTCGAGACACATTTTTCAGGATCCAAGATTAAGTTTCTCACCTCACAAGTAAACGTTCCGAAGTCCTGATCGCTGGTGGGTGTGACTGTGAGGTTGGAGTGGTGACTGTGCGTGCTCACTGTGAATTGGCTGGATGTGTCCTCGATCAGGGACCCATCTTTGTACCAGCGGATGTGTGCACTGGTAGAAGAAAACAAATTTATAAATAATATATTGAAAAATAATGATTCTGGAATAAATGATACATTTTGAAATAATTATTTGTAAATAAATTTTACATTAAGAAGTTATTAATTTTTAAGTAAACATTTATTGTTATTGAATTAGCTGATTAGTATTTTAAATGCAAAACTTTGCATGAATTATATATTATTATATTTTTTATATATATTATATATTATAATTATATGATATTTGTTACTACGTAACTCCAGTACAGCTTAACGGATTTTAATGAAAGATGGAATAATTTAAACTCCAAAATTACTACTTTTCAGTCTCGTCCTTGTTACATTGATTTTTTTATTTTAATTTATTTATCTATTATCATTGTCGTTAGTAACTAAAAAGTAAGATTGTAAACTTACGGGGCGGCATCGTGTACGGAACATTGTAAAACTGCTTCCACATTGACGGCGGAGTTGATGATAGCTTTGGGCACATGGACGCGAGGCTTGCCTGCAAATAAATTTAATATAAAAAACCAGTAATGTCAACTTTTACAATCATTCCATTAAATGAGAAGTGAAAAAAGAAGTGAAATATGAAAAAAACTAGTTGATTTTCTATTTTTACGGACTAAAATAGAATGGCCCGATTAGATTAAAATGGAGAAAGCTTTAACTCGTAACTACATCTATTCTAAGATTAGATCTAATTTAGCATTTTACCAACCACTAAATTATGAATCATATTACTAAACGCGAGTAAATATTTTCACGGACAATTTAACTGGAAATAACAGATGTCACTTGTCACCTGGAACATTTTGAAGCTGTCAACGTATATTTCATGTATTATCCTACAAAATTAAAATGTTATTGCATTTCTTAGTCGAATTCTACTGGGCCTAAAGACTTCAATTTTTAAAACGAGGTTTTATAACTTCTTTTTTACCTGAAGAAAAACCGAGTCTAAATCTTACTCGCCATAACTTTTTTCACTACAAAATCTCTTTTTAATTATTATATTTAGTTTAATACAAACAGATTAAAAATATTTATGTTAAAATGCAGACAATAGATGGCATTATACCATTTAATAACTTCAGTCTGGTTTTTTGTTTATTAAAATTAAGGTTTTTTAAAACGAGACAGTAAAGTACCAAGAAATTATTTTTATAATCGCCCCTCTCCATGCGAGCGAAGTGATAGGCTTCAGCTAGTGAGAAAAACATATAACTTTGTTTATATTACTTACTTTTAACCACAACGGTAAGTTCAGCTTGTCTGTTGCCGACTCCATTGAAGGCATAGCAGTAGTATTTGCCTGCGTCGCTCGCTTTCACGTTCTTAATGGACAAACTGTTGATTGAGAACTCGCCGTCCTTCTCTTGCAGGCGCTCATTCTGGTGATAGAGAGAGATGAAATTAGTTTTATGAGATTCACTTTAACCAACCAATTTCTTTTCGCTATGCAACTGTCAAATTGTCGGTAAAAAAAAATTCAGATTCAAATTTAAAAATTTGGTATAAAAATTCTTATCTCTTTATTGTAATTCAACGTACATATACGTAGGATGTGGAGGTACAATTTCATGCGAATGTTAACCTGCGGATACGGAGGAGAAGTTCCGTTTTACCCTAGTTTCTATTTTTATCCAGAGACAAACGTCATTCTCTATATAATGACGTCAGCAATCAAAATATACGAGTTTATCAAGTCTATTGATAAATCCCACACACGATGTAACAGATGTGTTGTTATACAAATAAGTATCTAATACCAACGCAATAAGGTTCATAATAGCTATACATATTTGCTAACCGTATTGGTTGTTTATTGATAACGTCTGTTTGTTATATGACAGTTTTAGATTAGAAATCTGAATGGATTCATTAACGAAACAGTATTCAGAAATTGCTTAATATTTTGGCCTTGGTAAATGGCTGGGTCAGTCATTCCAGATTGATGAGATACTCAAGAAGGGCGGTATTAAAAGCATACGAAACCGACGAGCTGGTATGCATAGATGTATGAATGTAGAAGAGAGCAGTGTCAGGACCACGCCAAATGTAGATCCGTGGAAACCCTTTGCGATACGGGCGTGAGTCATGTTGTGTAGTTTTGCTCTATAAAATCTAACCAAAATTATACTAACTACAATAACTCCGAAACACATAAATTCCTAAATATTTTGTTACCTAACTCCTTTGTTTAAAAACAATATGACATAAGCTATCCTTTTTTAAAAATATCGCTTAATTTTTATTTCATAACAAAATCTTACTAAATGCCAAAGTTTAGATTGCTCTATGGATGGTCCATCCATAGAGCAATCACTATGTTTTCCTTTACCGTAAGCATGTTGGATTTTACTTATGAAATTCGATAACGGAAAAACACATTGGTAATTGCACGATTCAACCCCAAGACCTGTAGATTACAACTCAAGTGCTTAAAGTATATATATATCTGTATTTAAATCGTAAATGAACTGAACAGACTTCCAACAGTGGTAGACGCTAGCAACACCAACGGCGGTTGCACGAATTGGCACGCCCGGTGTAATACCACGACCACACAGAGGACAGGCGTCAAGTGGAAGTTATTCTGCGTTTCGTCTGGTGAGTGTGGTGCCGGAAGTCTAATTATAATCCCCTTTCCCTTCCCACACTTTTCTTATTTGGCAAGGATGGGAAGGGAAAGTGGATTTGACAGAAGAGGGGACGCATAGGAAAAGGGATATTGTATTTTTGTGTTTCCTTCTCCGTAAATTAAAAGTAGGCATTGTATCTGCAATAGTGGAAGTCTATAGGGCGTGGTCGCTTCGCTATTTTAGCGAATTAAGGTGGCCGCTTGCTCGTTTGCCACCTTATAATATATTAAAAAAAACTTAAATTGGTTTGGCTTTACTGTTGTTTTCTTCCGTCGATTTTAATCACTGGACTGGATTAATATGGGACACGACCAAATTTCGCCATTATCTAAAAAGCAAATTTACTCCATAAACCGTCTCGGTACAATGTAATTTATACCGATGACGTCATTCTGACGCACTTTGCAAGCACAAGTGATATCATTATAAGTAATTAAGTTTATCTGACAAAATTAATGCTCTGTGTGCGATTTTTTTTCCAAATAAATCCGTCTACAAAATCGTACCAAAAATTGTGACCACGAAAGCTTGTAAGAATCTATGTTTGTTACTCATTCATGCAAAATCTACTGTATGGATTTCGATCAAACTTTACAATAATATAGCTTATACATTAGAATAATACATAGGATATTATTTATTAATATATTGTGTGAATTATCTAAAATATAACGATATAAATAAAATGTTTTGATTTATGGATCGATGTTTGTGTAGGTGACTCCAGAACGATTCATCGGATCTCGATCAAATTTGGCACAGATATAGTCTGGACATCGGCTACTTACTATGTTTTTTTAATTCCACGCGGATGGAGTCACTGGCAAAAATTAGTTATTAGATAACTATGAAGCTATCCAAGTAGTAAACATATGAAATTTTACTATAATTTTATTGAAACTTGATCCTTTGAGTCGGACTTTAATATTACTCATATACCTTTTCTACGGTTAGCAAATTTTGTTTCGGAAAATGAATCCCGTAGGATATAACTAGTTTCCGATTTTCACGTAATTACTCTATTCCATAAAGACTTACTCCATTGCCTGTGTCTCTGGACCAGATAATCTGTGGCGGAGGGGAGCCGCCAACAACGCAGGTCAGCATCAAATTGGAGCCTTCCACTACTTCTCCGTTGTTGGACGCTGAGAACTCTGAAAAGGGAAATATACGAACATGACACTCGTACTCGTACATAAAAACTTTGCCGATGGTCTGATGACGTCACGTATCAACTAACGGTTCTGCCTCCCAAGACATTAACTCCGAAGCGATTCCATAACAAATTTAAAAATATGTGGACAATATCTTTCAACATGTCACCTGCTTGACACGTAGTTTTTTATACGTTTTGACACATTTTGCCGATCCAACTTGATATCGCTAATCGAATGTTACATTGTCAAGGATTCTGAACAGATGTGTGCGGGTCTCGGTGGGTGCAAATGGGGAAGTCATCTGGAAACCTACGCTCGACTAATATAGTATAGGTTTTTGGTACTCTTCTCCGTCATATCCTTTGCTTATAACGAAAAGATGGGAAGGAAAAGTGGATTTAATAAAGGAGAGAGACATGAGAAGAGGAATTATTCTCTTCCTGTCTGTCTCCTCCGGAGATTAAAGGTAACGCATCTGCGATTGCTGATTTCTTTGGGCAGCGGTCGCTTTGCTATTTCGGCGAATTCGTATGCCACCTTATCATTTAGAAAAATGAAAAAATAAAAAAATATATAAAGGGAATAGTATACTGCTATTCGGAGACACAATGTAGATTTAATGTCAATAAAATTTGATATTTCTACCCTAAGGTATATTAAGCGACTCTGAGTACTGTAATTAACCCTGTGTTAACTAAGATGGATCCCAATGGAATTAGTCTTATAGTAAATATACGTTTGTTGGTAGTTAATGACAAAACGAATTAATCTAGTCTTTACGGATGCCATTCGGCTTAAGTATATCCTCAAGCGTGTGTAACTGACATGGTTTTTTCCTAGCAGTTTCATAAATACTCACTGATTATCTTCGGTTTTTCTTGGATATTCAAGGTATGTTCAACAGTTACTCTGTTCGTTTGTAGAACTTCACACTTGTAGGTGTCGCTGTCAGCTATTGTTACTTCTTCGATCAGCAGATCAGTTGAGTTTGCAGGACTGGAAGGGAAATAATGATACATAAAAATGAGGACGAGAAACAAAAACATTTCACCTAAAGATTGGGAAATAAAAATATAAAAACTTTATTTTAAATATGACAGCGCGATTGAGATTGAATGTGATTTGAATCGATCCTTTTGACAAGGAGCTGTCAATGTCACTCTGGCGGAACGTCCCCACCAACGGTTCCCGCCTTGTCGTGGCAGTGGGGCTCTAGTAACCGTGGTTGTCGCCCACGGTGAAGCTAAGAGGAACCAGGGCTGGTCCGTGGTGCAAGGACCGGCCCACAGGAGGAGGGCACTCCACGTGGGCTGGGTGTTGCCCGCTGTGGATGCGTGCCTAGGGGTCTGCGGGGACAAGTAGTGTAACCCCAGTAGTGGCCCGCAGACGAGTAGGGAGACGCGGAGGAAGAGGTGTGCTGGTATTTCGGTGCGCCACTCTCCCTATCCTCCGCGACTCTGCGGAGTCGCACCGCTGATGCGGCGTGGTGGGGCCGCGAGGGCAGTGAGAGGGTACCGGTTTATCCTGCCCTCCTGCATCCCTCGTGGTCGGTGACGAGGTGGGGCCGTGGGGGCAGTGGGAGGGTACCGGTTTATCCTGCCCTTCTGCAGCCCTCGTGGTCGGTGGTAAGGTGGGGCCGTGGAGGGTACCGGTTTATCCTGCCCCTCTGCGGCCGTTGGGGGGTCGACGACGGGACCCGATAGCGGATCCGTCGATGGGG
>JAAOEG020000020.1:2952799-2973215 GCA_011763625.2 Papilio bianor | reverse complement strand
ACCAAAACATCCAAGAAAAAGGGCACAGACAACATATAACAAAAAAAAACTTTCTCAAGGCTGTTTGGTTCATTTAAAAAACGAATTTATACAATATAATTTGAATTAGTGACACATTGCAATAGACCGATTTGAAAAATTCTTTCACGGCTGGAAAGCTACACTCTCTAGGTTGTCCTGGACTATATCATTTTTTACTCTACTCAGAAAGTCTCGGGAAAAACCTAGTATCAATATGAACAAATATCATCCGATTAATCATTTTTTATCAATAAAGTGATGCAATACTTTGACAATTTTAGATAAAAATAACACTTATGAATGTCCTATAAAAATATTATTGACTAGCTGTCGCCCGCGACTCCGTCCGCGCTTTTTTCTTTCTAATATAAAAGATTTTTTCTAAAATAAATGTCATGTCAAAATCGGTCCAGCCAATCCAGACAGACAGACAAAGATTGTAAAAAATGTTATTTTGGTGTTAGTACCGTATATATATACGTATACATGTAGAAAAAAAAACGGTTATTCCAATATTACAAACAGACATTCCAATTTTATTAAATGTATAGATAACATTATTCATTAGAAATACCCACTTTCAAGACAAGAAACTGATAACTATGTGAATACTAGTTTTTACCCGCGACTCCGTCGGCGCGGTTTAAAATAACTAGTAGCCTGAATTCTACAATTATGTGAAATGCTATGGCGATACGTAATAACAAACATCCATCTAAACCTATGAATTTATTTTATTACATTCGTAACATTAAAAAATAACAGTTATCACTTTTTATCTTATAATATCTATACATATAATAAAATGGGAGTGTCTGTAATATTGAAATAACCGTTTTTTTACTACATGTACATGAATACATATGCGGTACATACACCAAATTAATATTTTTCACATAGGATAGGTAGCTGATGTAATAAGGAGTAACTTAGGCTACGTTTATTTTAGAAAAAAATCTTTTATTTTAGAAAGAAAAAAGCGCAGACGGAGTCGCGGGCGACAGCTAGTAATATATTATATAAAAAAAGCTTTTTTAATTCCGCGCGGGCGTAGTCACGGGTAACAGCTATCTATACATATAACAAAATTGGTACATACACCAAAACACAATTTGTATCTGTCTGTCTATCTGTCTGTTTGTTCCGGCTAATCTCTGAAATGGCTGAACCGATTTTGACGGGACTTTGATTGCCAGGTAGCTGATGTAATAAGGAGTAACTGAGGCTACGTTTATTTTAGAAAAAATCTTTTATTTTAGAAAAAAATGTGCGGCCCGAGTCGCGGGCGACAGCTATAGATAAATATAATACGTTATCGTAAAATGATTTGGTAAATACGGTATTTAAAATTCATCATTGCGTGAATTTTCCCTACCTAACGGAATTTCCTTCATGATAAATATACTTTTAATTTTAACATCCAAATTATCTTTACATTGATAAACATTAAACGATGTTTTCGAATCGTGTCATTGACAAAAAAACTTCGATAGGACACATTTCTTATCTTTTCATGAATGAATGTATGAATAAAACTACGATTGGTTTCGTACGATAAGATACGACGGGAGGTTAATCCTCAAAGTCATTAATGATATGATATACGATATCCAATCTCACAATTCGATGGCTATATGGACTTTGTTTTAAGAATTTTAAATTAAAGTTAGAAAGAATAACAGCCCCCTAGACAAAGTGCATTCGCTCCGAAGCGATTCCATAGCGAATTTCAAAAGTGTGAGCAGATTCCCAATCCGGTAATAATAACGAAGTAACGGCCAGAGCCGAGGTTTCTGAGCCTTCAAGATTAGTTACTCTTAGACGAGGTTTAGGCTAAGCGTCATTTACACACAACAGTAACTATACAGTCAGAAAAAAAAATGTTGTGAGCTGACAACATCTTTCGATATGACACATTCTTGTCAGCTTAATATGGTTAATCGAATTTTACATTTTATACAGTGGTAGAGCCCGCTTTAACATTTTCGCACGAATGGGCCGGTTCGCCCGGTGCAATACCACGACCACACAGAAGACAAGCGTGAAGTGGAAGCAATTCCGCGTTTCGTCTGATGAGTGTGGTGCCGGAGCCCTAATTTTAGTCTTCTTCCCCTTATCATACAAGTAATGGATATGAAGATGAAGTGGACTTGACGGGGGAGGATACGCATAGGAAGAGGAAATACTCCCTTTCTGTACTTCTCCTCCTCCGTCGATTAAAGGTAGGCAACGCATCTGGACTTGCATCATTGCATGTTGTGTCATCGTCTATATCGGCAGCGGTCACTTCGCTATTTCAGCGATTTCAGGTGGCCGCTTGCTTGTTTGCCACCTTGTAATAAAAAAGGCTCTGTAGATTTTGCTCGTTTATCTTATGTTCCTGTTTGATGCGTCGTAATCCTTTGAATATTTTAACATTAGTAGTAACAAACTTCTCTTTCAAGCACACGACAATTTTCTTACGAGCCGTCGATTTTTTTTAATTTATTATTTCATTAATTCAGAGAACTTATTTTTCGTATAGCGGTCTCAAAATTTTAGTACTTTCTGTTAACCCCATGTCTTTTCCAACTAGTAAACCACCACTTGAAGATTCAAAGATTTGGAAGAAGAATAATATTAAGAATTATAAATAAGAAGAAGAATGTAACCAACTCACACTTGACTAGAATAGTTGACTAAGGCTTAGTCACACCTAACTTAGGGTAGGTAGGGCTCAAGCCCCTCAGTGTAGCTGAGCTTATGTTAGTGTACACTTCAATGGGTCTTCCATGCCGTGGACCCAATGTGGTCCAACTGGACCAGGGAAAAAACTGATCTAGTTCAAAGAATAAGAATAATCTCTATAACATAATATATTCTCTGAATGTAAAATAAATACAGCTTCCAACAATTCATATAGAGTTGAGAAGTTACTACACAATGGGATGATATTTGCATTCCAATGGTTGTTTTTATTACAGAAAGAAAACAAACCCATTGTTCAACATGTTTAACACGGGAAACTAAACTTGAGGTTTATTACCCTCTATTATATACACAAATGCTATATATTATCATATGACAAATGTTATGTATCATATAAATAATATACAATGGCTAATTTCAGTCAATTTACCCTTTCTAACTTTATACAAAAAGATGGGGTAAATGGATTTAGTAGAGAAGTGTAAGGATAGGATGGAAAAATATTCTCTATCTGTGTGTTCCCTTCTCTGATTAAAAGTATGCAAAGCATCTGATAATGCAAATGGTTCTAATGTGTTCATTCAGTGATGTCTTGCTTGTTTCATCATCACCTCACTAATACTTCCTCACTGAGGGGCTCTGAGCTACTCCTAGGGATAACTAGGCCTTAATCTACCATCTTGGTTGATATTCACCGTAAGAACATCGGTTAAATGTACAAATGTAATGATAAATCAAAAAACACATTGGTACATGATGGAACTAGAACCCAGGACCAGCAGATTACAAGTCAAGTTCTTAACTCTGAGCTATCTACACTCTACTTGCTTGCTCCTTTGCCACCTTATAATATAAAAGAATGAAAATAACACATTACTCAAACGAGAGTTTAGAAAACAGAGACATTAAAAATATTATGGTTACTATGATAATACAAAAAACCTTCAGAATCAAACAATAAGAATAGAAGAATAGAAGTACAATAAGAATTTAAAATACTTCAATCATTCATATTTTATATTACAATAGCTTTTGCCCGTGACTTCGTCCACGCAGAATTAAAAAGATACATAGTCTGTAGCACACGACGGTAATGTAGTCTCTCCACTAACGCTTAAACTTTATGGAATGGTATTAAACTTCAAGTTGATTTTTAAGTATTACAAATCGATTGTATGGGAAAAAAAGGGCAGTTTTAGGGTTTTCTCTGCAATTATTCCAATTTTCCTCGCCCTAAAAACCATCCTTGGACTTGAACGAACATTTAAAAAATTATTTAGCCAACTTGGTCCAGGCGTTGTTGAGTTATGCGCTTACCAACAGATTTTGCGATTCGTTTTTATATTATAGATAATGATTTGTCAATGTATATTTTCATATGTTGTTTAACAGAGGCGGGGGAAAACTTACTTCTTCTGTGCTTCCCCTCCATCGTCAATTAAAGGTGGGCAAGATGTCAGTAGCGGATGTCTATGTTCTGCGGTTGCTTATATAGAAAGGATGGGGAAGTGGATCTGACGGGGAGAGGACACCTAAAAGGGGAAATATTCTTTTTGTGTGCCTCCCCTTTCAATTAAAGTTAGGCCACATATTGTCAGAGAATTTTTAGAGTATGTCTATGTTCTGCAGTTGCTTCACTATTTCAGCAAGTTAAGGTATAAGCTTGTTTGTTTCCCACCTTATAATATAGCAAAACATATATAAAAGCAAATTATGTGAAGCTTTCCAGATGTGTTACTACTGTTGTATGTGATAATATAGCCCTTTTTTTGAGTCCCCCCCCTAATCTACTTCCCCTTCATTCTATATAAGAAAAGTGTGTAAAGGGAAAGAGAACTAATGTTAGGCTTTCTGCATGCACACTCATCAGGCAAAATGTAGAATCACTTCCACTTGTACTTGCGTCTGTGTAGTTATGTTATTGCACCAGGTAAGCCAGCTAATTTGTGCAACAAATATTGCTATTGCTGGTGTCTTGTGGTGAATATGATTCTGAATATTATCTAGTGGTGAATAGTAGTGAATAATGGTACTATTAAATTCTACGGGCCAATGTGAAAAGTCCATTGTAACACTTCCAAAAAAATTCCTGCTTCAGCCACATAAAACATTAAAAAACAACTATATTCTGTCTAAATAAATACCATTAGACTAGACAGCATACTCATAAAATTCTGTAAAATTGTTTAGTCTGCATGATGACACAAATCAGTAATTCCCAAGGAAGACATACCCTCTTGCTAATTGTGCCATTAAATTGGAAAAAAATAAAGTCATTGCCTTGGGAACAAGTGTAAATGATTGTAATGCTCTTGATTCCCATGAGACAATTAACAATTGTTTTTTTCTGCAACTACATAAGTAAAGATTGTAATCCCACAGTTGTAATGGTTTTTTGTTTATCCATACAAAGTAATGTCATTACCTCTTTGTTGTATAAAGGAAATACAATTTTCTTTCACTCCTTTTGTAATATAAATCAATGGGCAAGGGAGAGAGACAGGACATGGAACTAAAAAATTGACTGCTTCCAGTTTCATCTCTTCTCTGTCCAATAAAGATTTTGTAACATATACTAGAAGTCACCTATGACCCTGTCTATGCGGATTATTAAAAAATTAGGAATAGCTTATGTGTCCTTCTAGACTGTGTTTAATATCTTTGTCAAGTTTCAGCAAGATCGGTTTAGTTCTTCTGGAGATAACTTCTAACAAACATCCATCCATATCAACTTTCACATGTATAATATTATGAGTGTGATTACACTTTCTCTTTATTCAGTTATCCTTACAAGAAATTTATTGATGTCATTAAGGCAAAATAAATGATTACTTTAACTTAAGTCATAATTTATTATCACCCAGATACTTAGACATTTCTTTTTTACTGTCCACCTATATCAAAACCAGTAATAAAATACTTTCAATCAATTTATATGACACAAGCAATCACCCACAACTACATCAATGCAGAATTAAAATAAAATAGCCTATTAAAATGCCTGGGTGCATCATCTGCTTTCGTCTCCAGTACCAATAAATGCAAAACAAGAAGTGCTTTCCTGTTTTAAACGTCATAAATACATAATATCAGCTATTTCAGACACTGCAAGTTGATTTAATTTGAATTGTATAGATAGTTTGAATGATTACACAGTATTACATCTGAAAAGAGTTAAAGCTGGCTCTTAATCACTTCAGAATCTAGCAAATTAACTAAAAGTCCGTTGGTGTATAGTTCGAAAAATCCTTTACTACTTTGTATGGCTTAACACACATGATCTTGCATGTTTCTTAAAATATTTTTAAGCTATCATAACTATCTGGAGTACTAATCAAGTTTAAGATCTTGTAAGCTTACCTGTTACCAAAATTCGTTCTCCAAAATTCTGCAGCATCGCTCTTCGTAATACGGAACTGGTCACCGGCAAATGTACCATTAGGGAACATCGCCTTTAACTCGCTCAGCATATGACTGAAGACGAGGCTCAGCTTAGTCAAATTACGCCTATAATGCGAATTCTCGTCAAACATTTTTTCCTTTCCTTCTTTAAACAATTTTATAGCTTGCTTACACTTCCTTATCAAGTTTATAATAAACATATTAAAATGTTCGTTATTATTCAATTCCTGCATATTATCCTCGTATTTCGAGTAAATAATGCGCAACCGCTGATATGTATCCGGTAAAATATCAAGTATAAACGGCGGGCTGTTTTTCAAGTTCATTTTATGATGTTGACACAGTTTCACAACTTTATCCATCAATTTCCATGTCTTGTCGAGGGTTCTCTTGTCGGTTGCCAGCTTTGTTGGACATACCGCATCGGAGAAAGCACCATGCAACTTCGAAAATATCGAAGATATATTTTTCTGTTGTGATTTGTGACGGGGGGCCGCCATATTGAAGAGTCCGATGACATACAAATGAAAATAACTATTTTTAACAAAACACTGAACTTAAAACACTTTCATCACTTAATAATTAGATAGTCCAACATGTGTTTTCTCATAGTAACACTAACAAGCCACATTTACGACACAAATTTGTCTCACCAAGCGGCAAACGATCGCTCACTGACACATCTCCGACGCGTATGACAATTATGTTTGACAAGTGTCAGAACTGAGCAAGGAGTTTTGAGGTTGTTTCAAGAACAGTGTTGCTGTCATCTTTTAATAACACATCATTGCTTGACGATAATTCGAGTAAAGTTAACATTTCATGAAATTGCGTCAACCTTGATATTAGGAATGATTTGAAAATTTGGCATAGGTCTGCTTAGTAGTTCATTTTAAGTTCTATATCATTTACATCCCTTTATTAAAGCTTTGTCTCTATAAAATCTTTTTTTTTTCTTCTCTTTGTTTGATATGCTTAGTAGTAGAAGTTAAAGAAAATACTTAAAAATTTTACAGATAAATAGAAAATACTTAAGTTAATATTTTTTCAAAATGTAATACTTATTGCTGATTTGAACGCACGTATAATTTTGTAAAGTGCCATCTGTTGCCTGTAGCTCAATTTAACGTACATCAAGTTAGTCTGTTGAATTAGTGCATTATATAATAACTAGGTGGCGTGGAAATAAAAGAATTACACTTCGTTCAATATTTTTATTTTCAAAATTATAATTAACATAACATAACGGTAACAATTCTTGCTTTGTTTATTTTAATAACATTTTTATTTCATAACAATGACTAATACATAAACAATCAATACATAAAGTATTTATTTGTACGTGGTTTATTCTTCCTCGTCATCGCCAGCCTCTGTTGTGGTCGTCGTCCTCTTTTTGTGTTTGCGACGCCTGCTGTGTCGTTTCCCCTTTTGGTTCTTTCTAAACAAAAAAAATGTACATTTAATTTCCAATTTTCTGTCGGTTTCAAAGCTAACTCGAATTACAGCTACGAAACATTAATTCTTATCTTAAATGTTTTCGTTTTTTATTATCAGTCTCTTTTCAAAGTTAAAATTTAATATGTTAAAACAAATGAATAACACATAGTTACGAGAAATATATAACTGTATTATCATTTTAATTTTTATTTGTCTTCGCCGAAATAGCGAAGAAACCGCTGCCCATAAACATCTACTATTGAATATGCGATGCCTATCTAATTGACGGAGGAGAGGATACATAGAAACAGATCGTGAGCCCTACCTCCGCCAAGTCTAATTCCCCTTCGAAAGAAAAATTAGCAGAATTTGATTCAGAATTCAATTTCGAACCCCTAAATTATTATATTGTTTAAATAAATGTGAAAATAACAAACTTACCTTCGATCAATAAACAACTAGACACTGATTAGAACATTTTGAAGAAACAATTATTTTTAATCGTGTTTCCACTGCCGATACATGTATAAAGAAATTTTTACATTTTACCATAGAGATGAGAGGTAAGATAATATATTTTAACACAGATTTCTACCCTAAAGATACCTAATCCAAATCACAAAAGTGAGGCTGAAAGAGTTCCAGAAGCATTTTTTCTTCAGTCGTGCCTACTATGGAGGGCCTACTACGCTCAGGGCGCTGGACAGAGAGAGGCGCCACGTGTTTAAAAAGTGGTCGCCCAAGAAATATTTTCCACGACACTAGTACATCTAAGACTGCTAATGTCCGCAGTACTGTCATCTTTACTTTAAAACTAGCTGACGCCCGTGACTCTGTTGGCGTGGAATTACTTAGTAACCTATGTGTTACTAAGTAACCAGTAACCAGACTATGTTTTATATCTGTGCAAAATTTTAGTAAGATCTGTTGTATGGGGATGAAAATTAGCGTATGTCTTCTTCCAGACTATCCTTATACGATACCCGTTCATCAGTTTAGGCGACAAACTCTAACAAACATCCATACATCCATTCATAAAAACTTTCGCATTTATAATGTTATTAATATCAAAATTATATTTGAAAATCGACTCTTAACTTATAGACTTTTCATGAAACACTCCATCTCTTAAACCTTTTTTGGTTTTCTTACAAAATTCAGCGATGGAAAAGGTTGCGTTAATAACACAGAATTATTATATTTACGAACACAAGCAAAAAAGTTAATAAAGAACACAATTAAAAAATGTACACATTTACTTAAAGAACAAATGTTAGTAACACGATAAATTATTGTAAAAATGATAAATACTTTTCGATCGGCATGCACGGATTCTTCTCGTACGCGTTAAATTTCAATAAAGCACCTTTTACACCGATTAATACATTATCAGCTGCGTCCATTGCGAAAGAATTAACACCGCTTACGCTGAATGAACCCAGTTGTGTCGCACTGACGGTATTCGGATCAATTACGTATAAATTACTATTTTCATCCATTGCGTACACTTCATCAGATCTACTTATAAAGATGCCAGTCATTTTATCACTTGGCAACCCTTTAATTTTAATCGGTATACTATAACCAATTTTTAATACATAAGAAGTTTTTGTTGCTACGAAATAAATATTATTCCTCGTATCTATGGTCAATCCGTGACCGTTTGGTATAGCGGGAAATGATTCTTGCTTTTGTCCGTCGCCTGTAATTTTATGAACTCTATTCTGTGGCCAGGTCGCTACAAACATAGTCCCACCATCACCGGTTACAGCTACATACATTACATCTTCGCCTAACGCTGTGTATAACTCGATTGAACCATCTTCTTTGTATTTATAGACGCCATTGTCTGTGGCAAGGTAAACAATGTCATTTAGATTGTCTATGCAAGTGGATTGACCGAGTCCGGCTACTTTGATAGTGTCTATTTCTCCGCTGGGATGTAAAACTTGTAGACTCATTTTCATTTCATCGCTAATTAATGTAAAATATACTTTTCCGGTTTTCCAATGGACACTCATGTCTGCGGGAACTCCGCTTACGTTCTTCTGATTGTCGAGAGCGTAGAATAGTTTATTAAAATTTAGAAGGTTCGAGCAAAGTTGTTCTCTGTCATTTTTACGTATAAGCGTCTGTCTTGTTATTACTGGATTTCCTTCTGTTATACTTATTGTTAAGAGAAGAAGAATTGCAAGCCTTTCCATCTGAAACAGATTATAAAAATACTTTATTGTTATACAAATTAAACGTCAAAATTATGTAGCTCAACGTCAAATTTCATATGTGACGGCAATTATGATTTTTCATGTATACATTCACTAGCTAACGCCCATATGTATTCCAGACTATGTTAGATAACTGTACAAACTCAATACTCAACTCAAAAAATCAATAAGATATATTAAGCCATTGCGGACTTATTGAATAAAATCAAAAGTATCCTATGTGTTTTTCCAGACTATCCTCTACGTCTGTACTAAATTTCATCGAGATCCAACAAACATCCATCTGTTTCAACTTTCGCACATATATTAGTAACTAGCTGTCGCCCGCGACTCCGTCCGCGCTTAATAAAAATAAAAATTTATATCCTATTTGTTTCTCCACACTATGTATATTCTATATCTGTGCAAAATTTCAGTAAGATATGTTGAACCGTTGTGGAATTATTAAGTAAATAACAAAAACTTCGTATCCCTTAAGAACCTTAATTATTTTCCAGGTCAAAAGTAGCCTATGTATTCTTTCAGACTATCCTCTACTTTTATGCTAAATTTCATCGAGATCCCGTCAGCAGTTTAGGCGACAAGCTCTTACAAACATACTTCCATCCAGACTTTCCCACGTATAATATTAGTAACTAGCTGCAGCCCGCGACTCCGTCTGCGCTTTTTTTTTCTAAAATAAAAGTTTTTTTTAAAATAAACGTAAGCCTAAGTTACTCCTTATTACATCAGGTACCTGCCAATAAAAATCCCGTAAAAACCGGTACAGCCAATCCAGAGATTAGCCGGAGCAAACATACCGACTGACAGACAAAAATTGTAAGAAATGTTATTTTGGTGTTAGTACCGTGTATATACGTATACATGTAGTAAAAGACGGTAATTTTAATATTACAAACAGACACTCCAATTTTATTATATGTATAGATTCTCAGTATGTTTAGTTGCTTATAAAAATATTTACAGGAAATACTTTTAAACCTAACAGTTTTAGAGTTAAAAGTGTAGTTTGATTATGTTGAAAATAAAATAAAATTTAATATAATTAATAAAGTTTTCTTTCTGTGTTATAGTCATCCATGTTTATACAACAGACGCTTGTAATGATGAAGAAAAAACATCTACATACATTATTATTAAGAGTAGTAAAAATTATGAAAACTACAATATCTATACATATAATAAAATTGGAGTGTCTGTTTGTAATATTGAAATAACCGTTTTTTTTCTACAAGTATACGAATATATATACGGGACTAACACCAAAATAGCATTTTTTACAATTTTTGTCTGTCTGTCTGTTTGTTCTGGCTAATCTCTGAAACGGCTGGACCGATTATGATGGGACTTATATTGGCAGGTAGCTGATGTAATAAGGAGAAACTTAGGCTACGTTTATTTTTGAAAAATCTTTTATTTTAGAAAAAAAAAAAGCGCGGACGAAGTCGCGGGCTGCAGCTAGTTATTAATATGATACGTGGGAAAGTCTAGATGGATGTATGTTTGTAAGAGCTTGTCGCCTAAACTGCTGACGGGATCTCGATGAAATTTAGCATAGGAGTAGAGGATAGTTTGGAAGAATACATAGGCTACTTTTGACCTCGAAAATAATTAAGGTTCTTAAGGGATACGTAGTTTTTGTTATTTACTTAATAATTCCACTACGGTTCAACATATCTTACTGAAATTTTGCTCAGATATAGAATATACAATAATAACTTATCATTTTCATATAAAATATACCTAAAGCTACTTATTATTTTCTATTTCTAAGTCAAATAAATATATCATATTATTGTTTTAATAATGATATAATGGAAAAATATAGAGCAAATTCACACACTTAAAGAACGAAGTTATAGACGCTAGCAACATCTCCATCAATAGGCCGGCTTGCTGAAAACAGGCGTGAAGTAGAAGCAATTCCGCGATTCATCTTATGAGTGTGCGTGCCAAAGGCCTAATAATAGTCCTTTTCCCCTTTCTTATGAGGAAAGGATGGGATGGGGTAGTAGATTTGATGGAGGACGGGACGCATTGGAAGAAGATATATTTTCTTTCTGTGCATCTCCTCTTCATTCGATTAAAGGTATGCAACGTTTGTGCGGATGTGTGCCCATACACATCCGCACAAAGCTGTCATTTCGCTATTTCAGCGATTTAAATTGGCTGCTTGCTCGAACGCCACCATCTTAATCTTAATCACTACTTAGTATAAAACAAAGTCGCTTTCCCTGTCAGTATGTCCCCTTGACTGCTCAAATCTTTAAAACAACGCAACGGATTTTGATGCAGTTTTTTCAACAGATAGAGTGATTGAAGCGGAAGGTTTATATGAACAATGACATCCATTGAGTAGTGGAGAAACACTGTTATTTTTGAGGTTTCTAACGTGATGTCGTAAATAATTACATTTTTTCCGGTTACGTTGCAACAAACGCAGGCTTAACCCTACGAGATTTATCAGATTTATACCGGTGCGAAGCCGGAGCAGGGCGCTAGTAATATTATAAATGCGAAAGTTTAGATGAATGGATGTATGGATGTTAGTTAGAGTTTATCACCTAAAATGCTGAAGGGATATCGATGAAATGTGATAGATGCAGAGGTTAGTCTGAAAGAATAAATAAGCTACTTTTGATCCCGGAAATAGTTGCGGTTCCTGATGGATACGTAGTGTTTTGTTATTTACGCGATAATTCTTCAACGATTTAATATATCATACTAAAATTTAGATCAGATATAGAGCATAGTATGGAATGACACATAGGATTATTTTTATTTTAATTCCGAACGGATGGAGCAGTGTAATATAAAAAAAAAGAAATAAAACGTCGATATTAAGACTTATAGGATGCCTATTATATCAATCAAATGTCTTCAGCCTTGACCATAGATAATCATTTACTAGGTTTTCACCTCTGAGCCTACTTTCAGCGAGATCAAGTGAGCCGTTCTGGAGATATTTTCAAACAAAGATGCATCCATCTAAACAGGCGTATTTGTAATATTAATAAGGTTATCTTGATGGGGTCAACAGTCATTTAACCATACATGACTAACGCATCTTGACAACTTTTATCTGTATTAATGAAGCTAGTAACACAATCACTACATAGTATAAAACAAAGTTGCTTTCTCTGTCCCTATATCTCTATGTATGCTTAAATCTTTAAAACTACGCAACGGATTTTGATGCGGTTTTTTTTAATAGATAGAGTGATTGAAGAGGAAGGTTTATATGTATAATAACATCCATTAAATATTGGAGAAATACTGTTATTTTTAATGTTTCTAATGTGACGTCGTAAATAATAAAAAAAAAATCCGCTTACATTGCAACAAGCACAGGCTGAACCCTACGAGATTTATCAGATTTAGATCCGTGCAAAGCCGGAGCGGGCCGCTAGTTTACAATATATTGAATTTTGTATTTCGAACCATTAAAACGCAACCGTAACCGTGGTTACTCTTAGTGATGTTGAAAAATTATTGAGGGAGTAACTAAGAGATTTTATACTTTACGAATTAATTCTGTAAGCAGTAAAAATACTTAATTAAAAAATAAAGCTAACAACGTTCTTGTATTACAAAGAAGAATATGGAAGAAAATGCCAGTGAAAACTGTTTATAACCGGTCAATATATGTCAAAAACACTCACGAACTTGTTAGTAAAACTTTGTTAAATAAAAAAACAAAATACGTACCTTTTTAATATTAAAACTTTTGTATCATGTCAAAGTAACCGTTTCCGTTGGTCCCAGCACATCAACTATCGTTCATTATCAGCACGGCCCATATATATTGTCGATGTTTGTATTATATCCATATTGTTTGTTTATAATACGTCGGGTTCTAGTGACACTGATTGTAAAAACAATGCAAGATGTTTACAATCTTTTCTTTCTACGTATTCATTATTTATTTATATAAGAATTACTTTTCACATAATTATGTAAACTATCTTAGATGTTTGTAATACATTTGACACACAATATTCTACTGTTATAAAGTCAAAGTTTGTAAGAATGTACGAATAATTATTTATTACTATTTCATGCAAAAATTTCTGGATGGATTACAATCAAACGATATATTTATGAATGACTATGACCCACTAATCCGTCCGCGTTGAGTTTAAGCTTTCATAAATAACTTTTCCCGTTATTTCTCCCTTAACAGAATACATTTTTAAAGAAATTCTAGAACAAATCAATTTTCAAGTTATTCTGCTGGATTAATCACATATCTCATCATGGTCCAGACTATCTTCTAGACCTACAATGTCAGATTTCATCGAGATTTCAGCTAGTTCTCTTCCTCTACCCACCCTTTTCTTATAAGAGAAGGATGGGAAGAGGAGGTGGACTTCATGAAGGAGAGGACGCATAGGAAGAAGAAATATTCTTTTTCAGTGTTTCTCCTCCTCCGTCGATTACAGGTAGATAACGCATTTACAATTGCGGATGTCTAAGCAACTGTCACTTCGCTATTTCAGTGATTTTAGGTGGCCGCTTGCCACCTTGTATTATAAAAAAAACTAATTTTTAAATTATTAAAATTGTATTAAATTCTGTATTCGATAATTGTCATCGAATGCTGATTACGTAAGCATTTTGCTTGCTTTATTTAATTACATTTATGTCTCGCGTTAACCGAATTTAAATATCAGTCGACGTAAACTGAATTAATTGCAAGCGGTAACGATTTACAATAATTGAATTTGCTTTCGCGGTTCGACGGATTTGAAAAAGGAATTGGGGTAATTTTAGAATAAATGTTTGTTGAGAATTTTTATTTATGAACAAATTGGAAAGCAGATTTTTGTGTTTATTAATACAACTAGCTGTCGCTCGCTAAATACGTATCTATTTTTGTGTTTAAAAGTAACCTATGTATTCTTTCAGACTATTCTCTACATCTATGCCAAATTTCTCGAGATCCGTTCAGCCGTGTAGGCTACAAACTCTAAAAAACATCCATCTATCCATCTATATATGTTTGTTAAACTTTCATGCAAAAACTACTCAATGCGATTCGATCAAACTTTACAATAGCTTATACATTAGAATAACATATAGTCTGTCATTCAATTTTTTCAATTATCCAAAATATAACGATATAAGTGAAAAGTTTCGATGAATGTTTGTAGATATCACTAGAACGGTTCAAGAGATCTCGATGAAATTCGGCACATATATAGAACACTGTCTGGAAAAACACATATACTCCTTAAGTTTTTTAAAATTGCACGAGAAATCGCGGGAAAAAGTTAGTTACAAAATAAAGAAAAAGTAATGGCCACCATTATACTAATAGTATAAAGAGGAAAAGTTTGTTTGTTTGATTGTAATGAATAGGCTCAAAAACGACTGGACCGTTCTTAAAAATTCCTTCACCAATTGAAAGCTACATTATCCACGAGTAACATAGGCTAAATTTTATTTTGGAAAAAAATTGCGTTCCGTAAAATATTTGGGTTTTTCGGACACAGGGTGTAAAAAATCAACCATAAAAGTTACTTATTTTGCGTACGCTGACTAAACTATAAAAGATAGAACCATAAAATGTCCTAAATAATTGTATATCTTATAAACATCTACAAAAAGTCCGCGACACACCATACCTATCTATGTCGAGTGAGGCACAACAACCATTTTTTTATTTAAAAATCTTGAATTGCCTGGACCGATTTTGCTACTTACAAAGTTGTTCGCATATTTTTGTTAATTGTATCAATACAGTAATTATGTTGGTTGTACTTTTCCCATATCTGCTTACACGAATCAACAATTTGGTACACCTTAACAACCGGAGACTGTGTGCACGAAACCTCTCATTTTGTACGGTAGATTCAATTTTTTTGTGTCCCTTTACTGTTTTCCAACTGCTTTAAATTATATAGGGAAAGGTCGGCATAATAATATGGAGATGGATTCTGTTTCTTGACGGGATATTAACACAAGTCGCTACAGTGGAAGTACAATACACCAGTCACTTTAAACACTGCATTAAGAGCACTATTTTATTTATTTCATTATTCATCACCAGCCCACTATACGTCCCCAATGAGAGACTCGGAGCCTACCCTAAGTTAGGGGGACTAGGCCTTAGTCAAGTACGCTGGCTCACTACGGGTAGATTGACTTAACACATATATTTGAATTTCTTCTCCGATATTCGGCATCACGATGTTTTCCTTCACCGTAAGAACGTCGGATAAATGTACATATCAAATTCGAAAATCGAATAACACATTGGTACATGGGGATTCGAACCCAGAACTTTCGGAACACAAGGTTAAGTGCTTAACGCTGTCTGTCTGTCTATTTGGTCCAGCTAATCTCTGAAATGGCTGGACCGATTTTAACGGGACTTTCATTGGCAGGTAGCTGATGTAATAAGTAGTAACTTAGGATACGTTTATTTTAGAAAAAGAACGCCCGGACGGAGTCGCGGGCAACAGCTAGTTAACATCATCACTACATAGTATAAAACAAAGTCGCATTCTCTGTCTCTATATTTCTATGTATGCTTAAATCTTTAAAACTACGCCACGGATTTTGATGCGGTTTTTTTTAATAGATAGAGTGATTAAAGAGGAAGGTTTATATGTAAAATAACATCCATTAAATAGTGGAGGAATACTGTTATTTTTGAGGTTTCTAATGCAATGTCGTAAATAAATACATTTTTTCCGCTTACATTGCAACAAACGCAGGCTGAATCCTACGAGATTTGTCAGATTTATACCAGTGCGAAGCCGGAGCGGGCGGCTTATCTATACATATAATAAAATTGGAGTGTCTGTTTGTAATATTGAAATAACGGTTTATTACTATGTGTATTTGAATATATATATGGTACATCAACCAAAATAACATTTTTTACAATTTTTGTCTGTCAGTCTGTCGGTCTGTTTGTTCCGGGTAATCCGAACATCCGAACGGATAAAACCGATTCTGACGGGACTTTTTTTGGCACGTAGCTAATGTAGCAATGAGTAACTTAGGCTACATTTATTTTAGAAAAAATCTTTTATCTTCGAAAAATAACGCGCGCGACAGCTAGTATAATATAAGAGCGTAGGTGGCTCAGAGGTTAAACAATTGACCGCTCGTTTGCCCCTTCTTTTATAAAAATAAAAGACTGTCTGTTAAGTTGATCGGCGCTTTTAAGTTACAAACTATCCACATAATAGAGATCACTTGTCAATGATCTAAATCTGTTAAGTGTTGAATCATCCATTTGTCACGTGAAGAAAGGGAAGTAGGTTCTGAAAAAATCACGCTTGGGGGGAAGCTGAAACAAGATATCACGTTTGTATTATAAGTAACGACGTTAATTCACTAATTAAATACTAATATTGTAAAGAGAACAAGCGACCGAAAATCTGAATTCGCTAACACACCGAAGCAACTGCTGCCCATAGACATCAGCAATTGCTGATTGCTGCTATAATCGACGGAGAAATAGAATATTTCCCATTCTTATGTGTCACTCTGCTAAATACATTTCATCTCTCCATCCTTTCTTTATAAATAAGTGATATATATGATAAGATACGATGATAAGAATGATTCTAAATTTAGGCCTTCGACACACACGCCACACGAAACGCGGAATTGCTTCCACTTCACTTCCCTCTGTAGTGTGGTCGTGGTATTGCACCGAGCGAGCCAGCCTATTCGTACGCAGATGTTAAAGCGGCCTTCTCCACTATTGTGTGTTTTGTATTGAATAGGCTACGAAACTACTAAACGGATTTGACTATTTTTTTCACTGTAGAGAATCTACATTATCCCCGTACGCTATAGGGCTATATATCTTTTTAATTCTACTCGGACAAAGTTGTGGAAAAAAAAAACCTTTTTTATATAATTACTTTGAACTAAAAAAATGAATGTGATTTTAGGTATTCAGGGGCAGATTAATTTTAAATCTCACTACGAAAAACAATAATACAGATTAAAAAAGCCATTTCCATATTATCATATCACTATTAGTTAGCCGTATTTCGGCGCAGCATCCGGCAATTATGTCCATCTGTAGACGTTGATACGTACTCAACTAAGCAGGCTATTTGCGTTTTTTGTTTAATAAATAACTACATAGTTAAATATTCTATAGAAATACTGATTCGGTTTTAAGTTAGATAAGAAATGCAGTGTATCTTTTATTATTATTTTTCTCATATTCATTTATTTACATATGTTTTATATTATACAATATCACTACATAGTATAAAACAAAGTCGCTTTCTTTGTCCCTATATCCCTATGTATGATTAAATCTTTAATATACGCAATGGATTTTGGTGCGGTTTTTGTAAATAGATAGAGTGATTGAAGAGGTTTATATGTATAATAACATCCATTAAATAATGGAGAAATACTGTTATCTTGAGGTTTCTAATGTGATGTAAATAATTACATATTTTACGCTTACGAGATTTATCAAAATAATGTACTAAGTATATATTATATACCCGTACGAAGCCGGAGCGGGTCACTAGTATTCTATAAAACAAAGTATATACATAATAGTGCATCATCAGCTGCGGAATCCCAATGACTCAAGCAACCAGTGGTCAGGGCTACATAGAAAGATACATACTCACAATGCGCGCGGTTTCTAAAATAACTGCCTTTTTTACCTTCCCCTTTTATTATGATTATTAGTGAGTTAAATATTCAAATAATAATAATAATAATTAACATTTAATAAGTTCAAAAACACATTGCAACATAATAAATACACTTGAACAAAAAATACAAAATTACAATTAAAAATTCTAATTAAAATTTTGAATTCTAATGACGACTTTGTGGCTTGATACTATTTAAGGTAGCGCTTATCATCTTTCGGCCACCTCATCACTTACCATCTAGTCGGATCGTGATGAAGGACTGGTACATTTTATATTATAAATGCGAAAGTTTAGATGGATGGATGTTTGTTAGGGTTTGTAGCCGAAACGGCTGAACGGATCTCGAATAAATTTGGCATAGATGTAGAGGATAGCCTGGAAGAACACGTACGCTACTTTTGATCCTGGAAATAGTAATGGTTCCCGAGGGAAATGTACTTGCCTATGGGCACTGGTCGTTCGTTCTTTGGCTAATTTAGGTGGCCGCTTGCTCGTATGCCACGTTCTATATCATTACCAAATTTCATTGAGATCCGTTAATCCGTTCCCAAGGATTCTTAAGTAACACGTATGAATTTTTTTTTATGTTACAAGGCGGCAAACGAGCAAGCGGCCACCTGAAATCGCTGAAATAACGAATGAAATAACGAACCGCTGACCATAGACATCCACAATTGCAGATGCGTTGCCTAACTTTAATCGACGAAGGAGGCGACGCACTGAAAGAGAATATTTCTTCGTCCTATGCGTATCCTCCTCCATCAAGTTCACTTCCCTTCGCTTTACTTGTAAGATAAAGCACCACACTCATCAGACGAAACGTGGAATAGCTTCGACTTGATGCCTGTCTTCTGTGTGGTCGTGGTATTACACCGGGCGAGCCCATTCGTGCGAAGATGTTAAAGCGGGCTCTACCACTGTTATGTATATTAATAGAAGAATCTGAAACCAGTTTAATTATGTTGTAATGAATTTGTAATTCCTGCCTACTCCCATATTTACGAGCGTAGTTACTTATTTATAAGCCGCTATTTCTTAGCAGTTGTATCGGTTACCCTCACTTCATTTCAACGGACATCAAAATTTATGACTTCGCTGGACCTTTCTATTAATATGTGTTCATATTAGGGTACTTGAATAAAAATTAAGTTTGAAGTTCAGAATTTTGTACAGTCAGCTGCTAAACGTTTACATTTATAAAATTTTAGATAAGCTTTTGTGCACGGACCCTTCGATAGCATTTTTTTTATATTACAAGGTGGCAAACGAGCTAACGGCCACCTGAAATTGCTAAAATAGGGAAGTTATCACTACCCATAGACTTAATTGTAGATGCGTTGTTTTTGTTGCTTTGAAAAGAATTTTCCTAAAATAAACGTAGCCTAAGTTACTCCTTATTACATCAGCTAACTGCCAATAAAAATCTCGTCAAAATCGGTCCAGCCATTTCAGAGATTAGCCGGAACAAACAGACAGACAAAAATTGTAGCAAATGTTATTTTGGTGTGTACCGTACATATATTATATTCATATACAAGTAGTAAAAATCTGTCATGTGTTCAACATTACAAACAGACACGCCAATTTTATTATATGTATAGATGTACCGTGATTGAAACAGCTTGCTATATTTTAAACTGAAAAGTACTCGGTTCATATCCTTTTCATCTGATTAGTACTTCTTGAATTGTTTTAATTAATATTTGTATTACAGTGTGAACGACGAATTGTGAATGAGCACGGAAGTACGGGAGGCAGTTAAAAGTGGTGGTACAGGAACAAATATTGTTTCAATGCTCCCCCCGCGGACCTATATTGCCCTGTTACGTATGTTACCGACAAATTGAGTAAACCTCCAGTTTGTAATTTGTTCACAAATTTTTTAAAGCACTATCAACCAAATTTATTTACAAACTAGCTGTCGCCCGCGACTCCGTCCGCGCTTTTTTCTTTCTAAAATAAAAGATTTTTTTCTAAAATAAACGTAGC
>JAAOEG020000020.1:2926896-2949726 GCA_011763625.2 Papilio bianor | reverse complement strand
TTTGCCATAACTACGATTGCATTATTTGTAATAAGTGTATGTAATTTTTATGGCAATAAAGAAGTTATTATTATTATATTATTATTAAATATAGGAGCGTAAGCCACATTTTGTTCTTATTTCAATCGATGTCTACTTTATTTGTCTTTGCGTTTATCGATAGAACTGCCTCGTTCATCCCTTATCACTAAATTGAATTGCTCGGGACACAAAAGGTCTGAATTGAACCACCGAAACAATGTAGGGTTGAACAAAATATGAATGTAATTCGTATGCGTGTAAATATTCTTTCCAAATACGGCAACTCTTATTTTAAATGGAAGAGTGGAACCTTTACAAAGTCGAATAAATAATGGTTTTTACTACATTACAATGTGGCAAACGAGCGAGGCCACCTAAAATCCGTTCAGTAAGTTCCCTCGAATATTTTATCGCATATATTACGGGGAGTGTTCTGAATAACTGTTTCGAACGATTCTGGCCACTAAATGTCGTCGTTGGACAATACGACAGACCGCCAGGTTCCATCGATACCATCTTGATGGCTAGCATTCCACAACATTGCGGTTTTTGCGTAACTTTCTGCCATGCACAGCAGCGTTCTGGAATGGTCTGTCCTCGGCGGTGTTCCTCAACCAGTACGACTTAGGGTCCTTCAAGAAGCGATCCTATCTCTTTCTCAAAGGCCGGCAGCGCATCTGTGCAGATGTCCATGGGTTGATCATCTTGGTGTTCTCGCCGTTCGTTTGCCTTCTCTTATAAAAATAATAATAAAATGGCTGCAATAGCGAAGTGACCGCCTATAGATCCGCATATGCGTTGCATACCATTAATCGATGGAAAAGATGGACTGAAAGATAATTTTTCTTCTTCCTATATGTCCCCTCTTCCGTCAAATCCACTTCCTTATGCTATCGTCTCCTAATAAGAAAAGGGCAAGTATGAGAAGAGGACTTATTAGGCCTCCGGAACGCACACTCATCAGACGAAACACGGAATTGCTTCCGCTTTTCGCCTGTCTTGGTATTGCACCGGGCGAGCCAATTCGTGCAACATCGACAAACAGACAGACAACAAGCACGTGTCTCATCATCATGATCAGCTCATTATTTGTCTTCATTGAAAGGCTGGGAGCCTACTCAAAGTTAGGGGCGACTAGGCCTTAGTCAACCACGCTGGCCCAATGCGGGTTAGTTGACTACACACACATATTTCAATTTATTCGTAGATATGTGCAGGTTGCATCATGCTGTTTTCCTTCACCGTTAGAATGTCGGGTAAATGTACATTTGAAAAACTCATTGGTCCATGGCGAGATTTTAACGAGGATCTGCATATTACAAGTCAAGTGCTTAGCCCCTGAGTCAAGGACGATTTTACGGTGACGACTTCTACCAATGTTAAATTCAGAGATTAAGATGTTTTTAAGTAATATTATTTCTAGAGTATAGTATTATAGCTATAATGTTTATACACAATTTTGCAGCGTAATTAATGTGTGGACTCCTCCTTTTGCTCATCATATATGCTCTGTACGCAAGGAATACGTGCCTTTATGTGAGGAAAATTACTAAAGTTTATACTTCAACTATGGATATCCTATTACGATATAAATATGAGATTGTAAATTAATTTATTTACCTATTTTACAGCTATAAAGGATTCTTAATAGGGTTGTCTACTACAGAGTGTTTTTAATTTCATTTTTTAATTTTAAATTGCGACTTAGTTAAAGTTTTAGTAATAAAATGAAATATTAAAAAATCTTAGTTAATAAGGACAGTAAAACTGATAGAAATTCAGGAAATAAAAAACTTAATATTATAAATAGAATTTTTGATCTTTGAATATACATTAAATTGATGTCGTATCGATATAAACAACTTTATAAAAATAATACCTTTTTTTTAAAGTGTGTGCCAACCCTAACATCGACCTGCTTATCTAGCGCATGATTAAACTCTCAAGCAACTTCTTGCAGAAAATACAGGAAAAGCTCCCACTTTTCTTACTTGCACTACTTTTTTATTCCATATTACTGTAGGGTAAGGTTTGCAAATAAAGTTAACCTCGTATTCTAATTTCAATATTTTTTAATATCTGGATTTTAATTTGAATACCTACCAACAGATTTTCACACACCCAAAAGACGTTTCAGATAAACATGTAAATGGCACGTACTTTATCGCAACTTTAAAAAGAAGTACCACTGGTACAGTCTAGGATCTTAGGGTACTGACCATGTGTGATTGTGGTTAAAATTTTTGAAGATTTATTTCGTTACGTACTCTCTATTATATTACTATTATAATTTTTTATAAGAGAAAGGGCAAACGAACGGCGAGAACACCGAGTAGATCAACGACGCCCATGGACGTCTGCAACACCAGAGGAACCACAGATGCTTTGCCGGCTTTTGAGAAAGTGATAGGCTCGCTTCTTGAAGGACCCTAAGTCGTAGTAGTTTGGAAATACCGCCGAGGACAAACCATTTCACAACGCGGCTGTGCGAGGCAGAAAGTTACGCAAGAACGCAAGTCTGGTGCAAGCTGTCGGCTCGTTTGCAGGTGAGGTGATGGCGGCCAAAAGAGAGGTCCTACGGGAACGCGAACACGCCAGCGAAACGCTGCCGCCCCGCAGGAACCCAGCGAGGGGCCGCCGGCGTGCGAGATACGCCGCGGCCCTAGAGCTGAATTGAGAGGGATACGCTCGACGGGTCGAGGGACCTGTCGTGCCGAATATAGCGGATGCCCCCCAAGTGTGTTCCGAGGGGGGCAACATCATACGGTGATAGGAGGGGCTCAACATCTGACCCCTCCCTACATGTGTCGAGCCCCTTCCAAGGGGCTCCCCCAAGCCGGGTCGTGGATAAACTAACGTAGATGCCACAGCCCGGTCGGGCGAAGGAGAACACCGCAGGGCTTAGTGGGTAGTCCGGCCTAAATCAATATACTAAAGCAATTCGGCGAATTGCGTAAACGCATTTCCCGCGTCAACAAAAAAAAAGAGTCTGGTGCAAACAATTACGCATTTCGTCTAATGAGTGCCGTAGGCCTACCTAATTTTGGTTCGTTTCCTCTTCCCTCTTCTTTCTTACGTGGAAAAGATGAGAAGGGAAAAACGATTTGACAAGGCAATGAATAGGAAGATGAAAGATTTGAGGAAGACTTGTGTGTCGATTAAAGGTTGACAACGCTTCTGCAATTGAGGATGATTACGTGTAGCGGTCGCTACGCGATTACGTATGTCGAGTAAAGGTTCCTTGCTCGTTTCCCTTGTAGTGTAAAAAAACAAACGAGTTATAAATATACAAATTATTAACGGGTAGGGAAGAACCATTTCATAAAGATGTATTTTAAATTGATTTCATATCAGATATTTTAATCATTGCTTATCAGAACTAATCAAACCCAAACATAACGCTAGAAGTCTATTTTAAGAGCGACAGAAGCGCTGCTATAGCGGTTAGATCTGTCAAAAAATATTTAAGACCCCTATGAGTACAGAATATGACATAAAAGAAAAATATGACAAGACAGTCACATTGCAAGGATCTCGGTACACTTCTTTGATATTGACAGGAGGGCTATGTGTTGGCTTAATATATTTTGACTTATTCGAACCGTGTTAGTTATCTTTGTCGGACTGTATTGGACTGTAAATCGAAACTTAATTACATGCAAAAGGTAACATGCGTAAAAATAACATCTTTTTTTTGCAAACGGTACGCCTTTATATTTTGATGCTCGGAAAATAACCGGGAGATGGTTGAATCCTACGTTACAATGGCTATATACCTAACATGCTTACGTCAACCAGAACAACTGTGTAATAACATTCATATTATATTACTTTACATTACCTGCGTATGTGGATAAATTCTGAGGCATTCCCAAACTTTTTTGTACGCGAGAAAAATTTTAATTTAATTAAATTTTAATTTTACTACTTTATTTCTACTTGATTTTTTTTTTATAATACAAGGTGGCAAA
This sequence comes from Papilio bianor, assembly GCA_011763625.2. Lineage (NCBI taxonomy): Eukaryota > Metazoa > Arthropoda > Insecta > Lepidoptera > Papilionidae > Papilio > Papilio bianor. The sequence goes on along the minus strand of JAAOEG020000020.1, from coordinate 2,945,734 downwards.
CGAGCAAGCGGCCACCTAAAATCACTGAAATAGCGAAGTGACCGTTGCCCATAGACATCCATTGCAAATGTGTTCTTTACCTTTAATCGATGGAAGAAGACACGCACAGCAAGATAATATTTTTTTACTTTTCCGTCAAGTATACTTCCCCTTCCCATCTGTTTCGTATGAGAAAAGGAAAGAAATGGGAAAGCAAACAGCCTACTGAATTCGCCAAAATAGCTAAACCACCGTTTGCCATAGACTTTTTTTTTTTATTATACAAAGTGGCAAACGAGCCACCAAGCCAAGCGGCCACCTGAAATCGCTGAAGTAGTGACCGCTACCCATAGGCATCCGCAGTTGCAGACGCGTTGCCTACCTTTAATCGACGGAGGAGGAGACGCTCTGGAAGTGAATATTTCCTTTTCCTAAGCGTAACCGCCTCCGTCAAGTCCACTTCCCCTTCCCATCATTTCCTTATAAGATAAGGGTAGGAAGGGGAAAAGATTAAGATTAGGCCTCCGGGACCACACTCATCAGACGAAACGCGGAGTTGCTTCCATTTCACGTCTTCTGTGTGGTCGTGGTATTACACCGGACGAGCCAGCCAATTCGTGCGAAGATGTTAAAGCGGGCTCGACCACTGTTAAAAATAAAACATTCGAAATAACAGATGAGATTCCTATCTTTAATCGATAGACGAAGGCACCCAACGAAATAGAATATATTCTCTTCATAGTCGTCTCCTTTTCCATCAAGTCTTCTTCCTTACCATTCTTTTGTTATACGAAAAGGAGGAATGGGAAGTGGACTAAAATTAGGCGTCCGAATCGTAATGCTCAGCAACGTACTTCGTAATGGCAAAACAAAATTAATTCCACCTACCTTTGTAAGTCGAATAATAAAAAATATTTTAAACTTTTTTCATTTCAAGCTTCAGAGGTGAACATGAGGGGTATGCATTATGAAAATATGTTTCGTGTAAATTGGAAATTCCTTTCTACTCTTATTTTAGACTTCGAAGTCGAATATTTTGTGAAATAAAAATCAACTTTTTAATGTTTGTTTTCGACGCGAACACACCGAATACTTTAAAACAAAACTCGTGTCCATTCGTTTGAAATAAAGTTATTTACAGGCATCTTTTTACGCCTCTTTTTAATAATTTAACCTCAAATATATTACAAATAAGTGTGTACGTGTACGTACGTGTACGTGTAAGTAAGTGTGACATTAGAGATAGAAATTATACTGTTTAAACTTTCGTGAGGCATTATTATCTATACATATAGTATGTTGCGGCTCTGGCGCTATTTATTTATTATTACAAGTTTTTCATCTTCGTGTCAAAATGCAGTTCCTCTTACTTTCGTCTTGTAAATTATCTTTTATTTCATACGTTTTATAAGAAAATGATTTGTGTCATAATGGTTACAAAATGTAGTGCATCAAAATGGTACGGGGATCGGCAATAGCGTCGACATAAAGCGTCTGCGAGACCTGTGCGCAGAATCTACAATGGAGGTGACCTCGGCATTGGCGTTGACATAAGGCGTCTGCGAGGCCGTGTCCAGCATCGAGGGAACTGGTCTCGGCATTGGCGTCGGCATAAGGCGCCTGCGAAACCAGTTTCATCGACATACCAGGACATCTAATAAATGTTGAAGTTACCTTCAACTCAGGGGAGTATGTTGCGGCCCTGGCGCTATGTGGCCAGTACGCAGCAAACCTTCTTGGATAATTTTTTATTCTTAATTGTTTACTTTTATTTTCTTATATTTTTGTTGTCTTTTGTTTTTATTATTATAATTTTTTCATCTTCCGCAACAGAACATTGTTTTATTTTTTAACTTATTTTTACATCCATTTAATTTATATTATTATTTGATATAATAGTTTTAACACGTGCAACAAATTAAATTGGAGTGTCAGTTTGTAATATTGATATAACCGTTTTTTTACTACATGTATATTAATATATATACGGTACATACACAAAAATAACATTTAAAAAATTTTTGTCTGTCTGTCTGTTTGTTACGGCTAATCTCTGAAATGGCTGGACCGATTTTGACTGGACTTTTATTGGCAGGTAGCTGATGTAATAAGGAGTAACTTGTGCTATAATTTAGAAAAAGAACGCGCGAACGGAGTCGCGGGCAACAGCTAGTGACAAAATAAAAACGGTTAACTCACGTATGTATATTCAATCCGGTGTCGGCATCGACTACGTTCTAGACTTCTTAGACTTTACTCTTTCTCTTATTGCCCTTTTCCTATAAGATGATAGAAAGGAGAAATGGATTTAACAAGGGGATACATAGTAAGGGGAAATATTATCTTTCTGAGCGTCCCCTCCTCCGTCTATTAAAAGTAGGCAACGCTTCAGAAAGTGCGGATGTCTAAAGACAGCCGTCGCTGCGGTATTTCGGTGAATTCAAGTGGCCGCTTGCTCGTTTAAAAAAATATCTCTACACAAGTCAAAAGTTACTTATTTATAGAATTATAGGGATTTGAAGATAAAAATATATATAAATAAATTAATAAAAAATATATTTTATTATAAGGATATTTAATTGTCTATCATGCACAATTTATTAAGGCTGGTACGTATTTCGCACAAAGGATTAGCATTGCTATCCAGCGTGGAAATGCTGCCAGCCTTCTGGGAACGTTGCTAACTGGCGGTGAGCTAACACAATATTAAGGAAACAATGTTTTTTATAAAGATTCGAAAAATATTTATTAAAGTTACTTTAGTTCGATTTGCTAAATAAATAAAAACTGTACCTGATTCTAGATTACTATAACTTCTCATCTCCGATCTCCACTTCGACGATTATTACTGAGTAATAGCTGTTGGTGTAATTTAAGAACTTATAACACGGTTTTGTTTTATTATAATTATTTATTTTAATAGTCACACTTAATAACATTAACTTCTTGGCTACACAAAGAAAATCTTTCTAATTTAGTAGTTTATTTTTTTATAATACATAGGGCAAAGGAGCAGACCGCTGACCATATGCATCCGTAATTGTAGATGACATATCTATACATATAATAAAATTGGAGTGTCTGTTTGTAATATTAAAAAAACCCTTTTTTACATGTATACGAATATATATATGGTACTAACACCAAAATGTACTATGGTACTAACAACACAAAACATTTTTTACAATTTTTGTCTGTCTGTCTGTCTGTCTGTTTGTCCCTGCTAATCTCTGGATTGGCTGGACCGATTTTGACGGGACGTTTATTGGCAGGTAGCTGATGTAATAAGGAGTAAGTTAGGCTACGCTTATCTTAGAAAAAATCCTTAATTTTTAGAAAAATAAAGCGCGGACGGAGTCGCGGGTGACAGCTAGTAAAACATATAAACGACGTAGATTTCCAATAGTGAATAATCCTTACTAATATTATAAATGCGAAAGTAACTCTGTCTGTCTGTTACGCTTTTCCGCTTAAACCTCTCAACCTATTTTGATGAAATTTGGCACAGACAATCTTTAGACCCTGAGAAAGGACACCTTTTTTTTGAGAATAAAAGGACGATAAAATAAACGAGTGGACGGAGTCGCGGGCGACAGCTAGTTTTAAATAAACCTTTTCTTATTTTATAAACGCAATTTGCGAATAGATTATTATTATTACCTTAAATACATAGTTAATTAATTAGTTAATTGTAGGCAGAAGACGTGTTGGTAGAAAAAGAATGTCGTGGTTTAGAAACATCCGGGAAACACCTCCATTGCCAGCGTTAAACATCTTTTTTGCGTGGTACAGGCCAGTGATGGGTTCACTGAGCTGAGAGCCAACTTCCTGTAATGGAGAGCCAAGTTGGATGGATTGATGGGACGGTAATCTGCCTTTTGGTTGTGGACGTGAGGGCGTTTCTGTTTAATTTAAAATTAATGTTAAAATCGCTACCTCCTGTGACTCAAGTCAGACTTGTTAAGCTGATTACATATTGTTGAGCCCATCTAGTAGGCTCTGTGTGGATTTAACTTGTCAAAATGTCACCGGCTGTGTTTTGTTGTTTTTGTAATTAGCATAAATTGCTACAAGGATATTTATGTTGTAATGACAAACATACCTGGTCTAACACGATGGTGGATGAATGTTTGTTAGAGTCTGTCGCCTAAACGGCTGAACGGATCTCGATGAAATTTGGCATAGATGTAGAGGATGGTCTGGAAGAATACATAGGTAGTAGGTAGTTACTTTTGATCTCGGTAATGTTTACGGTTACCGAGGGTTACATTATTTTTTGATTAAAATAATATATAGAAAAGCGTACATGAATGGATGTTTCTGATGCATATGCATATCAATAATTATTTTTCAATGTATAAAAATATTAATAAACATTTCATTCATAGTCAAACAATTCATAGTTCAAATTAACTTTTTATTATATTGAGATTCACAAACTTGGTATAAACTTAATAAGCTTTAGAAATCCAAACCCATTAAGTGGGTATTAAACATTACTTGGCTGTAATCCACAAGATTAGACTAAGTATAGGTTAGAATTAACTTGTCAGTGGTATAGCAGACTTGATTTACAAACTATCTTTTTTTAGAAACATGCTATCGCCCGCGACTCCGTCAACGTGTTTTAATCCCAAATATCAGTATGCTATGTGTTACTACAGACTATGATCTATATCTGTACAAAATCTCAATAAGATATGTAAAGCCTTTGCGGACTTACCGAGTAATCTATACATACATATAATAAAATTGGTGTGTCTGTTTATAATATTGAAATAACCGTTTTTTACTTTAACTATATGAATATATATATGGTACGTATACCAAAATAACATATTTTACAATTTTTATCTGTCTGTCTTTCTGTCTGTCTGTTTGTTCCGGCTAAACTCTTAAATGGCTGGACCGAATTTGAGGGGAATTGGATTGGCAGGTAGTTGACGTAATAAGGAGTAACTTAGGCTACGTTAATTTGAAAATAAATATTTTATTTTGGAAATGGAACGCGCGGACGGAGTCGAGGGCAACAGCTAGTATGTAAATAAGAAAGTACTACGTATCCCTCGGGAATCTGACATCTCTAGACTTTGTTATATATCTGTACCAAATTTCAATAAGATATGTTCAGCCGTTGCAGAATTATCGACTTAACATGGTAAAAACATTAATAAGGTATCACAAGTGAACCGTAACTATTTCTGTATTCCTTCCAGACTATCTTCTATATTTATGCCAAATTTCATCGAGATCCGTTTTGTTGTTTAGGCGACAAACTCTAACAAACAACCATCCGTCAAAACTTGCGCGTTTATAACATTAGTTATATAACATATGTATATTTCACCAACTAGTAACATACATATGTCAACCCTTTTATCACCATGCTGATATTAGATACATTCATAAAAAACGTTGCTTATGTGTTCTACAAAATTTACGTTATTAATAAACTAACAAATTTCGCCCGGTGTAACACCACGACAACACAGAAGATAGGCGTGAAGTGGAAGCAATTCCGCGTTTTTTCTAATGAGTGTGGTGCCGGAGCACTATATTTAGTCTTCTTTCCCTTCCCACCCTTATGTTACAAGGAAAGGATGGTAAGGGGAAGTGGACTTGACTGGGGAGGATACGCATAGGAAGTGGAAATATTCCCTTTCTTTGCGTCTCCTCTTCCTTCGTTTAAAGGTAAGCAACGCATCAGCACTTGTGGATATCTATGGGCCGCGGTCACTTCGCTATTTAAGCGATTTCAGGTGGCCGCTTGCTCGTTTGCCACCTTGTAATATAAAAAAAAAGTTATCAAGCCGTAAGCCATTCTGGAGGTACCTTTTAATAAAAATCCATCTGAACAATAAGTTTCATTTCTGCTTGATGGCAGTGAACGTGTTAATCTATCGTATGTTAACTTAACAAATTAATATACGATATGACCGTAGTCATATTCTATTTTTACAAATAAAATAATGCCTACTTCCAATCACTCTACATCCCCGTATGTATAAAAACAGATCAACATCTGTTTGTTCCGAGATGAAAACGGCTGATCTCGACAAAAGCCCCACAATCACTCCTAAATCCATACTAAGTAAACACCAATTCAATTTAAAATTCCGCAACGCGGGGCTACTTTTGTTTGCCTAATGTTATTTGATCTGTCTGATCGAGTTTTATAGCCACTCATAGACGTGAAATGATAATAAAAGATGCTAAGTTTATTCTGATTAGATTTAATAAGAGAAATCTACACATACAATAAAATTGGAGTGTCTATTTGTAATATTGAAATAACCGTTTTTTACTACATGTATATGAATACATATACGGTACATACACCAAAATAACATTTTTTACAATTTTTGTCTGTCTGTTTATTCCGGCTAATCTCTGAAATGGCTGGATCCGATTTTGACGGGACTTTTATTGGCAGGTAGCTGATGTAATAAGGAGTAACTCAAGCTACGTTTGCCACTGTTTAGACCTTACTCAACCAAGCAGGCCCAATACGGGTTGATTGACTGGACACATATCTTTGAATTTTTCACAGATGTGCATGTTGAATCACGATGTTTTCCTTTAAGTTTGTTGTTTCCGTAAGAATGTCGGATATATGTACATATGATTTTTTTTATAATATAAAGTGGCAAACGAGCAAGCGGCCACCTAAAATCACTGAAATAGCGAAGTGACCGTTGCCCATAGACATCCGCAATTGCAGATGCGTTGCCTACCTGTAATCGACGGAGGAGGAGAAACACTGAAAAAGAATAATTCCTCTTTTTATGCGTCCACTCCTCCGTGAAGTTCACTTCCTCTTCCCTCCCCTTCCTTCTCTTATAAGAAAGGGGAGGGAAGAGGAAGTGGACTAGTATTAGGCCTCCGTTACCACACTCATCAGACGAAACGCGGAATGGCTTCCACTTCACGCCTGTCTTCTGTGTGGTCGTGGTATTGCATAGGGCGATCCGGCCCATTCGTGCTAAGATATTAAAGCGGGCTCTACCACTGTTAAAGTTATTGATGACAGATATAATAATAATAATAATAATAATATACATATAATCAGTTCAAAAACACAATGCAACATAATAAAACAAAAACACTTGAACAGAAAATACAAACTAGAGAAAAAAAAATTAAATAATCAAACTAATGACAAGTAAAAATTGCAATAAAACAAAAATAACTAAACATATAGACATTTTAAGCATGCTTTGCAATGCAGAACTGATATGACACTGATATTTCAAAATAATAAAACATTATATTGTGGGATTTGAACCCTGGATCTGCAGATTACAAGTACACCCCTGAGCCACGGAAACGCATTCTAAGTAAATGACTATGAGCAAAGGTCTGGTCTAATTAAGATAATTTCTGCTGTTTCTATTTCTACGCATAAGAAAGAAAAATAAAGTCTTAGTTTTCAGTTTAACGAGCGAACTAATTACGTTATTCTTGGATGTATATTTTTAAATACTCCTTCGCTACAGATAACAAAAGACGCTTTGTAGATTTTCTAAAGTTTTATAGAACTTAAATCTATTTACGTACCCTTTGTAGGGATTTTATATATAATTATTACTTCATATAAGTACTAGGGGCCTGCTCCGGCTTCGCACGGGTATAAATCTGATAAATCTCATAGGGTTCAGCCTGCGTTTGTTGAAATGTAAGCGGAAAAAATATAATTATTTACGACATCACATTAGAAACCTCAAAAATAACAGTATTTCTCCACTTATTTAATGGATGTTATTGTACATATAAACCTTCCTCTACAATCACTCTATCTGTTAAAAAAAACGCATGAAAATCCGTTGCGTAGTTTTAAAGATTTAAGCAGTCAAGGGGACATAGGGACAGAAAAAGCGACTTTGTTTTATACTATGTAGTGATTATTTTTCGTAACTAATCTTAATAAACAAAGACCCATTCACATAAACATTCGAAGAATGTGTGTTTGTTACCTATCAAGATATCTTTAGAATGCCACAACGGACATGGATGAAATTAGGCACAGATGTACAATACAGTCTGGAAAAACGCATAGGTTACTATTTAAGTTTTTTTTTAATTCCACGCAGATCGAGGCATAGGTGACAGTTGTATATTTCGAAGCTGTAACAAAAAAGTATGTAAGCTCTAAAGGTTACACAGGTTGACGATAGAACATAGTGTTTTTCCCTTAATTTATATGTCTGTATCTTCTAAGATCAGTATTTTTTTTTATATTTCAAGGTGACAAACGAGCAAGCGGCCACCTGAAATCGCTGAAGCGAAGTGACCGCTGCCCATAGACATCCGCAAGTGCAGATGCGTTACCTACCTTTAATCGACGGAGGAGGAGACACGCAGAAAGGGAATATTTCCACTTCCTATGCGTATCCTCCACCGTCAAGTCCACTTCCCCTTACCATCCTTTCCTTGTAAGATAAGGGTGGGAAGGGAAAGAAGACTAAAAATAGGGCTCCAACACCACACTCATCAGACGAAACGCGGAATTACTTCCACTTGACGCCTGTGTTCTGTGTGGTCGTGGTTATAACACTGGGCGAGCCGATCCATTCGTGCGAAGATGTCAAAGCTCTACCACTGTCAGTATGATCTCTTGACACTTAAATATTATGACCGATTTAGAAGATTGTGATGTGATTCGATTCCTAATTTTTTAATATCATAGAGTATAGTAGTGTATAGTTGTAGAGTAGAGTATAGTTTCTAGTTTGATAAGTCCAGAAGAAGATGCAAGAAGGTCAACAGCAATTCCTCTTTTATTAATCGGTTGTTAGTTGCTATATTTCTTTCTTTTCTCATTTTATCCTAGTAGATATGTATAATAACGATGAAAAATGTCATATTGAAATAGAAACATTCACAGTAGTTGTTTTGAGAACATGCATTTCATTAAAAGCCAGTCTTTGAAGTACGAACGGACGATGGGAATTTTTAATTTCGCACGAGACAGAAAACAAGGCATGTAGCACACAGCCGCGATAGCTGACTAGAAGCGAGCGAAGCATGCATAATTTGTTCCACACACGGTACATAAGCATACTATAAAAATTGCCAAAATAGTGAAAAGATTGTTGCCCATAGGCATCTGTATTTACTGAGGATTTGTTTATCTCGTCAAAGGAGCGGGACGCATAGGAAGAAGATATTTCTCCTTCCCATGCGTTGCTTAACTTTCGAAGGGGGATTATAATAAGGCCTTATTAGCGTATGACACGTGTTAGAAATACACGCATAGTTAGTTTCAATCTCGCTAAGTGAGCACTTGTAAAACTGTTTAATAAATATTATATAGAGTCTGGTTAGCTTTTTTTCTATGTGTGATACAGGTGTTATTCGTTGTATGTTTGGTACCAATATTGTATTATTTCAAATATGACGTGATTTTACACAACAGTTTTGATGAAATGTATCTTAAAGTATTGCAAGTTTTACGCGATTGGGCTTTAACTACCGCACTTAGAGTCCTTACTTTTATTTAAATATTCGCTTAGTTTAGATTTATAACATGTTTCATCAAGGCGAATTAAAATTGTCGGTGGCCCAGTTATTGGTCATTGACCAGATGGAACAAAATAAATAAATAAATCATAATAATATTATAATGCGAAAGTTTAGATGGATGGATGGATGTTTCTCAGAGTTTGTAGCCTAAACGGTTAAATTTGGCTTAGACTTAGAGGATCGTCTGGAAGAACACATAGGCTACATTTAATCCGTTAAATGGTTGCGGTGCCCGAGGGATACGTAGTTTTTTGTTACTTACTCGATAATTTCGCAACGGTTTAACTTGTTTTACTGAAATTTTGCACAGATATAGAATATAGTCTAGAATAACACATATAATACTACGTTTTATTTTAACTCCGCGCGGATTCGCGGGCGACAGCTAGTAACAAAATATAAAAAAAACAATCAAAAGGTACAAAGGTTGAATATTGAAAATAAAAGATTGAATATTAAATTTAGATAGTTACGATCAGTATAATCGAGAGCAGTGCTACGTGCAGATCTGAATCCGATTCGATTACTATAATCACGGTAAGAAAGTCACTGAAAGTGTGGGGCCACGAAAAGAATATACCAGCGATAAAATGTAACTTAGACCCTTCGTACATATGGCAGTCCTAAGGCAGCGTAAGTCGTAACCCGGCTTTTTATATTATACAAGGTGGCGCAAACGAGCAAGCGGCCAGCTGAAATCACTGAAATAGCGAAGTGACAGCCACCCATAGACATTCGCAATTGCAGATGCGTTGCTTTTATCGATGGAGTAGGAGAAGAACTTTAAATGAATATTTTCTCTTCTTATGCGTCCTCTTCTCAGTGAAGTACACTTTCCCTATCCTTCCCTTATAAAAAGGGGTGAGAAGGGGAAGAGGACTAGTATTATTGATATGTTTGAACAATAAAGAATATTATTATTATTATTATTATTAGACCTCCGGAACGCACACTCATTAGACGAAATGCGGTATTGCTTCCACTTCACGCTGTCTGTGTGGTCGTGGTATTACACCGGGCTAACCCATAAGTGCGAAGATATTAAAGCGGGCTCTACAACTGTTAAAAAAAATTGAAACACTATTACTACTAAAATCATTGCAATGCTAAGTTTAAAGAAATGTTTACTATTAGCATAAAGTTATGGCTTCTTCGACGTATGTAAGGAACCACTGAACCATTGAACATAAAGCGTTAGTAGCTTAGATTAATTTCACACGAGGGCAGAACAGTGAGGTAGAGCAGTATGCTGTACTCCTATTGCCTACGAATCGTCTACAAGATATGATTCTATGAGCGACATCGCTCTTAGAACCAACAAAAATGGCTTTTAATAGCCGAAGCGCCGCTGCCACAAAAAAAAATGTTTCACATTTATTTGCTTCCCTTCCTCCCTCAAATCTACTTCCCCCTTGCAACCTTTTTATTATAAGAAAATAGTAGAAAAGGACAGAGGACTTAAATAAGACGAAACATGGAATAGCTTCCTTTTTACGTTTGTCTTCTGTGTGGTCGAGGTATTACACCGGGCGAGCCGGCCCGTTCGTGCAACAGATTGCTGGCGTCTACCATTGTATCAGTTCTATTTTTGATTACAACTGTTCTGTCTCAGCGTATACAAGCAGTAGTCCTTTGTTACTGTTGTACCTTTTTCTACTCTCGTGTGTAACTAACTTTAGTAAAGACGTATTCGCACAGAAGCAGACGGAGTTGGATTGTTCGAGGAGGATGCATAACGCTTTTGTCTACCGAATAACCGACGGGAGTCTGTGTCTAGACGTCAAGTGTAAGGAAAGCGAGGGGGACTTGAATTGTGTATTAAAAAGGTGTTATTTTATGCGTAGAATATTTTGTTTACAGATTTTTGTAAAGTACTAGCTGTCGCCCACGACTCCGTCCGTAAAATAAAAGAGTTTGTCTAAAATAAACGTAGCGTAAGTTACTCTTTATTACATCAGCTACCTGCCAATAAGAGTCCCGTCGAAATCAGGCTAGCCATTACAGAGACTAGCCGGAACAAACAGACAGATAGACAGACAGACAAAAACTGTAAAAAAGTTATTTTGGTGTATGTACCGTATACATATTCATATACATGTAGTAAAAAACGGTTATTTCAATATTACAGACACTCCAATTTTATTATATGTATAGATAATTGATATGGAGAGTAACGAAAAAAAAAGTGGTCAATGCCAGCAATAACAATATCTGTTATACCACGCCCGCTGTAATACCACGGCTACACGAAAGGCAGGCGTGAAATGGAAGAAATTCCGCGGGAACTATCGTGTTTTTCTGTGCGTCTTCACCTCCATTTTTTAAAGGTAGGCAACGCATCTGCACTTACGGGAACGTTTAACAGTAGTTGTCACTTAGCTATTTCGACGACGATTCTGGTGGCCGCTTGCTAGTTTATACCCTTATATACTATTAAAAATGTATATTATTTTTGAATACATACATAGGGGTAAGCAACATTTTAAGCGTATCGGAAGTCTAATCTTAGTTCTCTTTCCTTTTCTTGTAAAGAAATAATGGGAAGCTGTGATATTGACTCAGTGTAGCATAAGAAGGGGAGATATACCCTTACTAAGCGTCCCATTCTCCGTTATCTAATTCTGTCAATTAAAACTGATGAATACTGATTTTTCTAACTAATGAAAACTTACTTTGGCCTAATAGTTAAATAACATCAAAAGAATACACTTGAATTATCTGTCACAACGATAACCGACACATATACACACATACGCCCGCATACACACTTACACCCTCCGACATACGCACACAAACACACATACACACACGCAAACACACACACACATGTGATTACATTACATTTGTAACAAATACATCATACCGCACTACGCATAACACGTAAAATAACTAATTATTTATATTGTAAAGGAAGGCGCCGGTGTCTGTCACACAGTTTACACTGAGACAGGCTCCAACGCACAACCTATTATACCATATGAATATGTGTTTTGTGAAAAATGTTAAAATAAATAAATAAATTTGTACCGTTAGACTATCCAGAAAATGGATCAAAATTGTTAAATATCTCAGTTTTCCTTGATTTCCTTGATTTATAAATAGCTAACACATTTGCAATTGCGGATATCTATGGACAGCGGTCGCTTCGCTATTTATACGAATTCCGCCAGTTGGCCATTCCAACAGTTGGCCGCTTGCTCGCTTGACACCTTATAATATTAAAAAAAAACATCGAGTAAACAGTATATTTTGACTGTACAATTAAAACTGAATAGGCTGTATAGTCTTTATAAATTTGTCGTAAGATACAAAAAAAAAATATTGTCTCAATTTTTATGGAGAGTTAGATAACAAGATGTTCTGTAAAATTATTTCGGCAGTGAAAACCTACTGTAGAATAAACAGTACTTTTATTTAATAGAATACGTGTCGTGGCCCGACCATAGATTCGGGAAATCATCGAATTGGCTTTTCAAATGAAGGTTGGCTTGGAACGTTATAGGTTTTATGTGAAGCGAAGAGAGTATTAGACACGAAGAAATGCTCCAAGGAGACTAAAAATAAAAGAAAATGTGGCATAGACAAGGCGAAGTTATAACGGTAAAGAACTTTATTTTGATACTAGCTGTCGCTTGCGACTCCGTCCACTCGGACTTAAAATAAAACTTAGTATCCTATGTGTTAATCCAAACTTTGTTCTATATCTGTGTGCCAAATTTCTTCGACATCCGATCACCAATTATGTCTATAAACTTTAACAAATATCCATCCATCCATCTAAACTTTCGCCTTCATGTTATTGGTAAGATTTACAGACATTTATTTATACAACCGTTGAGCGTCAGTGACTCATAGTTTAATCACTTGACTTGTAATCTGCAAGTCCTGAATTCGAATCCCGCCATGTAACAACGGGTTTCGATTTTTGAATTTATACTTACAAATAAAAATACTTACCCGACAAAACATTGTTGCAACCTGCACAAGTTTATTTTAGAGAATGGGGAAAAGAAGCGGCGTCAACACCTCGTATTGTTATTCAACGCCCATAGACATCTGCAAGACCAGAGGAACCATAGATACCGGCCTTTGAGAAAGAAATAGGCTCTTTATCTGATGATGCAACCGTTTTATACAATGTAGTTTATTTTTTAATTAAACTTATGTTTCTGTGGTAATTAAAAAGTCATTTCAACTTTACTTTGAAACAAAATAAGTAGCGATGGCTAATATTTAAACCCGTTTTCCAATAAGAAGCCGTTCTAGTGAAAATGAGATTTAAATGCTTATGCAACGTAAGTCACAGATCGAACTCTGATTTGCAATAAATACGATGTAATTATAAATTTAATGGAAACAAAAGAAATTGTTTCTAGCCAGTACTTATTATGAAAACAAAACGCCTATTAGAAAAACTACTTTATAACTGTTGTTCTTACTTATACTGCAATTGAGTTCATTTTCCAATAAACGATAATGCATTAAAGTGTCTATGACAAAATTTGATTACCGTTCTTAACAGATTTGTTATTCCAAAATCTATCTTATCTTAATAACATTAATGGATGTTTGATTTGTATTTGAGTGCTAAATAAATTTGTTGTTTGTTCAACACTTGAATGAAGATGCTTAAGCGTTAAATAGTGGTTTTCTAATGACAGTAAAATAGTTTCGGCTTTTACTAAAACGTTTCGCGTTAAATCAAGCGTGAAATGAGTTGATTAATTTCAGTTACTGTTTGTCATTTTAAATATTTTTTCAACTGTATTGCGAAATTAAATGGTACATATTTTACGGACGAAACATCTTACTAATGTGAATGAATATTGTAATGTGTTTGGAGTGCCGTTTATTAAAAAAAAACTCGAAAAATCTTTAATCCCCACTGAGCTCTGAGTCTACTCTAAGTTAGGAATGAGAAGGCCTTAGTCAACCACGCTGGCCCTGTGTTGGTTTCACTCTACACATATCTTTGAATTTCTTCGCAGATATGTGTAAGTTGCATCACGATGTTTTCCTCGACCGTAAGAAAGTCGGATAAATGCATATATGAACGTCGAAAATCGAAAAACACAGTGGTACATGGCGGGATTCGAACCAGGACCTGCAGATCACAAAGTGCTTAACCCCCAAGCCACCGACGCTCTTATATGTGTATAACTTTGTCATATTTATTTTGATTTTTGTGTAGAGCAATGTTTTACAAGCGTTTACGTTGTAAAAATAATACTGAGTTGGAAAAGAACACACTTTGTGCTGGCAAAGGATCGCTTAACATCGCTTTATATCGGTCGCTCTGAAAAATGTACTTAATATTACAAAAAATACACGCTTATAAATTTTGAATTAAAAAACTACAGTTATGTGTTAAATTATTGGAGAAAATGTGAAATATAGTTCTATTAATAACTAGCTGTCGCCCGCGACTCCGTCCGCGCGTTTATTTTATGGTCCTTTTTTTCGCAATAAAAGCCGCCTATATCTTTTCTCAGGGTCTAAAGATTGTCTGTGCTAAATTTCATCAAAATCGGTTGTGAGGTTTAAGCGGGAAAGCGTAACAGACAGACATACAGACTTACTTTCGCATTTATAATATTAGTAGAGATAATGTCTAAATAATTATGGTTGTGTTGTGAACTTTGACTTTTCTCGGATTTTATTATTATTACATTTAAATAAAAATTATGCTATACTCGTATATTATATACTATCTATGTACTAATAGTACCAAAAATCATCCATGCCAATTGTGTTAATAGTAAAAAAATTACTAATTTACATACAATACAATTTTGAATGGGCCGATTCACCCGCTGCAATAACAAGGCCACAGAGAAGACAGACGTGAAGTAGAAGATATTCTGCTATTCTGATGAGTGAGCGTGCCAGATTTTAGTCTTCTATCCTTTCCCACCCTTTTCTTATAAAGAAAGGATCGGCAGGGGAAATATTTTCTTTTAGTGCGTCTTCCTCCTTCGATTAAATGTATGTACAATTTCGGATGTATACGGTCAACGGTCACTTCGCTATTTTGTCGAATTCATGTTTGCCGTTTGCCATCTCATAATATAAAAATGTGTATTATATATAAGAAAGTAGTAAAACGAATAAACATTATCCGCACCGCACTCATAAACCGGATATATAAAGCTTAATAGTAACCGCAGGAATTTCATATCCGGCTAACTATGCTATACAGAGGCCAAATTAAAACTTGTCGCTGTTTTATTGAAACAACACGCTGCTAACACGTGTGCGAACTTTCTATCGTAGCTGCTACGGAGTACTACGTCCTGCTACTAAGTGCTACGAAAAATAAAATTGCTGTTACAATTTTTTTAGTACTTTTTAAAAAACAAACCGCAACTGTCATCCATGACATTCAGGAGATAAAAACGAGTAGACTGGACTGATACGTTCTTTAAAATAATTTAAAAAAAACTTGTATCTTATTCTTCTTCAGCCTTAGTCCACTGAACGTAGCCCCCCCCCCCCCATACCTGGTCCTGTACCATCCGCAACCAGTACACTCCCGCAACCTTGATATATCAGTGAGTTCCACTTTTTGTTTTTGGTATGGGATGAGGGGGAAGTACACGCTTATGTGAAACTTTGACTTCTAAAACCCTCTCGGTGACCAACCTTAAGCGATTGCGAGGGTTCCGGGATCTCCAGAGGAATGCACCGGAACCCTCTACACTGAGCTACTACACGACTCTAGGGAAAATTATTCCGCATGCCTTCACGTAGTTTCGGCAACATGCGACCACACCATGTCACCGTCTTCCCGGGATTGGTCTATTTCAGTGATATCTGTCTCCCAATCAAATCATTGGATGTATCATCAACTATCTGGCCTTATCCCACTCACTTAGGTCCGCTGACTAGGTTTTATGAACCTTAATGTTTCGGTTTGTTTTTACTGCCGACCGCCTATAGCCTACTTGGGAGCGTTCAGTGCTACTGCACTGCCAGCGGGGGAACCGGGCAGGGGCCCTTTCGCATTTCGCCGGCCACCCGCATGCCGCTATCCCGCAACCCGCACGCCGCCCGCGCCCCGCACGCTGCCAACCCGCCGCCCACACATCGCATGCCGCGCGCCCTTCAGTCGGCCTTCAACATTCAAGACAATCGTACCATAGATCATCTACTTTACCTATTCACATATCAATATACGTCTTTTTCCATCTTATAAGCCATTTTATTCCCAATAATACAGTCCGGCGTGCTGGGCGCGGGTGGCGTGCGGGCTGCGGGATAGCGGCGTGCGGGCGGCGGGCGAAGTGCGAATGGGCCCCCCTCCCGGTTCCCCCGTAGGCAGTGCAGTAGCACTGAACAGGAGAGAAATAAAAATTAAGTATCTAATCATAACCGAAATAATTATACTTAAATACTTAAAGAATACTTTTAAAATAAATAACAATACACATCAGTAATAATACATAATAAGTAGAACAAACCTTCAAGCTTGTCGCTTGGTATTATCATTAGTCGATTCAATAATGCCCTCACGTGTATCGCTACGAAGTTCCAAGATGCAGCTATTGCTTTAATTCAACAATTCGAGATGTTTCCGCTCAGTCGAATACGAAATTCTACATAATTCAGAATATTAATTAAATTAGAGATTAACTGACTGGAATTACGTTTGTTTTCGTGAAACAGAATACGAGTAGAATTGATCAAGTGCAACTAAATATTCGATTATCATGTACTCAAAGTGCATTATTTTTTTTATAATAAAAGATGACAAACGAGAAATCGTTCATTATTATTCATCAGAATAGCGTAGCAACTGCTGCCCATTTACATCCGCATTTACAGATGCATTTTTTTATATTACAACGTGGCAAACGAGCAAGCAGCCACCTGAAATCGCTGAAATAGCGGAGTGACCGCTGCACATAGACATCCGCAATGCCTACCGTTAATCAACAGAGAGAAAGATTCTCAAACCTATGCTCCCATCCCCCGCCAAATCCTCTTCCCTTTCCATCCTGTACGGTTGGAAAGAGAAAGATTACTTAAATTAGGCCTACACTCATCACACTAAACGTGAAATTCGACGTCTATCTTCTGTGTGGTCATGGTATTACACCGTACGAGCCACGTACCATTCGCGTGAAGATGTTAAAGCGGGCTCCATCATTGTTAACCTATTATTAAATTAATAACAATAATTAATGAAATATTGTTAAATTTAAAAAGAAAGTCATTAAAGTTAGAGCAATGGCAAATGTAATAATTATAGAGCGCCGGTGGTTCAGTTGTGAAAACCCTTGACTTGTAATCTGCAAGACTTGGATTCAAATCCCACTATGTACGGAAGTGTTTTTCGATTTTCGATTTTCATATGTACATTTCGAAGTTCTCATGGCGACGGAAAAGAGTAAGATGCTGAACATATCTGAGATAAAATAAAAAGATATGTGTGAAGTCAACCCGCAATGGGGCAGTATGGTTGACTAAGGCCTAGTCATCTCTAAGTTAGGGTAGTCTCCGATCCCCTCAGTGAGGACGTATAGTGAGTTGATGAAAAAATATGTTAATTTACAATTACGTACGATTCCAAAAATGTTTTTCGTTCGATGTAAAATATCAAGCAACCTCTCCTGTTCAGAGTAAATGAATTCTTTTGAAGTATCCAAACAAAATACTCACAAACACGAGAGCTCTTTCGGTATTTGTAACGTAAAATAAACAAAAGTCCGAAGTGACCGCTAGAATTTCATACACGATCCTAACTGCAGATCGGCTAAACATGTATGCTTTTGTAATATAGATTCGTATAAAAATAGCCAACAAGCGAAGCTTTGTGAGGGCTAGCTAAGCTTTTTAACTTGAACTTGAACTTTTTAAATTTTAAAAATATATACTATCTTTAAATGTATAGTATATATCTCAATAAAATATTAAATGATAAAGCTTAGATGGATGGATGAATGTTTGTTAGAGTTTGTAGCCTTAACGGCTGAACGGATCTCGATGAAATTTAGCATAGATATAGAGTATAGGATGGAAGAACACACAGTTTTATTCTTACTAAGCGCGGACGGAGTGGCGGGCGACAGCTAATAGATTATAAATAGGAGATATACATATCTCCTTAGTTTAATAATTTTCTAACAGATGGCGTTAGAAATAAAATAAAATTCTTATGAAAAATAACCTAAAATACAGAATTTTCACAACATGGTTTAAAACAAAGTCGCTTTCTCTGTCCCTATATCCTTATGTATGCTTAAATATTTAAAACTTCGCAAATACAAATACAAATACAATTTTATTGGTAATAAGAATTACAGGTCATAACATTATAACATGAAGTACATTACAT